>VWZT01011413.1:946671-1030852 GCA_013397055.1 Pachycephala philippinensis | reverse complement strand
GTAGCACAAGCCCCCATTGCAACTGTTTCTAGCCCTTGTAGTGCCTACAGGCACATTTTCATATTCTATTTCTTTCCTGTGAAGTATGCATGGTATAAAACATCAGGGTGCAGCTCTAAATCCTCCATCTCCTTTCAGTTTTCTGGTTAATTTAAAATATTAACTCTGTGCCTTACACACGCAATGGCATACTCTTCTACATGTTTTGTCCTATTATTTCTTATTTAGAGAAGTTTTATACTTATTGATGCTTACTTCAGGTGGGAAGTTGTTCTTGCTTTTATTGCTTTTTTTAAAATTCTTATTTTGATTCTGTGTTTTCCCTGGAACTGGCAAGATCCAGGGTGTGCTTTTCAATCAGGCACTCTTCCTGGAAATTATGAAACTCAGTGCATGGTCTAAGATGGGTCACAAGGAGATGACATAACACCTGGCTTAGTGACTTGCCAAATAAAAGATCTTTTCTGTTCTAGGATAAAGGGGGGTTATCTCATACCTCTTTGTTGAATTATTTTAGAATGCACCTTGACCTTTTCTGGCAGATAAGTACCCAACAATTTTCTGTGAATTTGGCACCCAACCTCCTTACTGTTAAACTGACTCCTTGACCTGTATCAATAGTGTAAACTCAGATTTACTTGGCCACCTAGGAACCAGCCCATTCACTCTGGAAGACCTTTCTTGTGGAATTTTGATCTAATGACACATCTGTGTTAGGGTTGAACTGCTTTATTTTGGACTTCTCCATGAATGGAGAAAAAAGTCTGAAATTCTGTAGCTATGCTTAGGGAGGGTGAGAGGTTAGAACATTGTTAGAACTGTCCTCCCTTCATCATATAATTGCAGAAGATTATGAATAATCTGAACCTCACATAGAATTTGATAAACACCAAGCATTCCTGTCCTAATCAATGAGGCTGGTGATACAGGACATGCAGAGTGATACCAGATTGCCTACAGATAGATGGCAGATTCCTTCATAAATTCAAAAGAGACACTTCATTCACTGGCTTTACAATCCATGCTGTTAGGAAGAAGCATATGATAGGTTCTGTAGAGAAAAGAGTGTGACCTAATCATTCAGATGCCCTATTTAATAAGAAACAATGGAGACTAAGAATTTAGATCTCAGCCATTCATCAAGTGTAAGCTAGAACCAATTTATAGATATGAATATAGATATATAAATACATAAACACGTGCAAACATTTTTCCATTGATTTTTATCAACTAAAGCTTGTCAAAACCAGTAATTATGCAATAAGCTAAGCTTTGTAAGGAAAGGATGCAGTGTGGGGTTTTGTTGTTGCTGTTGTTTGTGGTTAGAGGTTTTTTTTTGGTTGGTTGGTTGGTTAGGTTTTTTCCCCCCTTCGGTATGTGCTTTTAGAATTGGTACGAAGTAAAATCCTTAAATGAGTGTTTGCAAGAATAGAACTCTTGGATGTTCAGCTGTGGTGATATTTACTGAGAGGGGAACAGTCCTGGCCCATTCTAAGTCTTCTCAGTAAGGTTGTTCATGCAATCAAACTGTCTCTGCTGTTTTATGTTTGTACATAAAAACTGCTAGACAATATAATATTTGTCTGGAAGACTAGAACTATGAGTGTGCAGAAAATTTTTATTGCTCTAGGAACATATGCATTGTAGAGCAGGAGTGATAGTTTTCTATCCCTCTAAGGCCCAAATGGATCTCTACAAGCTCAATTAAACTTCAGCAGAATTACTGAAAACCCACAGATGCTTCCTCTTGACTTTATTGGGATTTGGTTCATGTTCAAAGGATAAAATGGACATCTATTTCAGTTTTACTGCAGTTTCTGTTTACGTGGGGCAAATTAGGACTCCAGAAATACCCTTAGTAAACATACATTTGTATGCCTGTGTTAATTGCAAAATATTGTTAATAAATATTGACTTAAAGTTGAATTTTCTACGTACTTATGTGGAATAAATCACATAGTAGAATAATATTTATTGCATGGAAAAACATTTTGAGTGATATATTTTGGAGTGGAAAAGAAAAGCCAGTTCTCCCTCTTTTTCTCAGGTATTTAACAACTTGTTAAGATTGTTGTTCAAAGCCAGTTTTTGTTGGCTGATATTTCATGCTTGAACTTAATGAGGAGATTAAGCTACTGTGAGGAGAAAAGTTGTGCTTATAAGGCTATGATTAATGTAATTCATGGCATTCTAAAATTGTTCCATTTATTTATTTACATAGAAAAGTGACAGAAAGAAAAACACTTCAATTATTAGTCCAGCGCTGGAATGAGTCTTGTGCCCGAAGGAGTGCTGAGCATTGGGAAGTTAAACTTGAAAGAAATGAAATGGCCATTAATAGAGAAATCTGCCTGTAAAAGTGAACCAAAGTCAGGCTGACAGTGTGGATAAACGAAGGCAAACTGGATGCACGTGATTCCATGCTTCATTCATTACACTAGACAGTTCAATTACAATCTGAAAGACATATAGACCAGTTAACACAGCTGTTGTCCACTGACTTTGGAGATATATGCAAAATGCCTCTTTTGTTGATGAACCTGTGTGGCAGAATATTTAACATGTTGAGAATTTTAGGTCAAAGTAACTTCACCACCTCCAGAAGAGTGACACCATACATATATCTGTACTTTCATTTGGGTCTTTGTGTAAATATGCTTTAAGATCTCTTGGATATAAAATGGAATTTCACTTCTCCAGGAAAATTAATGCTTTTAGTCTGTGGAAATATGATATTTAATGCTTATATGCAAATGGAGAATTTAATGGCAAATATCCTTCTCTTCTCTCCGTAGTCCCTGTACTAAAAATGCTTGTACTTTAGTCTTAAGTAAGTTGTAATTTGTCCAGGAAAGAATAGATCTGCTGTATTTTATGCATTTTCATGAAATTCACTTTCTGATACTTCTTGTGCATTCCTGGTGTGGTGTTATCTGCCTTTCTCCTTGTCAGGGCAGGCCTCTGCATTCGTTCTCTGGGAACCCAGCTTCTTGATGCAACTCATTGGTTCTGTCAGGTCTCGCCCAGGTGAGAGGCCGTGTTCCTTTAGGAGGGCTGCATTTTCAGAGAAGCAGCGTTAAACTCTGCACATTTCATCCTTGAGCCATGGCCCCATTCCCCTGCTTGGCCTGCTCCTCAGAAATACCCTAACTCCCTGATCAGAAAAGAACTCTTTTGGCCTGCCTTCTTCCTTCTCCATGACCACATGATTCCTTGTGCACCAAATTAAAAGTAATTCAGTGTTCTGCAGATAACTGCAGTGAGTGAAATTCCCCTTTGCCTTTACTGATAAAGGCAGATTACATATATGGACTAAATAAATTAAAAAAAGAAAATTTTCTTGGAACTTGGGTTGTTCAGGTTTTTTTAATATAGACTAGTTTGTTGTCATGGTAGATCATTAATCCTGTTTCTGGTAAGATCTAAAATTCTGAGAAAACTACAGTGACTGAAGTCAGAGAGTTGCTTTTAAATGCACAAAATATAAGAATCTGATAAAGGATAAAAAACTCCTATGATTAATATGGGCATTTAGTATGAGAACTCAGCTCTCAAAGTGAATTAGTCTGAAAAATGATGACGATGAAACAGTCTTCTCATATAACTATACTATTTTTGTAACAGCCTTAGTTCCTTATTCACCAATAACTGTTCCAGAACTAAATACCCAACTAGCTCTGGGCAAATAAGAATGCATTAGCCTTTGGAATTAATCTTGGATGAATTTAACACTTGTATATTTACACTATAGTTGTAGCTAACTATACCATATGGATTGAGCAGCTTCTTGGTAGCTGGATTAGAGCGATCAGTTTTCAGCTTGTGAGATAGTTTCTTGGGTGTCTTGTTTCTCATAGGAAAGACCTTATTTTAATTATGAAGTTACACGTTTATTCTCATGAGGTTTCAGTTCCTGAAAAAGAGCAATCTGAAAGAAACTTTGTCCACATCAGGCTAGGGAGATGAATGGTGAATTGTAATAAACTGTTTTCTATTTTCTTGATTTTTAGTTTTTGCTGGGAAGTTTTCATTTTCTTCTGGAGCTTGTGAAAATCAGGCCACTTTAAAGAAAATTTAGTTTTAATAGTTTAACTTTTGGCATTATTTCAACTCTGTTTTCAATGAGACTGAGAGCCAGCTTTTTAAAGAGGTTATGGGACTTGGAGGTACCAACAGGCATTTTATAGAACTAATATCTAGTAGGACACTTGCAGCTCAAATCATCTACCTGCAATTCCAGTGTTTTGAGATTTTCTAAATCAGCTATTATGTATAGAATCTATTCTCATTCTCCACAGAACTTAATCTGGGCTAGTTAATATGGTGGAAATCCCACAGTTAGCTACCCTAAGTCTGCTAATAATTTTTGTGGGATATTCAAGGACTGTGAGTGACTGAAATCCTCAGTGAAGTAGTTGCATAACCTTTTTATTGTTTGGAATAATGGGCAGCTACTACTATTGTTAGGTCCATTTCAAAGAACAGATCTCCTCCCCTGAGGTAGGTAGAAAATTTCATTTTATCTCAGCAGCAGCATTCAGCTTTTCTATCACAGTGTTATGCTAATTTCAGTAGGTAAAAAAAAAAAAAAATCTGCAAAGCAGATCTTCAGAACATCTCTTTGTTCGAGTTCTTTCCCCTAGTGGACAATAGTTCCCAGAGCTGACCTTTTAAAAACTAGAGGCAATCTATTTTGGTTTTTTTTAATATTTTTCGTGACAGATCTCTAGCTGAATATATTTGTGTACATTATAAGCAAACAAAACAAAGTGTTCCTTACCTAGCTTAATTTATAATAACTATTATCTGCTACTCATCTAAAGTACGGTGTACCTCAAACTGCTTTCATAATGGGTACTCATACTCCATTAACTATGTTTTTTCTGTTTCAAGAAAGTGTAAGAAATGGAGGTAAGCTTAAATCCCAGACAGGAAGATGTTTATACAAACAGAAATAGAAAAACAGATAACTCTTTCTGGCTTTGTTGTAACATGTTTCTATCCTAATTCACAATTTGAAATAATGAGTAGGATAGTATTTCAGCTCTCAACGTCATCATGGGAGGCAAATGTTGACAATAAGCAGAAAAAATCAGTTATCTGTGATTGCACATTGTGTTAGTATTTCTGGGACACTAGGAAAAACACTTATTCCATGAGATGAAGAGGATTTTAACAATAAAACTTTTAAGCCTCTGGAGATGTTTAGCATGAGGATTTCTGCAGTCTGAATTCAAACTTTTTTTTTTTTTTTTTTTTAACCAGAGATGTATTCTGAATTTTATATTGCAAAATACTTACCTGTAGTCAGTATAGATTTTTCACATACACAATTACAAGAGCAATTTTTTCTGTTTTAACGTATTAGTTGTGTTTCTGCTCAAATCCTAGGCTGAACTCTTATAAACTTGGGTGAAAAATTTGGACACAAACCAAGACATAGAAGTTAGTGGCATTGATGAATTATTTCTTCCTTTCAATGTTCTGTAGGCAGATATTCTCACTCATAAATCCTGAATACCACTGCAGCACTGACCACAAAATACTTTTCTCACATTTGAGAGAAATGGAAAGAGTCTAGGGCTGAGTAAAATGACTCATTCTGCAAAGAGGAGTAGCCAGGAAGCCAGGAAGTGATGGGAAACAGGATCCCTAACTTTTATTAGAATCCTGGTGTCTTTAATCTTTTCAATAAGCACTTGTATTCTGCAGGTAAACAGTGCAGATGATAAGGCTCAGGTGCCAGAAAAGCACAGATGATAATCATTTCTACCACCTTCACTTTGTGAATAGTTCAGTGGCTGAGGCATGCACTTAAAAAGATTTGTTTCTTGGTGAAGAATGGTAGGGTGAAATACGGAGAAATCTGAAATCACAGAACAGTCTTCTTTGAAGGCACATATCTATAGATTAGTTCATATTGTAAAGAGCATATGGGTGCCTTCCTGCTCTGAACTCTCACAGAGACAGAATTTGTCTGTGCGGTGTTTTGGAGTGAGCATGCTCCTTTGTAGGTTGCTCTCTGTTGATTAATAATGGATCCATTTACTATTGGAAATTTTTTTCCCTAACTGTTGGATAAGGATTGTGGTGTGAGGCTTTGGCTCTTCATGCTCTGTGGCTTTTCAGGGGTTCCTGACTTGTATTCTGGTCCTGAAGCAAGGCCCCTAACAGCGAGTGAACTCTGCTTTTTTTCTGAAGGCACATTACAACAGTAGCTGTTTCTGTTATCTGTGGTTTCCCATGGAATTCCAAAATAAACTTTCTCACTCCGTCTTCAAATTAGTACCTGATTTCGGCATGACAACTGCCAGTGATAATTTCTTTCTACCTGTGTACCCTTGACTACCCAGGAAGTTCCCACTGACTGGGAAACGGAAAACATAACTGTCATTTTTAAAAAGGGAAATATGGAAGACCCAAGGAACTACTGGCCCATCAGTCTCACCTCAGTGCCTTGAAAAATGGAGCAGATCGTCCTAGAAGCTATGCAAAGGCACATGGAAAATATGGAAGTGATTGGTGACAGCCAACATGGCTTCACTGTGGACAAATAGTGCCTGTCAAACTCTGTGGCCTTTTATGGTGTAAAAAAGCCTTCATCATTGGTATGAAGGAAGAGTGACCAATGTTATCTGCCTGGACTTGTGCAGGTATGGGTATCGTGTACAACATCCTTGTCTCTGAGCTGGAGAGACAAGGATTTGACAGATGCATCACTGGGTGGACAGGGAATTGTCTGGATGGTTGCACCCAGAGTTGTGGGCAGTGGTTTGATGCCTAAGTGAAGACCAATGATGAGCAGGGTTCTTCAGGGGCCAGTTCTGTTTAACATCTTTGTCAGTGAAAGGGACAGTGGGACCAAGTGCACCCTCAGCAAGTTTGTCAATGACACCAAGCTGTGTGCTGCAGTCAGCATGCTGGAGGGAAGGGATGCCATCTATAGGGACTGTCACAGCTTGAGAGGTGGGTCTGTGTGAACCTCCTAAAGTTCAAAAAGGCCAAATGCAAGGTTCTGCACCTCAGTCAGGGCAATCCCAAGCACAAATACAGTCTGGGCAGAGAATAGATGGAGACTAGACCTGGAGAAAAGGACTTGGAGGTGTTGGTGGAGGAGAATCTCAGTGTGACCCAAAAATGCATGTTCACAGCCGAGAAAGCCAAGTGCATCCTGGGCTGCATCAAAAGCAGCATGGCCAGCTGGTCAAGGGAGGGGATTCTTCACCTCTGCTCTCATGAGACTCCACTTGGAGTATTGTGTTCACTTCTGGAGCTCCCAGGGTAAGAACGGCATTGACCTGTTGAAGTGAGTCCAGAGGAGAGGCATGAAGATGATCACAGGGCTGGAGCACCTCTCCTATGAAGACAGGCTGAGAGAGTTGGGGTTGCTCAGTCTGGATGAGAGAAGGATCCAGGGAGACCTTACAGAACCTTCCCATACCTAAAGGGGGCCTGCAAGAGAGCTGGAGAGGGACTTTCCACAAGGGCTTGCAGGGACAGGACAAGGGGAAGTAGTCTTAAGCTGAAGGAGGGTAGGTTTAGGTTAGATATTGGGTAAAAATTCTTTACTGTGAGTGTGGTGAGGCACTGGAACAGGTTGCCCAGAGAAGTTATGGATACCCTGCACCTGGAAGTGTTGAAGGCCAGGTTGGATGGGGCTTTGAGCAACCCGGTGGTGTCCCTGTCCATGTCTGGGCGTTTGGAACTAGATGATCTTTAAGGTCGCTTACAACCCAGACCATTCCAAGATTCTATGATTCTATGTCTCTCTTTGCAGCGAAGATAGAGCTGCAGGTGTAAAAAATTTACCTCTTTGAAAGACAGAATTCAAGAGAGAGCTGGCCTGTGACTGGAATGAAATCCCTTCTGGGAACGGAGATTACAAAACGTCTCATTAACTTCTGCCTCAAGTATAAAGATGTTACTTCGATACTGTCTTCTCTAAAGCCAAGAAACAAGTAATATCTCGGGGGATAAAACCTAACATTCACAACAAAGAATTCTCTTGCAAAAGAGTAGCAAAATGCTAGCACAATGCTACAGTGTATAATTTTTCCCTAAAACAGAGTGGCCATGTTGCAGGACACCCGGGATTGGAATGCAACCTAAATATGTACATAAGACATATGTACATGTATTAACAGAAGTTGTATGAAATAGTATCTCTCTTTCCCTCTCTTTTCTTCCTTCTGAATTTCTCTTCCGATCAGCAGGTAAGTCTGACTTGAAATCAGACCATTTGTGCTATTCCTTGTTGTGCTTTTCTTCTGAACTTACTGATTCCAAGAATTTAATCACTTTTTTTTTTCCCCTCTTATCACAGCCTCAGTGGAAGTATTGGAAAGGAAATAAAGAAATCAATACTGTAGGCCAAGGCAAGACTGAATTAATTGCTAATGTCTTGCCTTCAAAGGAAGCCTGATAGAAGCTATTTTGCTCATGATAGTGTGTTTTGAATTTGGATGTGAACCTTTCCACATCTGTAGGAACAAATACTTGTTTTTGCAAAGTTACTGTGTTGGCTTAGTCTGCTTGGGTGGAAGTGGTAGGCAGTGCAGCTACTGTGTGAATGATGCTGAGGATTTTACAGTCAGCAACTGTGATATGGAGTCCCTCTAGAAAGAATCCATTTTGGTTTTTTCCCTTTTTTGGTCTCGAGTGCTGTTCCAGATTATACTCCTAGCCGTCTAGTGTGGGTTTTTATGAATCCTTTTGCAATATTCCCCTTTGCTGCTGATACTTCCACACAGTTATATTGCCTCTGACCTCATGCATTACTGATAATTTGGTCAAATAAATGCCCAGATAAAGTTTAAAGAGAAAATAAGAGCATTTCAGTTGTTACGTTTAACACTCAAGTCCAAGAATTACTTCCAATTTTTTATGTTTGATTAGTCTTTTAGTAGTAGGTATTTTTACAAACTTCCTCAAAGTATCTTTGTTGTGAAATCTGTTATTTCTTTCGCTTTCTCATCATAATCCTTTTCCTATAAGGTTTGTATTACCATGCATGTCCCTTGATTGTTTGTCAAACTTTGTTCAGCCTGATGTTTTTGGCTTATGAAGACTGGAACTAATATAAAATAAGTATTTTTTATAATATTGAAGAATATTGGCGTCTTTACAGCTCAGAATAAAATACTGGAACAGATGCTGTAAAATTAACTTCAGATTATGGATTGCTACAAAAATTTGAGGGAAAATCCCTCATCTTGAAGATAAGGACATAAGAATGGAGCTGTCTGGCTTGATTCGCTGAAGTCATCACTGTAAATTGTTAACAGTCTACTAATTTTCAAAACTGGCATAAACTTTATATATTTTCTCAATAAGATTGTTTTTCAGTTTGAAATAACCAGTCAATGAAATTTAAAATCAGTATAAATAGAAGATAGAATTGTACATTTTTGTGTGTTGACAATTGCCATTGTCAACACACAAATTTATCCTGCTTATATAAAGATAATGCAGTATTTCTACTCAAATAGACTTTTTAGACTTTTCTATTTCATTGGTAGTTCTATTAGGATTATTAGGATATTATTGTGTTTCAAATGGGAGATAAACAACTATATATGATCAACTAATTCATTGATGGAATTTTTAGGGTATGCAGTGAGTCTATTGAATTTGGAATAGGTAGGCTACACAACTCATAAGGCAGGATTGTTCTAGATTTCCATGGTTTACAGTTTACAAAGTTCAGGCCTAAGGTGAGTCTTAAGTTAGACTAAATTCAATAATTTTTTAATTACAGTGCTACATGGAACGTACATATAGATTTGAGTCACCATTAAACTAACACAGGACATGTATAAACAATTCCCTGTGTGGAAGAGTGTAGAGTCTACACAGAATATGCAAAATGAAAGTGAGGCCCTGTTATTATCACTCAGTTCTAGAAGTGCTGATCTAAACTGATCTGCTCTCAAATTAAGTCCATGGCAGAGCTGAGAATGAGCATTTCAGCTCTGGTTTGGTCTAGTTACTACACGTGGCCATGATTTTATGTCATTATTCAACAGGAGAAAATACTTCTAGCATTCTGAAAAACTTTATCTGGAGTATATAGGGCAGAGAAACCTTCATGTCATTATCTTATAAACCTATAGTATGAACAAATGTTGAGGGCAGTGGAAATAACAGTATTCAGCCATGAAAAAAGGTGTAAAGTCCATCAGGAGTTATGCCATTCAAAATAGTATTTTATTCTGCTGGGGCTGGGAAATTAGTAGAGGTGGATTAATAATTGGATGTTTTTTTTAATTATACAATTAATTTTTATCTCCTTTTCATTACTTATAATACAATTTCATGGATTTTCTTGGTTTTCCTGTTTCAGCTCATTATCTGATATTTGATTAATCATTAAATGAAGTTTCTTTAATTTAAATTTTGCTTAGGGAAGGACAATGAAATATTTTTGTTTAAAATATGAAAACACTTTCAAATTCATACAGGTAATTATGTAACTTGATTTTAAACTATCATATATTCGTGGGAATATGCAGAGCACCCTGTATTGCAACCCAAGGTTGAAATTAATTTGCAAAAGCAAATAAATCTGTTGGTTGAAATTGCTTTGTTATGAAGGAATCTTGACATTTTACTGGCAATATTAGCACATTGCTTTCTATGGCTTAAGCCTTTGTTATTGTATATTTCACAAATAATGAGGAAGATCTTTTTCTGGGAATCTTGACCTTTTGGAGAACTGGAAACTAATGCACTTTTATTTTTTTAATGCACCTGAAACTCTAAAGAGCTTCTGATACAATACTTCCTTTTGATTACGTGGCTGATAAGGGGACTGGCTATACATTTTATTCTAGTACAGTGAGGCAGAAGACATGGTATAGATTTTCCTTGGACTTCATCCAGAAATTAGTACAAAGGCTTTGGTGACTTTGATAATAATGGAAACCATGTTATCACATTTGCTGTATCTTTAAAAATTGAGATAATACATTTGTTTTTCCAGCAGAATTCAGACACTTAACTGCTAAAAAGTATGAACTGCAAGCATTTTTATTCTTCTTTATTGTTCTCTAAACAGAAAAGCACTCCATGTATTAAATTTCTGATTTATCTGAGGGGACAGATCTAAGTAAGGCATGTGAAAACAAAAACCCAGCATCCTCATAAAGACATACCTGACCAATGTAGCCGTCTAATTGGGTACTCTGCTGTTCTCAAATATGTAATTCTTATCTTCTGCTTCTGCTTCAGCTTATCGTCACTGGGGAAATACTTGGTTTCTCTAGGCACCTATCCAAATTCAGACTGCAGCTGTGGAACATGTGAGATAAAATGTTAGGTGTGTTCTGGGCAGCTCTGAATATACATTTTGCCCTTAACACTGTAAATGTGCTAGGACCAAATTATTTTCTTTGGTGTCTAATAGAGATGCTTATCAGTAATGTGCTTTCTGAAGGAAAACAGAAAACAAGGAGTCTTAGTTTATAAGATTCTCTCTGTAGAATTTATAACTCTCANTTTTTTTAATTTGTGGCGTAAACCAAATTGATTTGTTAAGAAGCAGCAATGTTAAATATGGCCTACAGTATAGAAAAATTATACTGTGTTTGATCTATTGATAATTTCTGGTTATTTGAGGCATTATATCACAATCTCAGTGATGTTTGTGTCTTGTGGGCAATATTTTATTGCTGGAAAAAGACATTACATATATACAGTAATATTATTTATTGTTCATTGAGCCATAGACGTTAGGAATAGAAAATGACCTATTAGATCACGCAGTTTATCTCTCCACAAAGCAAAGGACATGTCTGCAAGTGTGACTCGATGACAGCTAGATATATAATCATGGCGAGAGTGCTATGACTCTAGAAAGGCAAATACGCAGTCTTAATTAATTTTCCTAAAGCATGCAACCTTTTTTACAAGTTGATGCACGGTATTGACCAATACAATTATATATATAATCTCAAGAAGTATTACAAATGCTGAAATTTATCTTATTTTTGGTATCATGTCAAAACATACAATTCAATTTCATACTTAACTGATAACCAACTGGAGAAAAATTGATAAATCCTTCGTCTAGAACTTGCTTTCCTTGGAAAACCTCAGAGCAGATAAGCAACAATTTTTGCTGTAAGGTCTGAACCAAAATCTCTCTGCTTTCCCTTAGTTATGAAGTTTATTCTCAGCAATGAGGACTCTAAAAAATATTAAGCTATACTTTTAGTTCAAGATGCATCCAGGATTTAGTGCAGGGGAATTGTGTGCTCTTGTTAAATTTTCCATAAATAAATGAATGCCTCTGTGCAGTAGGCAAAATTAAAATGTTGATGCAAGTCCTGATAGAAGAGGAGAGATTTGCACTCGTATTGTAATGAGGATGGATGTCAGTCTGAGAATACTTGACAAGCTACTCTCCACAGTTATTAACAAAATGGTGATGGTAAACAAAAAATATTTTTTAAATATGAGAATGGGTACTCCTCTGTCTTTCAGAAAGATCTCTGCTTCCCTGCCCCAAACTGCAGACACAGCAAGCCAGAGAAGAAAGGCTGCATTTGTCCTACTTTCAACAGGGACTAGTCAACATCAAAAATCACTAATTAAAGTGTGCTTAAGGGAAATTGTAATAAAGAGGAAAAAACCACAAACCTCAAAACCTAAAAGACAGAACTTCCAAAGTAATCATGTACTGATGATACATGCAAATAAAAATGTTTTGTTTTTTGTAACTGTGCAAGAATTTGTGCATTCTTGTCAGTAAGTGAATTCTGATATGAATAATACATTTTCTGGTCTAAACAGCCAAACTCTTTATTTGTAAGAGGAAAGCTCTGTCATGGCTTCTATTATTTATAGTGACTTTTTTTTAGGGAATCACTCAAGAATTTCCCTCCCTTTAAGTCATACCTTGATCTGTAAAATAACATGTTCATATTACTAGGACAGTATACAGAGTAAATTATCCCTCAGCGTGTGTGGGGTTGACAGAATCATTGCCTTGTTAAGCATAAAGCATAATTACTGCAGCAATTCTTGTGCTATTACTTTATTATTCGATACCAACTAGAAGTAAATAGCTACTATTAACTGTGATATAAAAAAAAAGATTTTCAGAGAATCACTTTTGTTAACAAATAATTATCTGCAATTTTTTCTCTTTATTTCTGTCTGATGCTAAAAAAGTTTGCACCTAACAAACTTTTCTTTTTTTTTTTAATTAAAAAAAAATCAAATATATGCTATATTTAAAATTGCTGCTGTGTACGAACCATCTAATCAAGCCTATGATTTTAACTATGTCTTCTGCTTACTTATTTCTGAAGAAAGCTGCTAGCACAAGAGCAAGTGGGAACATAATTGGGGTTTTGTATGCATGATGAACTAGAAGCTCATACCTTGGCTGGGGTTTCTTCCATTAAGCTTAATGAATTGAATTTGAATAGCAGTTTTGAGAGCTCACCCTGCTCATCTATCAGCCTGAAAAGTATTTGTCAAGTCCATCTGGGAGCTTGCCAGCCTTCTTTCTACAGCCATTGTTTTTCAACAGCAGCATACTTTTACTAAAGAATCTGGGTAAATAATACAAAATAAATGCTCCAAATTTTACTTGAAAAGTTATTTAGCTGCTTTTCTCTCTCTCTCACATACACACATATATAAGTGATACATTCATCTATAGTTGAAATTTGAGAAACAGTATTATATATTTGTTAAATCATTTATGCAAAAGATTTTGAATTCTTAGAAAAGTTGAACCATTTCTAATGGGATTTACACATTTATTTACAATGCAAAGTTAAGAGGTTTTCTACTTGTATAGATCTTATTTAAGTTAGCAACTACAGAAACAATCTAATTCAATGACATTTTTCTTCAGCAGAACTTGAAGGAATCATCTCTCATGAAGAATCAGTGTGATTTTTCCACTTTACTTAGGTAGAAAATGAACTATAGGTCATTAGGATTTACAGGTTAATCACTTACAAATCCTAAAAAGTAGCAAGACATGAAGTTTAAAGGTACCCAACCAAAAGCTGTAGTTGATGTGATATTCCTGATTTTGTACTTAGGAGAGATTGTAGTATCTGGTATGAGATACTGTAGGCGAGAAAGAAAAGGTTACTTGATATTTACTGTCATGAGCCTGTTTTTTCTAAAGGTTTTTGCACAATTCTGTTGGAAAAATTGGTGGCTTGTACAGCTTGTGGCATGGACCCTAATATTACCTTGTCTTATTAATGCGACTGTTATGCAACTGCACTTAAAATAAGGATGAAAGGAAATGTTTCATATGCACAGGGCTCTTGTTGTTGTCTCTGCCAGTTCATAAATGTATGCATCTCTTGTTGTAGATCAGAAGGTAAATCTCTGACTCCTTATTTTAGCTGTGTTTTCAAGTGAGCCCCATAGGGAGGGAAGGCACAGAAACAATTCTAGTATGCATATATTAGGTTGCTAATAGCACATCTACCCTTGGTAGATAACTGGAAAATGCATGTATCCTGATCCTTATCCTTCATCACCCTTTAAAACCACTCGTTTGAAGAATCAGACACCTAGCTATTCAGATGGACAGGAGCACCTAAATTAGGCTGCTGACTCTAGTAAGGTGTTGACAAAACCCCTGTGCAGTTGTTGGGGAACCTTCTAATGTTTAGGCAATGGGCACCTGAATCTTCACCAGGAACCTGTAGTTTTGCTCTTCCATGTGCCCAGTTGGACTGCCGTGCTGGTGAATTGCTCATCAGGAAATTGCTCATCAGAATTAATCAGGAGATTAATTCTGGCATTAATCTCCCAGAGAGCTGCGGTTTTCAATCTTAATCTTGTTGTTTTAATGCCAGCTTTCAGATGTGTAATTTCCAGTCTAAACAAACAAACATGCAAAACTGAACTGAGCCATTTGAAACAGAATCATGTTAACAACTACAATCAGCAGGGCTGAAACCTTTTCAGGCTGACAGCTGCTACTTTAGCTAATGAAGTATTTAAGAGCAGCAGCTGGGTGTTGTCTTTCACGTAGAGTGGGAAGTGGTATAGGACACGTGCTTCAGCAGGGTATCTAACTGATTGTTGCAGGTCAGAATTAGAAGTCTTGGTTTAACGGGATTAATGTACTATGGTTGCACTTCACATAATTTGTTCAGATTTTATATGTTTTACCTTCTTTCTTTCCTAATTTTTGAGCCCAAATTTACTATTCCAAACCCAATATTCCATTCCACTTCCTTGGAAAACACAATTTTCTCAGGCACTGCCTGCGAGTGCCAGTCCTTCTGTCTAGTAGTTATCCTCCATGATTACATGGCATATATTTCTTAGATGTAATAAACCCAGACCCATCTTTAGGTGTGTTATACAGGTGACAGAGTACAACTTGAACTCTTGTCTCCAGAGAAAGAGAGAGAAATCTTCAGATGGTAATTAAGCTAATGTAAGAATACTTGTACATCTTTGATTGTACAAAGAGGCTGCAGCAATTGTATTCCTAGATGGACAAATATTTTTGATTAGGAGGGTCAAATTCTGGCTATAGGCCATATTTACTCTATTGCTTTCCTAGTACACTGTTGTCTCCCTGAGGCATCTTTATATTGTCTGAAGGACTGAACACAGTTCATTGCAAAAAAACTTACGGGGTAAGCATCCTTTCTTTTCTGGCAGTTCAAGAACCTGGCCTGAAGTGAACTCTCAAAAGCAAGAAAAATCCTTCTGTGTTTCTATAGGCTTGATTCCAAACCCAATTGTGTTGCAAGGACAAAGCTTCCTAGTTTAGGGAAAAATAGGCCTGTAGAAAACAGTAGGCTTGTCTATAAGTTGAATAATGATCTTCACTTCTCTGGGATCAGTGGAAGACAGCAAACCTAATTAATGCAAGCTAGAACTACTGGCAGCAGGCTGTAGATTAAAAACTATAATCAAGATAGGACCCACTTTTTAGTAGGTAAGGCTTCTGATACAACACAAATGAAAATATATTGAATATTCAAATTAATAAAACAATGTAAGGAAAATGAACTCTTAAAAATTTAATTGAAAATCGGTGCTGAAATCACCTTAGCATATGTTCTGAGCATTGTGTAAATCTAGTTGCCTAATTGCCCCATTTTTATGTGACTTAAAGGTTGTAGGAGGCCCTATTTAAAAACACACATCAATTTTTATTATCTTTGTAAGTGACAGAGCCTATGCAAAGCCATAGGAGGTAATAAATACACTGCTGTGTTACATTTCCCAATATGTATACACATATATCATCCAGGGATAGGACCATGGCATGCCCTTCATGATTTTACTTCTAGCTACTGTCATAAATATTCCTGCTGGGTGCTAACAGCAGAGAAGGCTGAGCATGATTCATTGCATATTCCCAGTCACATAGGAATTTCCAAATTACAGCGGATCCAATTAGTATCTTAAAACCTCTGCTGTATTTACTGCAGATACTGTAATCTCTGCACAGCTTTAAACACCAGCTGTGTACTGCCAGAAGTGAGGCCTGTTGGCTGCAGACTTCAAATGTACAGTGGTATTTTGAGGTGTAGTAAAATGTTGTGACCATTTTCTGAAGTTTACTGTTAGTCTGTAGGTCTAAAACTTCAGTGGACAACAAGCAATGCTCCATTATTGTTCCAGTCTTGGAGGAAAATTGTTTGGCTTCCTGATCAATGCTTTCTTGCAAAATATTATGACTATTTAAACAGGAAACGGCAAAATCAAATCCCAGAAGCCCAAGCTTCTTGGGCAGAACTGTCTAAAGCCACTACCATAATGACATTACTGGCTCTGGGAGTTATGACTTCCATTACACAAATCAAAATTTATAAATCTGTAAGAAGAATGTTGCCATGGCGCATCTGAAACGAAGATTTGGCCGAAAATATGAACCTTGTGTTAGCTTTATAGATCAAACTCCCAATTCCAAAAATGAAGATTGCACCTGGAAATGACCTATCCTCCAGCCACAGAACCTGCACACAAACAACAGCAGAAGGACTCTCCTACCTGATGTCAGCTGTTGCACTGCGACAGGCAGTGCTTTCTAATGTCACACAGGAAAAACACACTTACCTAAAATTGGCTGCTGGTTTATGTGGAAAATAAGTGCTCCTTAAGCTATAAAAGGATGCATCAAACCAGGAGCCAGGGGATAAAGATGTTCCACCTGATATTTTTCATACTTCAGCGGTGGTACATTCTGCATAATTAACTCATGCAAGTCATCTCTGAAGGAAAATCTGCGAAACCCGTGCGTTTAATTAAAACATCTGTAGTTCCTATGCAACACTGCTTCAGGAACTGGAACTGGAAATCAGGGCTTTCGTTTCCCTGTATTCTGCAACTGAATAAGAATGAATAGGCTTATACCAACATAAATAAACCTGCACTTATGTGCCTGTAAATGTTGGTCAGTAAAAAGACAGTAACTGAGTGCCTAAGCCATGGCTGCTGCCTTACTGAGAATGATTTTGTAGCAGCACAGGACAGAAATTTTAAAGTTGGACAGGATTTCATATTTAGCTGAATTATTTTTAGTTCTTGGAGATTTCTATGATTTTAATATTGAAGAGAAAGAAACAATAACATTGAGACTTTTCTTTCTATGTAGGAGGAATTAGGGTAATCTGTGATGATGAACCAAGCAAAGAATGTACCTCTTATATTTTAGCAGAGACCAAGAGGTATGACAGCTAAGAATGGTTTTCAGATATTGACAGTCTTCTGTTGACAAGAGAATATGCTGTCTTCTTTATCACCAGAAGTGGGAGCCTCTTCTTTCCTTGATTAAGAAAAAATGCCATTATCTTCAAAATCGGGATTTTGCCATTGAGTTTATAGAGGGCAAAAGGAACTAAGTCTCATTGGGCAATGTTACCATAATATATGTAGTGAAAAATAGCATAAATTTAGAAATGTATCACAGTATGAAAAATAACAAGAAAAAAATTACCAACATCTTTACAGATCTATGCTGAGGTATGCCTGAAGAATTTAATTGTTAAAAAAATACTGCCTTAGAAACTGCAGCAGGCTTACTTTAATATCCACAAGGAATTATATTTTTTTTCATAGATTTGTGGTGTTAGTTGGCAAAGCATAAAATAATTTTTTCATACCAAAAAGGATGACATATTTGTCTTTAAAGTAAAAAACAAAATTAATTTTAATAGAGAAATTGCTGTGGCATTTGTCTAATTGTATTGAAGCTTACATGATGGGAAAAATACACACAACAAGGCTGATTCGTTCACTGTGTCACTTTTAATCTGAACACCTGCATTAAAATCAATATCAGTAAGAATACTTGGCTTCAGAATCCCAGTACACCTTATTGTTTATATTCATTAAGTAAGGAAGAAATGAGGTAGATGAGGTAACCTTGCAAAAACCTTCGAAATTATGAAAAAATCTGTCTGATCCTCACACTTAATCTTCCTATAGTCATTCAGTAGCATTTAGAGAAAACGTACATTTATTTCAAACTAAGAAAAAAGGAAAAACATGAAAACTCTGTATTCATGACCACACTGCTTCCTCTGTGACATTCCAGGATGAAGTTCTGCCTGCAAAGTAGTTACATCTTTTGATATGTCCCACTTTCCTACTATACAGGTAGAGAAAATAATTCAGCCATTCTTTAGATTATTAAGTTTTTCATTAGCATTATTTTTTCCTGTTCTCTGTGGTAACATCCTATTTTGTTATGATGCTTTGTCACTATTTCCATTATAAAGGTCCTGTTTTTGATATGCCTCAGTTTAAAACATTTTTTTTGGTTTAGAGAGAAGTCTTACTACTCACAGTTCATGTCTTCGGTGATCACTTCATAGACATCATATGTTGCGAAAGCTCACATAAGCTTAAATTTTGCTTCTCTAAGTGGCATATGAGGTTACTTATCAAATTCAGAGCTGACATAATGCCACTGAATTACACCTAGTATAAACATGGATAATTTGTTTCATCATTCAATAATAACAGAGATACCCTTTAAAAATCATAATGTATCTTATCACTTTCTTCTGGGTCACAGATATGAGATGTCAACATTTTTGTGTACTTGGATAAAGATATGTTCATCCTCATTCTCCAGGGACATTGAAATCTGTAACTCCAGTCAAAATCCAAAAGATCTCCATCCATAAGGGTCTTAACCTGGATATCCACAACTGCAGTGCTAAACATCTTACTATTATTTGAAAACTCGGATCCTACCATTCAGCTTTTTGCTTGTGATGCAAGTTTGTTACAAGGGGACAGGCTCATAGTGTAAGCAATGTAAGGAATAAGGAGTCAACTCGGAACAAGCAAACGATAATATAATAGAAACTCTGCTCATGGGGAAGAAATAACTGCTCTCATATCAAATGTGCTCTTGCTCTGTATCACACTAAACTGACACAGAATACATAACGGGAAAAGCTGTCTAGGTCACTTAGGAGATATTTATTTGCCTACAGCTGTGATGTCATTAGAATTCTGAAACCTCCAACTGAAGGTTACAAAGTTAGTCTATTATGGCAATTTGTTCTGAAGATAGAAAAAAGACTTCAATAGTTTACCCTTGCTTAGCAGATTGGCCTTCTCTCTCGAGAAAGCCTTTGTTTTAGCCTTTTAGTTAAAACAAATAAGAGAATGAAGATGATGGTACATGAATAAAAAGGCGGGAAAAACCAACCAATGGTTCCTTTGCTGCAATATCAAGTGGAGGATCCATTAAACTACAGCTATTATTAGGTGACCATAGTTCCTCAGCCTCCTGATATCGTTGAAGCAGAAAATTAAATGTCTTAGCTGTATTTTGTTCTCATTCCAACACCAGAACTGTATCTGAGCATGGAATGTTTTCTCCATACTTTGTTTTGACAGGTTTCTGATCTGCTTAACGATCTGAGAGAGAAGGATTTGTACATACATTCCAGTGCTTACGAACTTAGAAGGAAACTTTCAAGATGTCTTTGAAGGTTTTTACTAATATCTTAAAGACTGATGTGTTGTAGATACCTTCAAAGAGGAAAGCATTAATAAATCCATAGATATATAGGTAGCTGTTAGCATGAAAGATTTTGTCAATTTTATTATGAGAGGGTATGTTGTTTTCTCTACACTGGTGGTCAGGATTGCCCAGAAATTTCTGCTGGTTGCTTGATTCTCTCAGTGTTTAAACACAACTAGAGACACTAAAATGGAAGGTGTTTATATGAAATGTAACAACTTTTGGTACAGGGTATAAAGAAGATGTATTTTAGACAGGCAAATACATTTTGGTGCTCCTCTTATTAGGAAAATCTTTCCATTGCAATGTCTCAGGTAAATAGCAGGCATGTTTCTCATTTTAAAAGTATAGACAGAAGTACTTTCTGGCCATCTTCTACTCTATGATTCTTTCCCTGTACCTTTCTGATATTGCAAATCATAGCCAAAGCAGATGGACTTCTCAAAATGATGAATTTTGCCTTTGGGAACTTCCCGCATTGGAACAAGGTAGAGTAGCTATTTCTTACACTAGTCCTTGAGAAGTATTAAGGAAAATAATAAAACCAAAAGCTCTATGCCTTTAATACAAGAAGTGTTTCAGGTATGTTTCATTGCTTCTTGGATATTAGTTAACCAAGAATTATAAACTCTTTATAACTGGAGAGTACATAGACACTGTCCCTGGACTATTGCATAAGGTAGGCACATCCCATAAGCTGTGTCTCTTTTAAACTGCACTAGATTTTTGCTAAATTCATTTGTATTGTGAATGTGCTACTGCCTTGTCAACTCAGAAAATTTATATCTCCAGTCAAACAGCATGTATTATAGGGTTATTTGAATGTTACCCTAGAATAAGAAATCCTATTTGCACAGTACATCCGTGGGTCTAGATATGCAACTTGATTCTGAGTTGAAAACCACTTGAAAACAAAATTGTTTTGGATTTGAAAGTAATGTGACTAATTAGTGTCACTATAAGTCACTAAAATATTTTAACTATCATGATTTACCATTAAGGCTCAAGTTATTTGTCAAGAGGTCCCAAATTGAACCTGGCGTCTCTTCTGTAGCTGTTATTTGTTGTCAAAAAATTGTTCCCTTTCTCTCTGCAAGCACTGGGGATGAGATGACTTTTTGCCTTAGGATTAAATTCACTCTGCATGAAGAATTGTGGCCAGTTGGGTACCACTCAAGGTTCAGATTGTTCTACAATCTTATCTAAGGTACGTAGGTCCACATCTGTGTGCTTAATCTCCTCACAGCCATACTTTCACACATAAAGAGTGAATTTATTTTCAGACAGAGGCTTTGTATAAGCAGTCATTGAGCCAAAAGAAAGATTCAATTAGGTATCTGATAAGCCAGATCTATGGTATTACTTCTGTTTAGATCAAAGGAGGGGAGAAAAAAAGCTTTTGTTTAACTACATGTTGTCAGAAATGGAAGACCTGGTCTTTGCCTTCGGCCCGTTTGAAACTTATCTATTCTAATTTGGGATGGTTTAGCCTTTACTCGAATCTGACCTGTATAATAGAATGTGATGTTACAGTAACAGTTATGAGAGCTCCAGATCGTGGTAGGACTATCTTGGACTGGGAGAGCAGCAGAGAGTGAATCAGAGTGGCTTTAGGCTACTATAAACACATGGTTTTGGAAAAAAAACCAACTAATAAGTTAATCTTTAAAAGCCTGCAAATTGGTGTATCTTACTGACTGAAAAATCCAGAACAGACAAATGCTGATTCTAGCTTGTAGACCAATATCCTCTCTGCACACATAATTTGTCTGGAGAAAGAAGTACCCTGCAGAGGAGAGTGGTAGTGTAGTTAACATGAATGGACAGAATCCTAATTTATGTGGGGAGTTAGACTAATATCCAGAGCTTTAATTTCACAGAAGATTCATTCCCATGATAAGATAACACTAAACATTCTCGTATGAAAACATAACTGAGTACTTAAAAATGTCTATGATAACATCAGAGGAAATAGGAGGATTTCTTCAAAGTGTTATTCCAGGGAGGAAAATGAGATATTAAAATTACAACACTTTCCTAGTACTAGAAAATCTAAACATTAAATAGCCATGAGTACACTTCATGAGAGCAGGGAACAGCTTCTCAATAATGATGAGTGTAGTGGTGGAAAGCACTCAGTACTTCTAAGTGGTGTGTCATCACCTCATGAAAAACACTGCATGATGTAATTGCTTGTGAAAGCAGACCCTATGAACTTGGCAGTTCCCTCAAGCCCCAAGGCCATTTTTACTTTCTTTTAACATTTGATCCTTGCTTTTAAGTGGACATAATTTTTTTAGAGAAGGTACCATATGTCACTCCATCCTATTGTGGACTAAGCAGAGTCAAAGGGAGAAGAGTATTAAGTATTGCATCAGCTTGTGTTAGACAATGTGAAAATGCTCCATATTTTATTCATCAGCGATAGCTTGTCATGATGTCTGTAGGAATGGATGAACAAGGCTCGCTATGATTAAACTTAATTTAATGCTGGGTTATGGCAATTCTCCTCTCCCACATTCGGGGAAACAGAATACATCTTATTAGCTGTGAATGTTGTTGCTACATGGAGGAATACTGTGTTCAATACTGTGTTCAAATACAGAGTAAACATGAAAAAAAAAGTGATAGATTCTGAAGAATCTGGAAATAAGAGAAAAAAAACCCCAGTATCTTGTAAATTAGCCCTTCAACTCTCAAAGTACAAGAAATGGCTCATATCTCCAAGGGCCATTTTGTTCTGTAAACCTCCATACATTACCAGGACTAACGAAATGATGGATTGGAATTTTCTGTCAGAACAAAGACTGAGTATGAAGTGACCAGTGAGGTGCTGCAGTATAGGAGAGCTCCTTGCTATTCTCCTCTTGTTTCAGTCTTCTGTTTTCTTACTCTCTTCAATGTTGCAGTGCAAAATTGTTCAGCAGTTTGACTAAGAATGAGAAAGAAACTGCATTGCATAATCACTAGTTTCACATAAACTACAGCTTACCCAGAGGTGTTCTATTCTAGAAAGCTGATTTTCCCTCATTTTCGCAATATATACTCAAGCTTCAAATAAAGAATCTGAAGTATTGACAGTGAGAAGATACTATAGACTACAATTATGACTATTTTAAAAAGAATGTGCTTTCTGTTATATCATACAAAGCTCTAGAAAGCCTTTTGATCAGTTTATCCAGTACTATCTTACCCAGTTTTGTGACAAAAATAGTTTTTCTTTACTAGTTAATCCAAATTGTAGTGACATTTATCACTTCATTCTTTTGTGCATTGCAAAGAGATGAAATAATGAAAGAACTTCTGTCTGTCAAATACTCTTCTTCTATTCTCTGTTCATAAGAATCCCAGTAATGCCAGTGAGATTTACACCTTGTGATGGTGGGAAGCAAGAAGATTTTGTAATTCGTATTTCAGCATTTAGCAGAGTATGACTTAGAGATCCTCATCTGCTTCCAGCTATGCTAACTGAAGAGAGTGAGACTTGAGGGTGAATTTGGTAAAAATTAAATAGATAATTACTGAAATGTTTTTTAGAAGCATTAATCTCATAACAGTTGTATGAAAGTTGAAGCCCTGTCACTGGAGTGCTTGATAAATGTGTCAATAAGCCATCTGTACTCCCTTCCTAAAGTGAATGGCTCAGTGAGCCCAATTTTGCCTTCTGAATAAAGCGGCCTGGTCTCCCACTGTTGCCACAAAATCACCCTTTTTACTGTGGAACCCTCCTTTGTTGAGTCCACTAACTCTTACCAGTAGCTCCATCCTCTCCTGCAGTGAGGAGGAGATTATCCCACTCAGTCCATCTTAATATTTCCCTTTGAGGCCTGGAGCTAAGCATACACTAGCTTGCTTTTCCCCACCAAGTATAAAGCATTAATGCCAGGTAAGTCACCCATCAGACATTTGTTCCATGTTCGCTTTCATTTCGTTTCCTGATACCTTGAAAAGATAGATAGCACTCATCTGAAACAGGCTGGTAGGTGGAAAGGTTGACATAATTGCTACTGCCTTTTCATCTTCTGGAGCATTATAGTAGTGGATTAGATGATATCAATCATACAGAGTTACGTACAATATATGGTGTTTTCTATTCTGTGCTTTCAGGTAGAAAACCCAGAAGGTCTGTTTTATAAGCTCAGTGAACAGTCGTATATGTTGTACCTCATCAGAGTAGCTGTTAGCACTTTGGAGTTTTAATTATCCATGACATAATAGCTTGGGAACATCTATTCTGGAAGCTATTGATTATGTCTGAATTGCACAACTTAGTTTTTAAAATTTACATAGATTTCTACAGCTGCACTGATTAAATTTTCCATTTGCATGACAAGGTCAGGTACTTCTTCATAAAATGCATTTTATAATATGCAAGCAGCAAAAAGAAGCATCTCTCTGCAGGATTGTACCGTTAGATTCTTAAAGTCTTTGTATGTAAAGCTACATCCTTCTTAGAGGCAAATTATTACGTTGTAAGTTGAACTCTCTTAGAAGTCCACTAGATGCTCATACTCTCACAAAGCTATTTTGATGTGGGATATATTCACCAAATTCCACTGACTTTTAGATAATGATGTGTTTTGTTTCCCCAGCGAACCAACTGGAGAGAAATCATTGTTTTAACATATAGGAGATATTTTGCTGGAGACCTACTGCCTACTTTGCACAGCTTCTTTCACATTTACTGTCCTTGCATAAGTATAAAGCCCACAAAAGATGATGTGATTTAGGAACGTGGTTTCTGCTGACTAGACCCTTCTTCTAGGACACTCCAAGCAAAGAGCTGCATGGATCCATACTAGCTCTGTGCAGGACTGGTGGCAGAGCCTCTGCACTCTTCCCCTGATGCCAAGCAGAGGTATCAAAATGACCCAATCAGATGCATCTCAATGGGCTCCTTATTCTTGTTTCAGCACCAGTGTGGCTACAGCTGAGAGTACTGAGGAGGAGAAGGAAGAGGCAGTGTCCATGCAGTGGCAGGAGGAGGTCAGAAGCATAGTTGAGGAAATGGGGACAGAAATTCTGAGGCTTAGATAGACTCAGGAAGGATTGGTAGATATCAGAGGAGGGGTCAGGAACTAGGCAGACCTGGCTTCACCTGAATGTATTTTGAGCTGAGACTTGGCTATCAAAAGGATGAGAACACCTGAACTAGGAAATCTAGGAGTGTGAAAAGATAAATCATATACAGGATAACTTTTCCCTTTCAATTTATCCAGATATAAAATGATGACAGCGATTTTTTGTGATTTATAGGCACACTGAAAAGTGTGCATCAAATGCTTGTATAAATTAATTTTCCTTAGATTATGCTTTCCGAAGGAGATTGCTTCTGTCCCTATTTTGGGGTTTTTTTTACTGATGTGGAAACAGAACTGAATGCTAATATTTTATTTTCTAAAATAAAAATTGCAGCTAGTTTAGAATCTGGACATCTCAGTTGTCTCATAAAGATGCTTGTATTTGAAACCAGATATGCCATATCTCAGTGTTTGGAGGGCCTCTCTCTCCTGCATTGCTTAAAGTATTCGTTGAGATTTCCTTTAAATTATGCAGTGGCAAGAGACTGGTAGAGCACTGATAATTATGAGGAGAATCAGCTAGGAAAAGACTGCTCTAAAATGCATATTACAGAATATATTTCTGTGCATCTGTGTGTGCCAGAATCTTCACCTGAGAAAAAACAAATCAATCCATATTTGCACTGAAGAAATTGCTTTCAGACCAAAGTAGTTTGGATTTATCCGGATTCACCCACCTCAGCCAAATTCAGAGAGCTCAACAAGAGTTCTTCACCTATTCTGTGGTTCTGATGAGGAGAAAGCCTGGATAATGGATAGCCACAGAAAAGCAAAAACAGTGTGTGAGGAGAGCTATAAGAAGCAGCTGCCATCAGAGCTTCTAAAAACTGCATCCAGTGAGGAGCTCACATTCAGAGTCCAGTCCTCCAGATATTACTTTGCTGAGACTAGCACATGGGGGACCTGCATTACTTAAAAGTTCTTTAGGTAATTTTCAATGTTCAAAGACACATCTTTATGCAAGCTAACAGCAGACTGGCAGAAAATACATATAATACAATATTCATTGTAAATTATTGTAGCAGTTCAAGATAGCTCATGGAGTTTTTTTCTATTCCAGTTTTCATGGCCATATTGCACAGTGAAGCTAAAAGGCTCAAGGAAGTATGAAAGAAGGAGCAGCATCAGCGCAGTGGCAAAGGGAGGGCAGAATCATAATCAAGGAAATTTTAACAAAAAATCCTTACTCTTGGATAAACTCAGAAAGGGTTAGTAGGTGACAGAGGAAGGGACCAGGACAAGGTAGACCTGGATTCACTGAATCATGGGACACTGGTGGCTTTTTCAGCCTTTTACCTGAGCTGAAACAGATAATCATAATGCTCTGGGGGCTTGGTTGTTTTTTTTTTTCCTGAATCATTTCTTGCTACTTCTCACTCCTATTTTTAGCAAAGCTCTTAACCAAGAAGATAAAGCTAATCAACCTACAGAATAAATATGGAATTGCTCTAAGTAGAATCCAAATGGTGGTATGAATTTGATTTTTTTTTTTCTTTGTGTATACTTGGTAACTAGCTAATACAATATAATATTAAAAATTAAAGGCAGAGTATAGAAACAAACAGTGATGAAGAGTGCTATCCTATTCAACAAAGCATGTTCAATCTGTATGGCTTTAATACTCTTAAAGATTTCTAAACCAGATAATGTGTTGGGAACAGCATTTCTTTTGAATTCCCCAGTGGTGTTCTCCTGTTCATTTCAGGGCTAACTTAAAGATGCTTTAGTGAGCCTTAGTTCCTGCTGTTAGTTAGTTGTGGTGCTGCTTCATTTGCACTGAATTGTGCAGCTACCAACTGTCCTCCTTGTCACTGCTTAGGCAAACAGCATGGGGTTCTGCAAATGAGAAACAAGGAATATGGGAAAAGAAAACAGCAATGAAAAAAATCCTGTCTAGACACATGAAACTTCAGTGTTCAGGTTTTCTTGGAGACCAAAACCCTCCCTTTGAATGAACATGTGTGTATGTATGCCATGGAACAAGAGTTTTAGTTCTGTAGTTAAACTTGGACTGTGCTCTGTTTGGAGATCAAGGTTTCCACCTCTTGGTTATATGTGAAGAAAATAATGTGCTACTGCATAAAACTGCTACAAACTTTACTTTCTCTTTGAATAAGTGATGATTTTACAAGGAAGGCTGTTAATTAGATTTATAATTCTTTTTAAAGTAGATTCTTGAAGAAACTTAACATATTTTGACAGGGTTTTTATTATTCCAATTGATTTTATTAGAAACAATCAGGCACCTTGAATCTTCTAAATAATTTAAATTCAGTGCAGAGTCACTGGCTGCATTGATAAATCCTGGGTTTTTTCCACGTAATTGTTGGTCTATTTTTACTATTATTCCTAACTAAAGATATGTTATGCAATAAAACAGATAACAATCTTTTTTCACATTTTTATTTTTCTTTGAAGATCTAGTCCTCTGTTTTATTCTTTAGCCATTGCAGTACTTCTCCCCTCAGTTAAGTACTGTTTGAAATACATTACATATATATCAACTCAACTGAGGTGCTGAGATGCACAAAAAATTCACAACCTGTGAGTCTCCCTTTGAGCCATGAGGTTGTTATGAGATATGGTGAAAGAATTAATGTTCACAGTGTGCACTGGTAGACTGGCAAAATTACCATGTATTTTGCATTTGATTCACTTGCTAAAAATCTATATTTGTATTTATTTCTAATAGTTCTTGTAGAAGGATCTGGAAATGCTTATTTTGAGATGATATTTACTGTAGTGAATATAGAAGCTATTTTGGAGTGACATTAAATATTTGCAAGAAAGCAAAGAAGTAGCTGCTGCAACAGAAATGACTGCCAGGTGGAGTTAAGCAGGCAGACAGTAAATGGTTGTGTCAAGGCAATTTTTAAGTACTTGAGAAAAAAGGCCACACATGATTGAAGCTTAACTTGGACTAGACTGACAGGACATTGGGGATATAGTTACAGAGTCACGAGGCAGAATTAGATTGTATGGGAAATGGGAGACCATTTCAAGTCATCCTGGTCTTGACCATGCAGAGTATAAGCATGAAGTGGTGATGTAGAAACCCAAGATAAAAATTGCATGAGAGTCCAATTCCATCAGAAGGATGCAGTCCTGAACAACTGTTGCCTATTGGTGGGAATTAGATATGTAGGGGAAATACATAGCTAGGAATTTCCTAGTATGAAGAGGATTATTAAATGGGCTCTTTAGGAGTTCTGTATAATTTTCATATTTTTGTAGTACCAGTTTATGGTACCAGATGCTCCCTCAAATCATGAACATTGACCCTGTTGAAAAGCTTTGAGGAAGTTCATGGATTAAATACTAAACTTTGGAACTTTGATATAAGTTGATTACCATTTCTCTTCTCATACAGATATTTTCTTATTATTCAGAAAGCTTTTATTGACCTTATTTATTGGTTA
Organism: Pachycephala philippinensis; assembly: GCA_013397055.1. Classification (NCBI taxonomy): domain Eukaryota; kingdom Metazoa; phylum Chordata; class Aves; order Passeriformes; genus Pachycephala; species Pachycephala philippinensis. Next base: position 1,002,365 of record VWZT01011413.1, on the reverse strand, counting down.
GTAAAGATACAAACCTCTTACTTTAGAGCAGTTTTTTTTTGGTTCTGAAAGATAGTGATGGTTTATCGATATTGATTAAGAAGTTAGGTTGTAATAATAAGTAAAATGGTAATAAGTCTGTTTTAAGTTTATTGACAATGATATACAAATGCATTTTAATGCATTAGTTGATATGGTTCAGAACTATTTACATTCTGTATCCAGTGCAGACCAAATAAAACATAAAGGGCGTAACTCAGTGTGCTTTGCTCTGTGTGGTGGTTCTTAATGAAATACCTCCCCATGCTCTAGTAATCTAGTAAAAGGAACATGTATTAATTAGGCATTACAAATATATATTTTTTTCCTAAAGATGTTCTTTATAAAACAATTTGTGCCTGACTGCAGTCTGCTAAAACATTAGAGATAAAAAGACATACTTTTCTTGTATTATTCTTTAAATGTCAAAAAGGGGAATATACATATTTTAGTGTGTACCAGTGAGAAAAGACTAGCTCTGTCTTTTCTGCAGTGTGCCTTTAAGTAGATGAAGAGAGCAATTAAAGCCTCTCGATCTTTTTTGACTCAACAAATAGAGTTCTCTCAGTCTCTTTTCACAAGAACTGTTATATAGAATGCTACTTTTTGTGAGAGAAACAGGGAATTTATTTTGGTTTTTTTTTACCTCTCAAGAGTTTTCTGCCTTTTTCAGAAGATCTTAGGTAAACCAGATGCGATGCCAGTCAAACATCAGGGCAAGGTTTCATGATCACAGCCTCCTGCATTTATAGTTTATGCATAAGCATACTTGTGATTTCTGTAGAAATTTAGTTCTTGGTACCTTGTGAAGTTATCTTCATAAAATCCATTATGACAAACTTCACCTACATCCAAACTGGATCTCATTCTAAACCATGTCACCTTTGAGACAGCTAATGGAATAGATCTTGAATCAAGGATTCATTTTTGTTGTATTTAGTTACTGTGAGTGAGACTATGAAAAAGAGACTTTAAATGATGTAAGTCATGAAGTAGAAGCTCTCTTCCCCATACTCAAGACAATAAGAAAGGAAACAGTGGCTGTATTTTTCTTTAAGTGGTAGATTTCCAGTGGAATTCAGGTTAGAAGAACAGTTCATGCGGCAGTGAATTTTCATTAGTACCAGAATGTGTAGGCTCTTGTCATCTCACAAGCATACAGAGAGAATTATTCTGTATTCTAAAATCTTTTTATTTTCAAATTCAAAATAAATCATAGAATCATAGAATGGTTTCTATTGAAGGACCTTTAAAGGTTTTGTAGTCTGACTCCCTTGCAATGAGCAGGACATCTTCAAAGGGAGCAGGCTGACCATACAACATGACTTTTGACAACATGAATATTTCCAGGGACGGGGCATCTACCACCTCTCTGGGCAATCTGACAGTGTTTCTATGCCCTCACTGTAAAAAACTTCTTCCTTATATCTTATCTAAATCCACCCTCTCCTCGTTTTAGTTTTTACCCCTGGTCCTATCTCTACAGGCCCTGCTAAAAAGTCTGTCCCCATCTTTCTTATAAGCCCACTTTAATTATTGAAAGGCTGCAATATGGTTTCCCTGAAGATTTATATATATCAGCATACAGAGCAGTGATCAATGGCAGCTATTAGTCTCTAGCTTCACCAATTTCACTAAGAATACAAGCATCATCTCTGAACCCTTGAGAATCTATGAAATGAGCTGCTGCATCTTCGTAAGTAGGAAGTGGTTTGGAAATCTTAATCACATAACAATGTGTTGCCATTGCCTTATTGCCATCTATGTGGGGTTTATTTTGTGATAGAATGTCTTACCCTGTGATTTCAGGAGTAAGCAAAGGACTAACATGTCAATTTGATATGTCACGACAAAGTGTCCATCTGTCCATTGTCAGTCTATACAATGATGATTTTCTCCATATATAATGGCTTTTAAAAATAAAAATTTAATTCTTCCTGCCTGTTACCTTGCAGGAAAGTATAGAAATTGTTTTGAATACATCCTTGACAGAAGGTCATTTTAAGCACGGTGCTTTTATTCTGGTAGCTGTTCTTCAAGGGATGAAGAAATTTTCACTTGAGAAATTTGTGGCCTCACAATAACCTCAGGGTGATTCAGGAACTTTAGCAGAGTTTTCTAAATTTTTTGCCTTAGAGGAGAATAACAGCAAAATTATTGTTCTAGAATCAGTTAGTGTTTTAATATGTCTAATTCACTTCATAAATATTGGTATCTATTTGATGTTGCAAAAGTTACAGATACTTAATCCAGCACTTTTTCCTTGACATCTTTCTATGGATTTTGAGATGGCTATTACTAAAAATGAAAGGCACAAAGGACAAATAAAATTCTAGATGTGCATAGTTTTCATTGATCTATTTATTTAGATTGTTTTATGTCTGGAGGGGTTTGATACATTAACACTCTCCTCTAATTTCAAGTCATGAAACAGATATGCACCTTCGGATTAAATTCAATTACAATGGTCATATTTTCTCTGGAGAGCCAGATAAACTTTTCTAAAGGGATAGTGGCATTGTAATGAGAAGTACCAGCATTTGCTATAGAGCACATTAATACCCATATCCTTGATAGCAACTGAGTAAGTCAAATTGTTGCAACTTCTTTGTCAGCTAGAGATCTGCTCACACGAAAGAAAATACATTCTAGAAAGCAAACACAAACAATTCAGTAAGAAAATGTTAGCACAACTTGTGATATCTTTTTGCCTAACTGAAGGCACCAAAATCCATGTTTGAGGGCTAAAATATAGGATCCAAATGTCAGAAGTGTCGTCTTATATGTAGGTAAATATGAAGGTAAGTATTTGATTCCGATCCTAATATTGTACATTTGAAAATTTCTTCCAACACTTGCAGGCAACTATTCCACCCGTTCTATATGTGACACTGGATATTTTACAGCACTGCCAATTAAGTCATGAAGGTCAGCCAAAATACAGCTCGAGAAGTATCTTCACAATTAATCATGGCAATTTACTTAATTCGGTTCTGCCTTATGCATTTAAGCACTTTGGGAAATTAATAGCTTTGCTGATTAGTGTAATAGAAACTGAAAAAATAGGTGTCTATTTTATCTTTGATATGTCTCTGCTAACACTCATTTAAAGTGCTTAATGCCTCTAGATGTTTAAATGTCACATGAATAAACAGTCTTTTCTCACGTGCACACTACTTTGCTTATGCTGTCTGCAAACGGTTATTGAGAATAAATTATGGAAGTGGGATGAATTTCTATCAGATCATGTAATTGTATTAGGAAAATATATTTCTTTTAGTATATACTCATATGAAGTCTTGTCAGAGACAATTCTGTACAGACGCATTCTTCTAAAAGACAAGATGTTTGCAGGCTTCAAAAAATTCATGTCAACACTGTAAGAAACCTGGTTTCTCAATTAGGTGACCTGAGGTGCTTGCTTTTTCAGTGCTGCAAAGCCGAGTGATATCAGGAATGAATTAGATAAACAAGAGGTGTGACTATTACTTCTCAACCCTCAGCAAAAAGCTGACGCACACTTGTATTTAATTACCAGTCAGGTTGCACTTTTCAGGACTGCCATCCCTGTTGGTACATTACTCATTTTGTAGTTCCACCTGCGCTCAATTAGTTTTGACTGTCCTTGAAGACTCCTAATACCAAAGCCTCTAGACTTGCAGGGATAAATCAGCTCTTAAAAACATTACCTGTCTGTGCTGAGTAATGCTTGGTTAGTAGTAAAAAAGCAGCCAGGTAGCTGAAGAATCACCGTCTTGACTGTCAGAGAGGCAGTGTTTGCCAATAAATACTAGCACTGTAACTCAAGTTTAAAGTAATGTCTACCTTCTGTTCTTCAAAGCAATAACTGATGAAAGTTGGTAATTTGTTTTTAGAAGAGTTTTAAGTAGATGTGCTTCCAAGTTGAATTTCTCAGTTCATGGGATTTTCTTGTCTAGAGGTACGTACAATTTTGTTATATATTTTGGTGTATTTTACCTGAAGAAAAGAAGGGTTTTTTTAAAAGTAAGTTTAGGGAGCTGTTACCCTGTTCCATAAAGGACAGGAATGGTTGCATGGGATAAGTTATCATCCACATTGAGACAAATTGAATGCTGAATACTACTGAAACAAAATGGTTGATTTTTATGCTCACTTAGGCTTTCAGATTTTCTGAGATTTCAGAGACAATGGCTTAGTAGCTCCTTATTGTTAAAAAATTGCATCTTCACTTGATTCAGCTTGAATCTCTCAATTATTTGTTTGTAAGTATGGGCTGTTCTGCCTTTATCTCTCTTTTCAATATTCTAGTTTTTGAAATTTTATTCCCTGTGTAGATCATGTTCTGTAGTTATGTCAGTTCTTACTAAAAATTTTATACAAGTTGAACGGAAAACTTTGCAGTTGTAAGTCTGAAACAGATTTCTGATCAGTTTTTCACTGGTGCAAAGACATAAAGCTACAGAAAACCATCCCTGTGAATTGTAAGAACATGTAGGTATAATGAGAAACTAACCTTTTGACATCTTCCACTGTTAGCTTCCTTTGGAATTTTATACCCAGTTTGATGTCTTGGATATTACTATACCCCAGAGTGCTTTTGAACACTCATATCTGAATACAAAGTGAGCAGTGCCCACAAGCTTCTTCTCTATGCCTGGTATCCCCAGGAAGGAAAGGAGGGCATGCAGGCCTCATGGGGGTGTCAGCAAACTCCAAATAGGTGAAAGATATGGATCATCACACCACACACCTTGTTTGCTTCCCAAGGGAAGGCAACACATCCAGCTTGTTCTGTTGTTTTCTTGACAGACGGTACAAATACCATTAACTGACAACTGCTGGCCAGTGTCGTATTTCAAAACTGGAGATGCCCATTTCTGTACCTCACAGCCTTGGTTCCACTTCTCAGTCAAGCAGGATCCAATTACTAATCTGAACTTAAGAAAACTTGGGAAATGTAGTAGATACTGTGATGAAGTGAGGCTAAATGTGGACAGTCTTGGTTCGAAACCTAAGCAGCCATATGCTCCTTTGTGACTGCAGCATCAAAGCAATAGTTTTGCAAAGTTTGCAAAATTAGCATAGAAATTTATGAGGATCAGATATTGTGGACAATGCAGCATGTTTACATAAAAAGTGAGGGCCCTGATTTGCCCAGTCTAAGTTGTGATATCAACATGATAATTAGTGTCTTCCAAGGATATTAGAGGGTGAATAGGATCAAGTATCTCTTTTAAAATTAATATTTATGTGACTGACGTGTTCCACTTATAATCTATACTCCTTTTTGCATAGCTCTACAATCTATTTTATCAACAATTAAAATATCTTATATTATTTTCATGTTTTAGCCACTCTGAAATAAAGCAGCATGACAAAACCTATGATTTTTAATCATTTTATGTGCTTATCTTCCTTCTTAAAATGTATGCACATGCAATTTAATAATCAGGAAGAGTACTTAAATGTTAATGACATGATATCACTCAGTGAAACCAGCAAAATGTTAGACCTGCCCATCATATGTGAGCAGGATTAGTCATGTTAGTATTGCAGTTGTCAAATGTACTGTAGTATGAATATTAACAATAAAACAGATAATTTGAATTTCATAAGTATATTTTGAAAAACAAATGTGAAATTGTTATCTCATGCCATGATTGTAAAACTTATAAAGTGCACTAATCTGACAAAAGCCAGGAACTGAGTCTGGGGTTTGGCACAGTTATCACTGAATTCATGCTTTTGCTCTTTTGTTCTTCAAATCAGAAAGGTCTCTCTTGGAAATGTGAATAAGCAATGTGTAGTTGTACATATGTGCACATGTCTATTCATTGGACAATATAAATAAAATTGGAAGAATATCAATATATTATCTCACCAATCCTCACCAGCCTGCCATAATTCCTGAATTACTATACAACCATTTTCAAAATGATAGTGTTTCTTCAACCAGGCAACTGTTTAGACCTTGGTTCTATTACAAGGTGTTTTCTGACATCTATTATAAATATTCCTTGCTGTAATTCAAACATTACTGTAAATCATATTCAGAGAACACTTGAAGAATTTTTGTGCTCTTATTTTCTAAAATACTAGGTATTTGATAAATTTATTTATATTTGCTCTTTTTTCTCCCTATAGAGCAAACAGATTCCATTTTCTTTCCTCTATAGTTTGTGGATCATTTGGGGATGATGTTTTCTTCTCTGCAGTCTTTTCAGTTGTTCCACATCTTGTATGCATTACAGTGGTTAGCAGTCAGCCTCATAATCCAGGTGGGACTCTACCAGTATTGAGCAGAGTGAAGTAATTTCACTATGAGTGTTACCTGGTAATAACTGTACACAATTTCTTTTTATGGCATCACATTGCTGTTGACATATGTTCAGCTTCTGAACTACCTTATGTTCCACATCCTTTTTCAAGGGAATGCTGTTTATGTGGTTTTCCTTTTTCAGAACTTTTCGAATAGCATTCAGCTAAATACTGAAGGAGGAAATTAGTAGATTGTGTTACCTCAGTTGCACTATTTATTTTCATTTCTGTATTGATAACATATTGAAGAAATTCTTTACTGAAGGTTAGGGTATTTGTGTCTTTGGATGTCTTTTGAGTGTTGGCTTCTGATCTTTACTTCCTGTTCTTTCTCCCCTCTTCTTAATGCTCGGTTTTTACTTTAAAGAATTTTCTATCAGTGTAGTTTTGACTGTAATGCAATTTTTTATTGTTGGAAATTTACCTTAAAGTCTCAGACAAAACTTTGATAAAGAAGACTTTGAATTGACAGGAAAAAAAAGAAGACTTTAAACTGATAGAAAAGTTCCTGTTTGTTTTAATTGTTTTCCCTGGCAAGGTTTCTAAACTATTGGCTGATATGGAAACCGAGGTGTCCTTAAAGGAGAGCAAAGCACTGTCTTTCTCAGGAAAGTGTTTGGATCAGAATATTCCATGCTGATTTACTCAGGGCAAACTCGTGCAAACTGTAAATAATAATAAATTGTAATAATCAATCACAGATCTAAATTAACATTCTATTTACTACCAGTGCAAGTGCAGATAGTTCCTAACTTACAAAAGTTTTTGAACAATAAGTATGTACGATGTTGGGAAGCGATAATTTAGGTGGAAAACATTACAGGCTATCTATTGATTTAATTAAGTGGGGGAAAAAAAAAGAAAAAAGCACATCTTTGAAATAAATCCAGATATGTCAATTACTTCATCTTCTGCAGTTCCCAATTTGGTAACAAGTAAACACATTTCATTTAGAATTTAAGAAGAAAAATGAATCACTTACTATTTGGCAAAATAACATCGATGATATTATATGCAAAAACTATGCAAAACTAGACGCAAAATCAAGCTTTTACGAGTCAGGAATATTAGAATACAGATTGCCTGGCCTTGTGAACAGAGAACTTGATTTCCAAGCTTCATTCCAGCAAATAATATCATGGCACTTTCATCTGTCTGACCTTGACACTTGTCTGACTTTGCTAATAGTGACACAATGGCTATATCTTAATATTCAAACTTAACAGAGAGTAGCAGGTCTTTCTGACTTGCTGATTTTCTTCCTTATCCTGGAATTTCATAAGTCTGCTTATGATCTCCTGAAATGGAGGCGGTAAGAATACTGATAATATTGCGTATCACTCTCTCCTGCAGTGACACCTGTTTACTTTTCCATCCCTGCTGGCACTGTACTTTCCACTTTTAGATGTTATTCAGTCAGCACTCTGTACCAAATCATTTTGTGAGACTGAACTGGCTCCTCTGCTATACCTGGCAGATCTTTGCTGGTGTAAAGTTTAGACGAAAACAGTGTTCCTCAGCTGAGCAGACAGTGAGTTGAGAAGTCTTTATCTTCCCCTATTTAGTATGCTGCATATCTACTCCCAGCTAAGTGATGAGCACTATGTAATTGAAGTTTGTTAGCTGAAGAAGATGTTGTAGGCTTGCTGAGAAGACTTTAGGGAACTCAGAACTGGAATAAATTCACTAGGAATGGATAAACAAGTACAGAAGGGAAAAGAACTGTCAGAGCTTCAAAAAACAAAAGTAAATCTTTAAGATTAATTTTGAGGATGATTAATGATTTTTTTTTAACTTATACTCTTCTAAAGTGCAAAATGTATTTGTAAATAAGTTTTCAATTAATCTTTTTCCTTGATTGCACCCTCTTTGAGGATGTGTTTACTTGTGCTCATGAGTCCTACATATAGTTGTTCATAGTAGTGCCTACATTGTGTGGTTGAGCAAATATACTTGGCCGATCTTAAACACGCCTTTTGATTTCCTTGGGTGTCTAAAGAAAATTAACTAGAAATTCCTTTTGTACTATCATTGCATTCCATAGTGCTGCTGTCTCCAAAGCACTTGTCACCTGCACAGCAGGTATAAACCACTTTCTAGCAGCATCAAAAACAAGTGGAAGAATTACTAGATGCAGAAATGTAATTTTCTTATCATTAAAACTGATGGATCACAGCACAGATCTATCGACAGTATGGAGCAAGAAATTGTTACTTTCAAATGGAACCATGCCACTCTGGATGTAACTTCTGTCTCCAAGAGTATCCATTTCATTTGTACTCATTGATCTGCAGATTTATTTGATATTATTCTCTCTGTCTGATAGAGTTTCTGCTTGAAAATGTACAGGCAAAATCAGTCTGCTGGCATCCATTCTAGGAGTATTATTCTCTGTTATTACTGTGTCAGAAATGGAGTTTCTAATTTGAATAGTGCCACGAATAAAATAAAGTCCCATAGAGTTCTGAAATTTGAGGTGACATTCTAAATAGAAATTCTATATATCTGTATTCTTACTTTAGTAACTACTATTTACTTATCTGTTTCATGTTTTTACAATTATTATGGGCTCCACTTACAGTCTTTGTAATGAACTCAGAGCTACCCTGACCGATGTAGATATTGCAGAGTTATTTCATAAGATTCCGAGCACCTTCCCTAGGACAAAGAGCTTTTGAGCCATGCGACTGATTTGTCCACATGCCTCCATTTCACAAAAACTTGAAATCAGTGAGTGTCTGTGCTGGAACTCAGATGTATGACAAATGTATCACTTTTGAATTACTAAGTTAAAATGTTTTCAATATTGCTAATACCTTTTTTTATTCTCTCATATTTTCTTAGTGGTTTTGGGTCTATGGCAAACACTTTCATCAGTGACCCTTTCCCAAAGACACATTATTGAAGTCCTGTCTTCCTTGAAGACCTTGGGCAATTTTATCACAGATTTTGATGGAGATTGGCTGTTATCTCTTTAATATTTAATGAAAGGCTAAAAATGACGTGAAATTCAATATTACTAAATGCTACATAAATGTTAGATTTTACAGTGTAAGGATTATACACGCTTGCATTATTAATAAATTTTAAGAAGAATGTGGCTTTCTCATGGCTATTGTTTGACTATTTTATTGTCATTATTTCCTGTATCAGCTAATTTAACTGCCTAACAATGTCTGCTTTCAATTATGCCAGAGAAATTTCTGAAGATTTTTTAATAAAATTTTTTTCTGAAATTTTCATATATGTGAGCAATATTGTTTATGCTAAGCTGCTGTTGTAAATGGGTGGAATAAGATGATCCTGAAAGTATGCTTTCTTTCAAACCTGCAGTTACCAACATCTTGTCACCATACCATCTGTCTAAATATTTTCAGAAACATGATTACAAATAGTTGCTATGTTACCTTTTTTTGCTTGGCAAATGGCTGCAAGAAACAATGGCTAAAGTGTACTGTGAGTTTTGGCATTTTTTACAGTGAGGCAAGAATAGTAAGCTTCTCACAGTAAAAAAACTCACTGAAAGGCTTACTCCTTCCCCAGTTCTTCTCCACAGTATGTGGTGTTTCTTTTGTAAATATCAACTTGAGTGATATATATCCTGCCATTTGGAGATCACACTGGAGTGTGAATAACAATGATGATATACTCCCTATAATAAATGAGCTGCTTGAAACAAGTGCTAGGTTTTACATCATAATATTGAACTTGGTTCAATTTCTTGTCCTCAGAAAGCCAGAAGTAATTGAAGCACTGTTTAGTTTTTAAATTAAGTGGATTGGTGACAAACTCATTAATATTTAATTGTGTCAGCTTTTACCTACCAAATGGATAATCTACGAATTCTAATGCACAGAATTTAAAATTTCCAGACTGTATAGATTTAGGGTAGAAGTTTGGTCCTTAAAGCTGATTAAGTCAGATGGCACAATACAACTTTAGAAAGTATAAAATTAGTTGTTCATGGGACCAGGAAGGCCAAGGAACCAAAAACTCTCATAAACTTTCTCTTAAGACCAAAACAGTTCTTTGGACAAATGACATAACGTCTTTGTATTACTTAATTCATTACAGTGAAAAGTGTAAAAACAGAACTTTTTTTCTACCATTTTGGGAATCTTTTTGGATGGTGCACTTACTTCTGCTTTTCCAAGCTTCCCTGTCGAAGCTGACTATGTGGTTTGAGTGCTTTTGTGTTGGCTAGAGGGGAATCTCTTATTCCTCCTGTAAGAAATGTTATTCTTTTCAGGTTTAAATGATGTTTTGAATTCTAAAAAATACGAAATAATTTAAGGTGGGAAGCTAGCTCTATGACAAAGAACCATTTGAAAGATGATCTATGATTTACTTCTAGTAAAAAAATCTTTGCCGTTACAAAAGTCGTGTTCTTGCAGTATGAATTAAAAATTACTTACCAAGAATTTCCTACCCACTTGCTGTTAATGTTTTAAGTAAATCTGTCTTCTTAAAAGGCATTTCCTTTTGGGTTTGATCTGGTGTTTTTGAAAGTCATTGATCAACAACACAATCAATTACAGCTTCTCTGAGTATTTCTGTGACTATCTTTGAGGGGTTCTTTTCTGTTGTTATGTGTTGTTAAGTTAGTAAGAGAGGGTCTTAATCTACATAAAGGGTAAATCTTGCATAAGAGAAACACATCTTTCATCCTACTAAAATTGTATCTGTTTCCTTCTTGATCACCGAAAAAGTATTCTGTGGAAAAATTAGCTGCAAAAGAAGAGTTAGATAAAATGTTTCATGCAGCTGCCATAGAGAACTCACATTGGAGAACAATAGTGACTGAAATTAATCCTCTTGCAGTGTTTCCTGTAGTGCAAAGTGTATATTGAAGCCATTTGGCTATTCTTTATTCAGCATTGCATTAAATTGAGGAATAAATAATTAATGTGTTTTTCTCCTTAGCATGAAACAGGGTGATTACAAAGGAAAAAGGAACTCAAAGATGTAGAAAGATGATTTGGAATGCTAATGAATTTTGCAGATAAAATATGTCAGGAAAAAGAGCAGTGTCACAGTAGATACAAATTGCTTGAAGAAAAATGTAAGGTTCTCAGTGAAAAGGTCTTAAAAAGCACAGGCAAAAGTGACAGAGTGGCACTGCACAATGCTGTGTTTCTGTTTCTAGAGTTCCTACAGAGATGGGCACAGATAATTCAGAGAAAATAGACCATACGACTCAGCTCACTTTCAGAAAATAATAGGACTGGATTTTACTGCTACTACAGGCAGTGACAACCACAGTATAACAGACTAACACAGAATTTTGCTAACTCACAGAACAAGATCCTAAAAAAAATTAGTGTGTCGGAAGTTCGTTATTTGATGATGCTCATATTATCTTAGATTATGCTGCACTACAGTAACTGGTTAAGACAAACACATTAAACATCTTTAGACCATATATATAACAACAGGTATATGTCTGCTATATATATATATATACGCACACCTGTGTACATCTACCTGTATATATCATGATTATTTATAGCGTTTCTTCAGTGAGCCAATTCTGTAGTTAAATGCTGTAACAGGCAAAACCTGAATTAAATGTTGTGTCTATTGATACTATTGCTCATGCATATTATTTTTGATTTAAATCTTGGTTGGTCAAATGATGTACACTGAGGTCATAAAGTGATAATTGATTTTTCGTTGCAGTTATTATTTTCATTTCAGTACCTCAGTGTACTGATTTTTTAAATCAGTAGGAGCCAATTTAAATACCCTTTCAATAAAAATATTAACCTATGAACAGAAGGGTTCTGAGTGGTGATTATTTTCGGAATAAAACCACATTTTTTATTTCACTGTAGGGTGGCATCAGTGCATTCATTGAATATTACATGGACTATTTTTTCTTTTTAAATTTATGGTGAATGTAAGTATATGAAAGTGTAATGCAAGTAAACAGCACTACTGGAAATGTTTGGCATTGTTCTAATCAACAGTGATTGAATTACAGAAAATACAAAATTTTTAGTTTCAGGTTGTTTGCCTATTCACTATCTCTTCATAGTGACTGATCAATTCTTCATCCTTCAAGTTTTTTAGACTTGCCCAGTAGTTTTCACATATTTGAAGCAAAGCATTTGAAGCTGAACACTGTCAAAGTCATAGGTTGAATCAATATTTTATCAGCTCAGTAGATGTTCCTATGTATAAATACATGTCAGAGAATGTTTTGTTTCCTAGAACATTGAATGTTAGTGCAAAACCACAAATTTTTTTCCCAAACTATTTTTAGATAAACTGAGCTTTGGATTTTGATGTGGTAAAGAATAAACTGAGCCTTATCCATGAGGCAATTTGTCTCTGACCCAGTTTTCAAAGTAAATTCAATTAATTTTTCATGCTGAAATGACAGAGAGTTTGTGATTACATAGCTCTATGCATTCGTAGTACCTTTTGACCTTGCCTTTCATTACTGCAGCTATTTCACTTATTCTTACTCTAACATTCAGCAGCTATGAAGGTATCCTAAATACTATTTAGAGACTTTCTTGGAAGGGACTTTTAGAGGACATAATAAACCTTCTCACAGCACAGTTACCTTCTCAGTCAGAGCAGCTCTGGGACTTGTACACTGGAGTTTTGTGTCCATTGGCAGGGATTCCACAACCTATCTGGGCAGCTGGGTTCAGTGTTTAAGCACACTGCTTTTGGGGAATTTTTACCTTCTCTTTGGAATTTCTCTTTCTTCAGCTTGTGAATGTTGCCTCGCCTCCTTTTGCTGTGCATTTTCAAAAAACCGCTTTTTCCACGTATTTTCTCCATAACCATCTACTTGGTAATTGAAAACTACAATGTGATATCTCTTTAACCTCCTGTTCTTCAGACTGAACAGATGCAACAAGCTTCATAAATGCACACTCAAAAAAATATATAAAAATTGTTATATACCTGGTTTGACTGTTGTGGGAAATGGGTACAAGTCCCATTTTTGGGGAACAACCCCCTCACCCATACTAGCATATACATGCTAGTATATTCTGCAGCTATTTGCATTCGAGTTTTCCTCCCAAACAGAATAGTTCAACATGAACTTCTGGTAGAAAAAATTAAGTTCGCTGAGAAAAATACCTCTCACAATTGTCCTTTAATCAGGAAAGTATTTCTAGGTCTTCTTTAATTCTGTTAGCTTCTACCAGAAGCTTCTACTTTGTCTCTGCAGGATTATCAATTATATTAATAATTTGTCATGGTTTTTGCATTTTTATTCCCTTTGTGACTTAAAGACATGGTGCCTTTCCTTATTTTAGTTCATTAGCAGTACTGAATGGTCCCATGGAACTGAGGTTTGTGAGCTAAAGCAAGTCAAACTGTCCTGTGACAATGGTTGGGATTTCAAATGCTGAGTTGCCGATAAGCAACTGAATCTGTACCAGGTTGAATCAGGCTGCTTAGCAAATGAAGCTCTGTAGCTGGCACAATTTATGGTTTTGCTATACTAATTTCACTTTAAAGTTTATTTCTTCCATACTGAAGCAAACTTCTGTCACTCTTACTTTTTCCTATTAAAAGCTGCTTTAGCAAAACTTAGCCTAGTAAGGAGACCTCATTTCACCTTGCCTCAAAGCCCAGTGCTGCAATTAACGGTATAGAAATAGGTGTATAAAACACAGGTGATGATATAAAAAAGTATACATTCATCAGCAGATGTAGTCAAAGACCTTCCTTATTCAGGGTCCACCTTCTGAGCATGAGAAAATTAACATCAATCTTCCTTCTGTGCATCTACTTTTAAATTCCTTCTGCTATTTTGCTCATCTGCTATCAATGCTTCTCTATAGCCAAAGGCTGCTTGGGAGAATGCTTTCTTTTGTGGGTAGAAAATGGTCACCACTTTCACACACATCTTTCTTTGCCCTTTTTCAGGGTATCTGAGGACAAATAGGTAGCAAGAAAAAGTGACAGTCTAATCTTTTAACAGTTCTCTCTCCAAAACTATGAGTGAGGCCAGTGTGAGTAATTGCAGAGATCCTCTGTGGTACTGTCAGGCATTGTCCTCACCAATCTGAGTTCCACAGTCCCACAGTCCACATATCTGAAGAGAGTTCTCAAAGAATCTCCACAAGCTTAGCTGTGACAGTGACTGTTCAATGGAAGGCTGCAGCCAACACCAGAAGATGGATTCCCAATAGGCTGGATCCCAGCAGGCAGAGTGGAGTTTCAGGGCTTTTAAGCTGGGATCACCTGAAGGGTTGAGAGAATTCGAAGAAAGTATTGAGTTGAATTCAATTTCTACCTCATCTATACATTGTTTCTATACATGAATAAGGGGATATGGAGGATTTTTTTTTTTTTTTTTTTTTTTTTTTGCACTTGCTTGTGGCATTGAAAAGTCATTCTTCTAGGACAGAATTTCCTCAGAGGTGGGGTTTTTATGGGAATATTCAATCAGCATAGTTGCATTATTTGCTAGAGCAATATTGGACTGTATGAAATTATATTTGACTATCTGCTACTAGTTTCTAGAGGGTAGGTTATGCTCACCTCTAGCATTAATTGACTATTTTTTTGGCAGACTTAGCAAAGGATGAAATACTTCTTAGGTATGGAACTTAACATGCCATCTCATTCCTGCACAGAACATTCAAGCATGGAGCTTACAGGAGAAATTTGTGTGACTGATGTGTTTTCTCTCTTCCATGGGTAAACACAGCTTCAGCTCAAACCTGGTGGTTTTTGAAAGCAGTGATTCCCTGAAAATAGGTGGTTAAAGAAGAAGATATTGATAACTATAAGCTCCCTGCTGAGAACTTAGAAGGACCTTTTGGAAAAAATCAGGCATGCCATTAGCTCAGAAAGTCTGTAAAATATTTACAATAAGAAAAAGAACAAAAGGAAGCAAACATTGAAAAGCAGAATAGTCCCCGGCCTGCAAACCACATATAATTAGAGATAAATTTAGCCTTTTTTGTATTTTTCATTTTGGTACTTATTCACATTTCCACGAACTAATAGGATATGTGAACAATTTTCAGATTAAAGATGGTATGTGAACTATGTGGTTTAGATAGTCACTGCTTCTTTTTTCTTGTCTGTGATATCTGAAAGGTCTGCTAAGTGTATTGTTTCACTAGCTACATGGATTTCTTTAATCTGTCAATTAATTAATAATGCTGATGATAAAAAATAATAGCTAATTTGATAAACTCCTCAGGCTGCAGTGGATATTGTCAGTAGATTATTACATTTCTTTGATTGCTACTTTTTTTTTTTTTTTTTTTTTTAACTTTCCTTAGATTCTTATAGTCTGTTTTGAATTACATCACCTGAAGTGAAGTACACATCTCTTGCTCAGACACCATCCTGAGGATTGTTGAGAATCTCTCCCTCAACACAATAGCTATTGAGAATGAATTCTTCACTCCTTAAATCAAACCCATCTCCTGGGAGACAGGAGATAACATCAGATTTCTGTGTCAGAGGAAAAATACCACAGTTCTACAAACTCCAGTCTGTACAAGTCTTCTTTGACCTGCCTCTTACAGTATTGAACATGTGTATTGACTTACTGCTGTCGTTCTGACATTGGCTCTGTCCTGACAAGGCACTTGAAAATTATGTGTGGTGATACTGTGGATCAAATGTGCAAGAGATTAGCTACCAACTGCCCAGGTTTGCCAAAAGTAGAAACTGTCTTGAACCTGATTTCTGATTCTCCTAAAAAACATTTCTTCCTTATCACATTAAGCTAAAATGTGATGAAATTGATCTAAATGTGGGGTTGACAATCGCACCTCAGATAAAAAGTAAGTAGCTATCAAAACTTCCAGATCTGTTTGGAGGTAATGGCTCTGCTGAGTTTTATTTTGTGTGAGAAGAGATTGCTATGTTCCTTTTCTTTGAATCAAGATACCAAGAGTCATATTTATATCCCCTGCTGCATCAAATTAAGCAGAAACAAAGAAAATGTGCTCTACTTCATCAAACCTCTTTGTCTGTGCTTTCTCTTCAAAACTTATTACTGTCATGTCTCCTGACAGCACACCTCACACTAGCAGCACTTTATCAGATTTTTTAATATCATTCAAAGGAAAGCTGGAATTTCTTAAAGGGGCCATTTTTAAATTACCAATTTAAAAATTGATGTATTTTCTTAATTTGTAAAATGACTCTTAGTTACAAACAATGTCTATTATTGTTTCATATGCTGTATGTTTCATTTTGTGTTTGCCAAATTCTTTGCATCTTCCAAATGTTACTGGAGCCCACACAACAACAAAGGAGGGGTACACTCTTTAGAGGGAAGATAGGGAAGTAGGCCCTTTTTAGAAAAGTAAGTAGAGGAATATTTTCACGGTGAACTGAGGAAAAAAAGAGTATAGGCAGGGGCAAAACTGAGGCAAAGAAGTAAAGTGAGATACTGGGAGTAAATGAGTAGGGATTGAGGAACTTATTGTGAGAGAAAAGGATGAAGACTAGAAGAAGAGAAAATGAATAAGAAGGGTGAAGCTGTCACATTGGTCCCTGTCCTGCATTTGTGGTGGGTAGTGTGGGGGATGGGTTTTGTCCTTACATGAGTAGTTGAACGTCTCCAACATCCATGTGGAAGTCGGGATCTGGGGATGTGTGGACTTAAGGATAGTCTGAGCCTTTTGCTCTGCTGAGTTCCCATTGAACTTACTTTCACCATAATTAGGAGAATGGGTAGGCAAAAGAAATACTCAGCCTCATCTCTATGTGCACAGGAAGACAGTCAAACTCTAACATGACTCTCACATCAAACCACTACAGTTTTCACGGTTTTGTTTCTATGTCATGGAAGAGTAAGGATCCCTGATGTCGCTCTACTTCCTCATAACTCTGGTTGGCTGGGGTTTCCAGTGTGAATCCACATGACTATGAATTCTAAATTATTACTTTCTGTAAATATGGCATATTCTTCCTTTTGAGCATATACCAGAACATAGCTAAAATATAAAACAAAAATTTTAAGAAGGTGGAATTTCAAGGAAAGGATACTGAAGTAACCTGAACTTATTTTCCCTGTTAGCCAGCTTCGTTCTGTGTTACCATTTCAGTGGTCCTGGTTTCCTCAGATGAGTCAAGTTGTTCTCAGCTTTGAAGAACAAAAGAGTAATTAGATTAGTCAGGTCTAAAGATCAGTTGAGAAGAAAAGGTAGATAAATTGTCAATATAATAAAAGATGAAATTAATTGCTGACAAATCCATAATAATGCGTATTAGATGCTATTTGTAGGCACTGCTGAATTCTAAATGATGATGCACTGAAGTATAGAGATGGGAATGATTGTTTCCAGACCAAGGAAAGCCTCTAGCAGCATGCAATGGCCCTTACTGAGGCAAAGATAAATATTAAGAACGGAAGGGAAATAATCCTGAAATTAATTAAACAGTAACTGTGTTTAATAGATTGTGCATGCTTTCATTGGAATAATGTATGAAATTTTCATAAATAGGCAAAATATTATAAAAGTTTCCTTTTTGTTCTTGAACATTTATGGAGCTCCTCAGAGTGGAGAAATTACTAATAAATTAAATACATTTTAGGAATTTAAAATAGTAAACATTGTAAAACAGTATTTTGTAGATGGGAAATGAAGTTTTCCTTTATTATAATGAGTAGTAATGAAAATTAAACTTATAGTAGAAAATAAGATTAATTATGAGAAATGCATGATACTATGTACAAAAAAGTGAGTAAATGGATACGGAAAAGAGCTGTGGTTTGGATTCTTTAATTCAAGCTACTATCAGTTGGACATCACAGAACACTGTTTTGGCACTAGTATTTTATGTTATACTTGGTAATTTTGTGAAGGAGCCAGAGACCAAGTTAGTTTCTGACTTCATAGATAAATCTAATGAGGAACAGATGTCCTCAACTGGGCAGGAACATGAACTCTGAGGCAGTCACTGAGAATCCTGACACATGTATGTCAGTTCTGCAACAGTCAGTGGTGAGTCAGGGGTGCAGGTTGTCTAGGAGAGGGTAGAAGGAGAGGCAGATCATCAAAGGGGAAAGCAACTAGAACAAGCAGCCACAAATTTTTGTACAAAATACAGCAAGTGTCATCTTCTTCTCATCTGGATGTGAGAAAGAGCCAATTTAGTGGTGCATGAACATACCTGCTTTGTTATAATGCCTTTGATCTACACAGTACCATCAAGGAGATAAATTCTATCTGCCATCCTTCACAAGTGCTCAGATTACTTCGTAACAGTAAAATAGCCGTGAATTTTCCCCTTGCGGTCTATTTCTTAGTAGTTCTCAGAGAGAAAACAATTTCTAGTAATGTGTTGTCATTTGGCAAGGAAGGAATTGAAGATTAATTGTTGTACTGTTATTAAGTACGTATTCCCCACTTTGCCCTTTCCTGTGTCACAACCCACCTTATGCCTTCCCTCATTTTTCAATCTGTGCTTCTTGCCTGTCACTGAGAGCTGCCCCTCAATCTCTTCTGCTTTTAATCTTTTCCATCCTTCCCTGTGTACGGTGGTCACTTCACCTCAGTTGTACACCTGCAAATCAAAGCAATTTGGTATGCCAACAAAACAAAAGATTTAACTGTTTTCATGCAGGCACGTGGCATTGTGAAAGCCACAGAGAACTTGTTATCCTCCCTCACCCTACCAGCACAATCCTTAGGACTGCATTTGATCACATTTGATAGAAAGAGATTAAATTCACGCTCAATATCACTCAATGGCCTTTCAAGAGCATCACACACATCAGCTGATTGAACTTTACTGCCCTACCAAAGTAGTCTGTTTTAACTCTTCTGCTATAGTAGAGGGACAAAACAGACTTGCTGCCAGTCACAGTACATCAATAGCAGAGTTCAGCTCTGAACCCTGATGTTTTGGCGACAGCTGATTTATAACCACCAAGTTATATTCTCTCCTACATGCAAACCTAGACTCCAGGCAGGACCTCAGTTGAGACCACACTCCCCCAGACTAAACACAGATCCTGCACCACAGAAAAAACGCCCTCCCTTTCCACATATTCACCACACTTTGCAAACATTAACTAATTAGTTAATCTGAGGTCCCACTTAGAACCGAGATACTTTTTTTAGCATCTGATTTAAAGCTAATTAATTAAGATACGTTTTTGGCTTATTAAGCTCATCATAACAAGGACGTTATTTTGATTAGTCTAACACTGCTCTCTCTCCCTTATTTTTTTTACTCTAAATTCATATCATGCTTGATGAAAGAGTAAAAATTGCTTATTGACAATTTCACAGTGAATAAGAACAGCAGGGGTCAAGTTTGCACTGATAAAAGCAATTGTGTTTCCCCATACTCTGTGATATCTGGGGTGTTTTTCCTTGGTAGTAGCTACAAAGGCCCACTTGTCCTCTCATTTACATCTAACACTGCATCCAGTTCAGTGGAATTTCAAATCCCTCTGGAACATTTTCTCTAAGCAGACGATGTTTCTCTATATTTCTCTCCTCAAAAGCATAGAATTACCTCATAAACAATACTTGAAGGGAAACCCACAACAAATGTATCAATCCTCAGTTTTGGTGAGGAGAACAGAAAGGAAGGACCTGCTTATCTATGTTCCCAGAAAGCTTAAATCTTAGATACTGCTGCAAACCAAGCCCACTAAATGCCTACCCTTTTTTTCTTTTGTTCACTTAAATTCATTGTCCATCAGGTTTTTACATTCCTGTACTACTGATATGATATGTTACTCACTCTGACCTGCCTTAGAATAAGGTTTAAGAAAGCAAGTAAACAAGGAATGACCTCCAGAAAGCAATAGAGCAGATTTTTCAATGTAATCTTAAAGAATACTAAGGAAGAAAAAGATTTTTATTGCAGCATATTTCTACTAGTCCGCATATACATTTAAATGGACAACTTTCAAGTAAACTTTGACAAAACTTCCAGTCTCAATGAATTAATGAATTTGCTCCTTTTTTTTCATTGCCTCATGTAACAATGGGGTGAATTTTTTAAGTCATATGCTGCTTCACATTCCTCTGCTGCTTGTTAGAAGGAAGTAATTAATGAGTGCCCAGGAGAATTTATTTTCTTAAATGTAGCTCTTCACTTTTCAAAGTCCCAGACTTACCATTAAAGTACCTTTAATATTAGTCAAGATCCATTTATAGAGCAAGAGTTTGACTATCTCATCTTTTCCCTTCTAACTTCCTTTTAATTATTTTGTCCCTTCTGTGAAGATGGAGAGCAGGAGCTAAGGTTTCCTTCCCTTTGCCACTGTTCTCGAGGAGCAGGTTCCCCTCTTTCTTCACCTTTCTTCATATTTATTTCTTTACGTCTTATTTACCACCACTTGAATGTGCAATAAACTTTATCTATCACTTGTCCAGCAGAATATTCAACATACATACATCTTAGATGTGTAACTTCCACATAAAAGGAATCTTCAAGCAAGATGTGCAAATACAGCTGCTGGAAGAGCTATGTTACCATTAGCAGAACATTCACAAAATAACCATTACGTCTTGGACTTCAAGGAAAACTTTCAAAGTATCATTAAAAGACAAGCCTAAGAATTGACTCTCATAACTTTAATCCACAAAAAAATCATACAATGAGATCAAGATTTTAGAATTTCCCTTGTGCCAAACATCACTCCTACCTCATTGCTCCATTGGAGATAATTACTTCTTTTTCTGTATTCTCACAGGAGCTACTGAACTTCTCTCCTCCTCTCTTTGCTAACACATCACCCTATCTTTCGACTACTAACTCCTACCTCTTTTTTTTTTCAGACTGATGAATATAATTAAACTGAGACCAATTTTCACAAGCTATTTGAAGTGTTTTGGTTTTGTTTCTGTTTTCTTACCTAAAAAAAGTCTGTGCAAAAATGCTTGTCTATTTTTTCCATCTGTATCAACTGTACTAAAAAAATACACTTTTCCATTCAAACTATGATCACCACATAATGGTGATCTCTACTAATGGAGAGATTTTCACTGATTTTGGTAAAAATGGTTTTTGCCCTCATGTAGTTATAACCATGTAAATCAGGACTGTCCAATAGGAGGCCAGGAACATAATTTCTTCTGGTCTCTCTTTTCCCATTAATACTTGACATAATTTCTAAAGATTAATTTGCCATCTGGTCAATGAGTAAACTATCAGTATACAACCTGGTATCCAGTTTATAATAAACTGGGCAGTCCTGCAATACTCTGTGGATCTTAGACCAAGACCATGACCTAAAAAAAAACCCAGGAGAGAGGTATGTTGTGGACACCAGTATGAAGCAGCAGCATCCAGTCATTACTGCTTTCAGTAGTAGAAGAAAGCCTGAATGGAAATTGGGCGCCTGGAAAATTCAGCACTTCTTTCACCCGTATGCTGTGCATGTATGTTTGAGCATGAATGTAGCATGGACTAACTCGACAGAAAAAGTGTTGAATGAAAGAACGAAATGTCTGTCTTGAGATCAGTTGTAGCTTTGAGGAGCCACAAGTGTGATAAAGGAGCAGGTATCATCATGGAGGATTAGATTATGTCTGTAAAGCACTGAGTCATATGTGCCTAGCTCATTCCATAGGGGAACAAATAATAAAAACAATAATAAAAAAATCTATACAGTGAAATACAAAAAAGTCAGAAGAATATCCTTGTCCCTAAAGCAAATTTGTGTGCATGCACCTATGCCTACATTGCTTCTGGCTGGTTCCTTCTACAGCAGGCAGCTATTTATCACCAGGCTGACATGGTATTCCTGTAGCCCTAAAACACAATTACTTTTATAATCAAAGTGCTCGAAACAGTGTGAGGAATGTTCTATGTTCCACCAAAATGTTTTTTTCACCTGGCACTGGCATTGTTTATGACAGGCCGTGAGGTTCTCTGGTTATTGAGGATGGGGTGGTGAAGAATTGTACAGGGTGGAGAGAGCCAACACTGTTGCAGTCTTATGTTCACTCTTTTTCAGTGTGATCCCTGATGTGAAGCATCCCCAGATGAAGTGAGGGTGCTTTGGAGAAAACTGGTCTGAACCATCCAGGCAAAGCCTGGGGGAGAAGGAACAACTGAACATTACACACACC
Source organism: Pachycephala philippinensis (assembly GCA_013397055.1). Lineage (NCBI taxonomy): Eukaryota > Metazoa > Chordata > Aves > Passeriformes > Pachycephala > Pachycephala philippinensis. Next base: position 980,007 of record VWZT01011413.1, on the reverse strand, counting down.
CAGGGGTCAAGCACTCAAGTTTGATTCTTTTCATTTTACCATTGCACACATCCTTGAGGTTTCACTGCTAAGCAGTTTTGCAGACTAACACATTTGAAAACAAAAGGTCACGGTGAGAGAAATCTATTATAGTAAGGCTTTGCAAAAGAGGACAGGAAAAGGGCTGTATTAGAAGGAAAAAAGAAGAATCTTCGGAGCACAGGAAGGAGAGCCCTGTTGCTTTTCAAAGAGTGTAAATAGAAGGCAGGAGGCAGAGAATTGAAGAGAGAGACAAAGGTAAAGAGAGGACAAGGCCAAATAAATTGTATAAGGGAGATGTGCAAATAAGAACATAGAAGCAGGAAAACCAGGCTAAAATTAATCAAGCTGGGAGCAAAGTGGAAGCTAGCTGTAAAAGGTCACAGCAAGGTGTGCTCATGGGATTGAACCAGGTTTTAAAGGAGGCGGGTGAGTCAAGGTGCAAAGAGAGTTGCAGACAGCTGCAGGAAGATGAGAATTTAATCCACACGAGAACTGGGATAGAGGGAAAGCAGCATGTTTAGGAGCAGTAAAAGAGAGGTAGCTCTGGCGTTATTTTTTAATGATAATTTAGAAACGTATCTTGGGCTTGAAGTGGGCTAAGTGAAAATGTTGATAGTTAGCTGTAAGTAGCTATTGGCCTCATTTGGTCTCAGTACCAGTTGTACCTGATACATACTCTGATGGCTTTCTTCCCCTCTTACAAGTTTGACTTTGTCCATGGAATTCAAGCTATAGGTGATGTATGAGCTCAGGCACAGGTGTACATTGATGCTGACGGTATCCCAATGCAAGGGCCTACGCTCAGTATGATAGGGAGTGCCTGAAACCTCAGCTGAGGCCACTGAAAGAGCAAGGGTAGACATGTGTCTTTAATTCTAAGCATGAAATTTCAAGTTGCAGATGAGCTCAAGTCGGAGTTCTCTGATTCAGCCTGGAGATCTCCACCACTTGGATAGCTCTGGGGCTCCCCAGAACAAACCCCTAATCACTCCAGTTGACCCTGCAGCATTTGCTAGCATCCTTGAAACTAGTTCAAAACCTCATCTGGCTCTTCAAGCAAATGAAAAGAAAACAAAGCTTCTGCTAAAAAGAATCTCTGAGAAAGGTGAGGGCATCAGGATGGGTGGATGACTCAGTGTAAACACACCACCCTCAGAAATAATGCTGAAATCCCAAGCTCATTGTAATCTTAGAGAAATGCTGTTCAGCACAGGAAATTAACAGTATAACAGAAGAGGCTTGGATTAGTCATTAACAGGCTAGACAGATATATGACTTGATGACAATCTCTTCAGTCAGAATCACAAAACATATGGTCACTTCATTCTCTTTATTTCAACATGTCAATCACAATCGGGAAGGATCCCCATCTTCCACCCTCCTTCAAAATTAGTGTTAGGAATAAGCATAGACACATTGTTTGATATAGGAGATCACCACCCCAGTTCTATTACTACTAGTTCATTTTGAGGACTACTATTAAAAACGTGAAAAGAAAGTGAACTAAACTGTGCGTAGGGAGAGTGATGCCTTGGGTTTTAACTTTTATATTTTTCAAATCCTGTATTGCTTAGTGTGTAGGCTCTGAAGTGTCGTGTAGCCTGTGAGCTGCTGTTCTCTTATGCTAAGATAGACATAACAAAGCCTCCCCAGGCTTGCTCTTCAAGGACACCCAGACCGTCCTAGGCCCAAAAGTATAAACCAAAAGTCTTTAAAGGGGGGCAGGCTGATGGGAAATTACATCATTAACTGAAGCTTTAATTGGAGAATTAATCCTGGTATGCAAATGACCCAAACTTATAAAAGTGTGAAGAACTGGTGACCGGGGGTCCGTCTTGGGGTCCATCTTGGCAGTAGCCTCTGGACTCCCCAGGGTGTACCTTTGAAGGCCCTTCAAACAAATACCTACCTTTATTCCCTTATTCCTGTTTAGTCTCTGTTTCTAGGTAGCCTCTCAAAGCATCAAAAGGACAGACATATGCAAGTATTCCCAGGTATTAATAGGATTCACCCCGCCCTCCCCATTGCTGATGCAATGCACATATTGCGTGTTTTGCTCCTCATATGCACTTGTCATGCTAAATTGCATGACAGACCTGTTACTATCTCACATTACACTCCCAAACAGCCTTCTCTCCAGCTCCTGTGTCAAGAGGCTACATTCTCCATCACATCCTTTTATTACAAAAAGAATTCAGCTATGTGTCCAAAACAAATCAAAATTGAAGGAAATGGATTATTTTGGAAAGCAAGAGATATCATTTGGCTTGTTGCTGGTTGCATGCAACTGCAGATATTAGCAAGTAGTGCAATCCAGCAGGAGTGGGTGTGTAGGGAGAAGCAGTTGGTGCAGACGATGCAATGACCAGTGCTGGAGGTGAGTTCTTGGAGGGCATCTTTCAGTTCAGTTTCATGCAGAAAGCCTCTTGTACATAATACAGCTGCTCCGTGATGTGAACCAACACACACAGAGCATGAAGAGGGGATTTACTTCAAAATTGTCTTCTTGAGCCAAACTCAAATGGGAATGTAAACAGGCCCAATGCAAGTTGAGTGACTTTGCAATGCCAGTGAATTTACATGACACAAGAACAAATGTGAAAATGGGATATAGACAATTGAAGACAGGAAGAAGAGAGCGAGTAGTTGTAATTGAGACAAGGAAGAACAAAAATTCTTAAAGAGCCGCTGTCTGATACATGATAGAAAACTTTGCCAATGGCAACAGTTATTCCTGTACTTACTGTACTTACTTCCTGTACACTGCTGTTATTTTTTTTCTTCTGCATCTTGTGAATATATATTGTAAGCACAGAGGAGGATCACTGAATCTGTAACGTACATTGAGCCACTGCCTAGAATAAAATAAACAAGGCAGTGCCGGGATAAAAATTGTATCTGGAAAGATGCCAAAGGGGTAATGGTCTATATTCTCTTTTCAAATCACTTTTGCAGGACTGTGAATCCCTTGGCTCTAATGGAGTTTCTCCTGGCTTTCATTGTTTTATGAGACAGAATATCCAAAAGTGTCTTCATGTTAATGTCAACCAAATCAATACCTACCTTTTCTCTGTGCTTTTTTAGTTACAAGACATTCTAAAGCAATATCTTACCCTGTTTACGGTATAAACAAACGCCACATGGAAGTTAACTTGAATTTTTAAAATAATTTGAATGTGTTTCTGACTTTTAAAATAAATTTTCCAGATTTAACAATGCACAGATTTTGTGCACAAATAAATTCTTCCACATACTTAGAATCTGAGAATACAACTCATGAAAGGTTCTATATAGGCCAGAAGTAATTATTGGAAGTTAGATAAAATATTATTTACAATTTCATTACTGAAATCAGAAGCATTCACAGTTTTGTTTAACTTTTCCATTGTTTAAGAATTTATTTAACTCCCTTTACCGTTTCATTTTGCATGTGTCAAAATACTGAATACTTAGAATTCTACATGTGGATGACAATACCGGTTATATTCAAAATGATTTTTTTGGTATAGTCTCTTTCTGAGATGACAATCTTCCTTTTATATTTACATTACATAGAGAGGGCATCCCAATCAATCATTGTGAAAATATATGGATTTCTGTACAAATTTTATGGCCAGAAGAAATAGTTGCACTGTTTTTATGACCAGAAGAAACAGTTGCACAACTACCTTTTGGCAAGCCAGTTAATACAAAGGATATTACTTAATCATTGCCTTTTTAAATACCAAAGCACAATCTTGTGTGCTGCTGAGTAATACCTAGGGGGAACATTAAGAGACAACTTTCCAGAGCTATCATGAAACCTCTTTTATGTAACTGTAATATAATTTTGCAATTTTAATTTATTTCTGCTTTGAGGAGTAAGTATCCATGTGACTGTACTCCACCTGAAATCTTCAAAGCCTGCTTTTATCTAAAACAGCACATAAGAGAGGAAAAACTGTTCTTTCTGAGTATATATTACATTTGGTCATCTTATTTCTGATCTTCATTAATCTAAGGTCAGAGTTTTTACCAAATATATTTGTTGCTTTTTGATAATGAAAAATCATTGTAACTAGTGTAAATACTGTTAAAATAAAATTTAATTTCATTTTATAGATAAGTCAATTTTTTATAATACCTGTCATTTCAATAGCATCAGTGATTTTCAGATTTTTTTATGAAAAAGATTTTTTTTTGGCTTGCTTTGGCAGGTTGAAAAGTCTTTGAGATCCATATTATGCCACAAGACTTCTGATAGGACTGTGTTGAATTGGCATGAAACCATAACAGTGTGCTGTAAGTTTTATTAACCTTCATTATCTTCTTAAGGGTTTTCTAATATGAAAAGGCCCATTCTAGATGAATGAAATGAAAAGTTAGCTAATGTTTGTCAGAGGTAAGTAATCCTTTTGCAAACTCTATTGAGCCTTTTTTATCTGAGCAAAACTGCAATGCTGTCATTTGCAACACTCAGATTGTCTCTTCTAAGCCCTGAACTGCTGATGGTTATCAGCACATTCAGGGTGCTAGTAACAGTACTACTGAATGGTTAGTTATTTAATACCCAAGACAATTCTCACAGAGAGGTCAAAATCATCTTAAAGTATTTTCCCCACATATTAGAGACAGCAGTAAAATGAAATGATAAGATCACTGAATCTTCCACATGTTTAAGGTAACCTTATTATCTCCAAGTTAAAACTTAGCATTTTGTTGGTATTGGCTTTTGAGCTGTTAGTTCATTTATTTCCCTTTATCTCCCTTAGTACTCAGCTCTGAGAATTCAATTCATATTAGATATTCTCCATTCATAGGTGGTAAGTTCCTTCTAGTTAAGTCAGAATTCTTACTTTTCTTCTTTCCTTTATCTCATGTTTTTGTAACCAAATACTCTGGATCCCCTGCCAGTAGCTTTCCCAAGTTTTCCTGTAGACAGTTTGCAATCCGACCAAGGCAGCATTTTGCTTTATAAAGCAAAGCATAATTAGTGCACTTTAAGTCCAAAATGTGAGTTAGATGCAGAGTGGCCACCCAGTACTCTGTGACTGACCGAGTGTAAGGTGTGGATTGGAGCACCATGAGACAATGGTACTCATTAACTGTAGTAGCAGAAGTGTAATAAAACCAAACCTGAACTGTAGCAAGTGCACATTTGAATGATAAAAACCTCAAATGGTCAGTGATTTGTTTTGTTCTTTATGTTAACCATTTTGACAGGTTAGGATGACTTAAGATGGCAATAAACCAATGCTTATTGTTTTCTGAAATTTGGGATCTACTGTTATTCTTAAATAAAACCTTCCAAATCTTTTCCTGTGTAATAAAAATATCGCTTTCAACAAATAACAGAGATCCATGTTTTCTGAGAGGCTTAGACTTATAATTGCCTAGAATCATACTAGTAATATTGATATATTGACTTACCTATAAAATTGAATGGAATGTTATTCTAACATTATTTACACTAGTTACTATGTTCTTGCATCATCAAACATGTACTACCTGTATGAATTAAAGATCATGTATAGCAAAAAATTCACCTATTTTTGACTAGATGGTCTGGTTTCTTCTAGTTCCATCCTTCTGTTATAGCAAGGCAAGAGTCTCTCCTGCTTTTAGAGATAAAAGTTGCATGCATAGTGTCATCTGACAGTCTCTTTAGTTCTACTAGAAGTTTTTTTCATCAGTTATGTTTTTTTTGCACCTTCTAAGAAAAATTCTACTCTCTTTGTTCACTGATGATGTAAAATTTCTAGGATTTCATTCATGTGGATGAATTATTACAGCAAATTTAGGTGCGCTGAGCTTTTTACTTATTTCACATATATTTATAACCAGATATAAGAAATGCAGGGATCTACATTATATATGTGAATGTTTGTGCAGTATTTATTTTTAAAAAACCCAAACCTCCCCAGACTATGCATTTTATCACATATCTGGTGACACTGTTCCCAACAGTGCAATCTCTCTTCACAGAAGATCATAAATTTGTGCAGTCATTGTGTTGCTCATCATTCTGTGGTGAAATAAATCCCTCTTGCATTGCTCATCTTCTCTAAAAGTATGGAAAGATCCACTGGGGAGTCAGAGAACTGCTTAAAGTATGACTCACATGTAAAGATGGGTCAGTCTTTGGTCTGACTTTGGAGGAGAGTTAGAAAAGTAAAAGAGGTGAGAATTTCACTTACTTTCATTTACAGATTTCTGCTTTTAAAAAAATAAGAAATGCTGATGTGAAACAGATTATTACTGTTTCAAGTTATGCCAAGAATTTTCAAATGAAAATAATTTTGGGATTTACATTTATAGTAAAAACAAAAGCAAAAACCTTGAAACCCAAAAGTAATTTACTTAATCTTATAATTCATTAAGTATGATTGGTTTATATGTGCTCACATGTCAGTATTTATGTATTTATATACATAACTGTGGAACTACAGCTTAGTAACTATATAAAGGATATAATAAAGTCTTAATTTCTTAAAATCAAAATTGTTTTACTAGGGCTTGTGAAGAAAGGGAAGATCAAAGACTGCTCAGATTAATTTTTCTACCTGGTAGAGTTTGAATCATGCAGATATGGTTTTGGTTGGCTTGTTTCTGGACAATGATAATATGCTTTGACAGGCATTTTTAAAGACTGGACAGCACAAGTTAAATCTTTGGTGCAAAGTATCTAAAATTGATGTTGGCTTTTCTGAAAACATGCCCAATAATTATCCTCTATTTTTGCTGAGTGCAAAGAGTGCAAGTCTAGGAAACTAAAAGTCTCAATTACATCTTTGTGTCTTCAAGTTGTATTATTAGGAATTAATCATTGATTTGCAATGAAATACCACAGCTGTGAGCTTGGCATTTTTCCACTTTCTTCTTTAGCTTTTTCTTGGTCCTTCCCTTTATCTCCCTTACACAGAATTATATTCTGCTCTGAAGACAGTGAATAAATTCCTTAAGTGTTTCTTTTCCTACCCATATTTTCTAAGTTCTGTGGAAAATCCATGGGGTAAATATTCTGAACTCTCTCTCAGCCTTCTGAGTCAGCATCAGAGCCTTTGCTTATCTTCACAATTGTTTCTCCTCTCTCTTCTGCGTTTCAATGGCTCCACATTCAACATATTAATTTCTACATAATAGATATTAATTTCTACATAATATATCTTGAATGTGAACCCTAAACCATGGATTTTGAAGGAGCTAACTATTACTTATTTTGACTATTGAGAATAAGTAATCTTGTGCTTAGTGTTTTCCAGTCTTTGAATATTTTTATGCTTTCATCTACCTGGGTAATGATGTTTTCATAAATATTTCTCAGAAAAATAGTTACGCATTATATAATCATGTCATATTTTGATTGAAAATATCAAATCCTCACAATCCCTCAGTGTCTCAGGCGCCTGGTGACCTTTGTATCTAAGTTAGCACTACACTTCAAAACCTACTACTGGGTTTCAATTTACTTAACATATGTTTAAGTCTTACTTTACAGAGTTTATGTCTTACTTTTCGTGTGAGACCAGGAAATCAAGATGCCACTTTTTGTTCCTTTTGCCCTCTAAAGCTTAAACTAAAACACAAACAAGCTCTAGTTCTGTCTGAGATAATTATTGGAGCACTAAATAATGCATTAAAACACATTCTCTATGAATATTGGTAAATACAAAGCAGAGTGAGAGATTATACTATCACATAGTTCATGTCTTCTCAGTGATTTATTTAGGAGATTTTTATTTCCATAAAAAATGAAAATAAAAGAGAAAAAATATGCTTTCACGTCTGTGCACAAGTTTTTCACATTTTACATGGCCTGAAACAACAATTTTTTCGTTGTTCTCCTTACATACCCAGAGAAACGTCTTGTCTGAGTAAAATGATTATGGGTGATACAAAATATACATTAAAGCAACCAAGATCATAATACATGAACTATGGAGAGCATCATTGCTCAGTGTTGTGACATTTTAATGAATTACTTGAGATAATGACGCAATTAAAACATTTCAGCCTGATCTTTTCTGTACGGGTAATCTTCAGTTTAAAAATACCTAATGCAATTGGGTCATTTTTGATGAAGGGCAGCTGTTGGATTCTGACAGCTCTTTGAGGTTAATCAGAAGACCAAGGTTTCCTCAAAAGAGAAACACAAGTCTTGATAATTTTTTGAAACAGAAAGATGCTAGGTGTATTTTTCTACAGATCATAGAATCGCAAAATCATAATGGCTTGGGTTGGAAGGGACCTTAAAGATGATCTAGTTCCAAATGCCCTGCCATGGACAGGGACACCTTCCACTAGTCCAGGCTGCTCAGGTGCTGCAAAGGAATCACAATTTATATAACACCATATTTCTATGTTTTGGAAGCAGGGTGCAGATAAAATGCCCTTTTTCAGGCTCCTGTGAGTTATGCTCAGCTCTTTACATAGTCAGGTCCTTTGTTGCAATTAATTAGGCTCGAAGTCCTGTCTAATATTTTGCTTTTTTGAGGATGTAAATACAGCCTAAGTTACATAAAATACTGCAACATGTAAAGATGTTGATATGAATGATAGAGATTAGTTTTATCCAAACTCTGAGGCTCTGCAGTTTTAGACATTTTTTTAAATGTACCTCTCATGTTTTAGTTGACAGTGTGAAACAAGAAGATTGTTAATTGAAATCTTCTGTAAATTCCCATTGGTGCCAGAAAAGATGCTGTAGTCCAGTGGATTACATTGCTATATTGTATTTAAAAAACAAAACATTAACATTCTGGTAAGGTTATTCTTTTCTTCACCATTCTAATAGCTATTTTTCACTCTGCAATTAAGGTTTAATTACTTTCTAACACTTTAATCTATCAGTGATTTGTAATGGTTTGAATTTAGTGAAGAGGAGGTACAGCTGTTAATACATTCATGGCCAGTTTCAGGGAGGTCATTACATTACAGGAACAGTCTCTAATCATTTCTCAGCATAAGTTCTGCTGGGCATATATGGACTGCAACTGCATTTTTAAATCCCTTGCTACACTTCTCAAGGAACTTGAAAGCAGCATTGCATTAGATTTTGCAAAAAGTATTCTCGTCCCTCAAATCCTATAATTACAGAATATTTGGGAGTTTTTAGTCTAAAACTGTAGTTTTCCAACATTGATCAACAACCATGTCATGAAGAATAAGACTTTCAAACACTAAACCAGAACTGTAAGCTGTGAATAGCTTCTAACAGGTTTGCTGCCAAAATCACCTTTGTTTCTACAAGAACAATGGGACAAATTTAGCCAGAGTATAGGCCAAACTTCACAAACTTCAGAAGAATTCAGACATTTTACAGTAGGGCTGAATGTTGGTCAAAGGGGTATTTTCAGTACCTCTCCTAAGATGTTAGTTTTAAAAATGCATGCAAAGAGAAAGTTGTGCTGAAGCTGTGCAAGCCTTATAGAAATTTAAGCAGGATGAAATGGCAGGTTAGCAAGGTTCACAGTATAAGCCACATGCTGACTTCAGAAGTAAGCAGAACAGACTTCATTATGACACTTGAAGTTATGAAATTTGTAAAATATGTATGAACTTTTTTTCAGCATTAAAATTCAAAATAAAAACCTTAAAACCTAGAAAGAACCTAGCTTTCTTGTCAGATGCATTTTGTTTTATGTTTATTTTATCTGTATTCAGAATTTTTTTTACCTTCATGAGTTGTGTTTTAGAAAATTGTGCCGATATTTTGATATTAAAACACATTGATAGACTAAAGACTGTATAAAATAAAACAGTTTCATGCTTACAGTCAGCAAAAATCAAAGTCATTGTCTTTCGACATCTTTCTGTGCTCATTGATATTGCAAAGCTCAAGGAAAAGTAGGTGACTAAAAAAACCAACAAACTCTCAAAGTACCTCCACACTGCAGTATGTACTTTTCATTATGAATGTTTTATACAGGAGATGTTCAGCAGTGTGGCTGCTTCATTAGCTCTGGGTTGTGCAATACCCAAGTATAAAGTTGGCCTCATTTTCATAGGTGCTTACAGCTCATTATCAAGTCTGTGTAATCTTATATTTGCTGTACTGCTCTGTAAATCAGGCCAGCATCTTTCAGCAGGGGTAGTAATTAAAAAGGAGACTGGTGATATGATGTTTAACTCGTGTGATAAATAAGCCTGGATGTAAGTACGACTTGCTTATCACACACAGTAGGGTATATTCATGTTGCTGAATGGTTCTAACAACTATTGACAACTCTAGTAAAGGAAAATTATACTCTATAGAAAACTTAAGAAAAAAAAGTATGTACACAAATATATATGTGTACATACAGAAATATATACATATCCTCTGGACCCAGTGCAGACTCTGCCTGTTAATCCACCATCCCAGCATATTATCTTCTGTGTCTTTAACCATTTTCTTCCTAGGTCAGTGTTTCCACTCCACAGTCCATAGTGATTGATAATTCCCTTTATTTCTACCGTACATCTCAGCTCTCCTTCCCCAAATTAAGACCTGCACCTAAGTCCTTCAGCTACTTAAGGCACATGGTATCTCTCCAGCCCTGTGGCGCGTACATCACCCTTACCCTCTTTCTATGTTTTGAACCAGCAAGGCGTTTTTTGAGCTGCTTATATTCCTGCAGAAGCAACCCTACTAGCTCTTTAAAAGATGTGGCCCAAAGCAACAGCTGCAATTTATCACTGCATTCACAAACAGTTTTAAAATTTCCCTCCCTTACAATGATTCCAATTCTCACATCATCCTGTCAGAACATTTCTTATTGAGTGAAAGAAGCAAGCAGATTGACTTACTGGCGTCAATGAGATGTGGGTTATTGCTCCGTGGGAGCTTGGTATGCTGAGTAGCTTCAGTTTTGCAGCCCTTCCTGCTCCTCTCTGGAAGTGCTTTGCTGCCACTGCTCCATGGGGTTTTCATTGCCAGTACAACTAGAAGGTACAACCCCAAAAGGTACCGTGATACACACATGGATTGTGCTCCCCCAGCTTGGAGAGCTCTGGTGTGATGGCAGGGGAGTAGCAGTACTACAAGTCACTTTCATTTTCCTCTTTCACAGTCAAAATTAGTGGGTCTTGCTTCTAAGTGTGCTGCCAGATGCTGCAGAAAACATGTTTCCTTCAGACAGATGAAAACATTGTTTGTAACTGCCATTATTTTAATTGTGTGTCATTTGCTAATGTAAAATCCTAATGGGGCAAAAGCTCACATTATTTTAGAAGTTTTGACCATTTAAGAGTCATATGTATATATTCTGACTACAGTCTTGTTTTTTAAGAGGCAGCTCTATTACCAAGAAAATATTCTCATGATTTGTAGAGCATTATGAATAGTTGAAAAAAGAAAAAAAAAAATTAAAAATCAGCAAAGAGTTTGTGGATAATTATTGCCAAACAGGAGCCACCATAAGTTGTATTGATAAACAGTGACTTCTTATTTGTAAAAATTCTTTGAAATGTTACAAGTATATTATTATAAGTGTATAAGAAAAATACACAGTTCACGTTTATTCAAACTTTGATTTCATTTTGTTCAGTTTGCTGCTGTCCCAGCTATGCACTGGAAGGAGATTCAAGCCAAAATTTAGAGATTCTGAGCTGAGACCTTGAGAACTCTACAAGGAAAGGATGACACATTCTCTCCTAATGTCCAGGTCGTATACCTCTCTGCTTCTGTTCATATTTTGTTCACCACCACCAGAGTCTGGGTGATCATCCAATTTCATAAATTACTGTGAAGAACTCTCTGGCAGCCATCTCAGCCAAATGTCTCCAAGGATCTCCCTTGTTTCCAGGCAAAGCAATGTATAATCGTAATAGTTACACACCTTTTATGAACTAGAATTTTCCTGTTGCATCCAAAAGTTTATCCAGCGTCCCAGAGCCGACTGTTCAGAAGGAACTAATGGTCCTTACATATGTGAATAGGTGCCCACGGCAAAGACACCAATTTCTGTGAATTTAGAAGTACTCTGAGAAGGTCAAAGTAATCCTTCTGAACTTGAACTTGTCAAAGGAGATAAAAGCTCTCCAAACCTTAATGAGATTGAAACTTTGATTGATGCCTGTCCTTCGGGAACAGCTCATGGGAATCATGACTTTATAATGCTATGGAATAATCTTTGTTGCTGTCAGACATAGAGATGATAAAACAGGGGTGTGCTCATATTTAGTGTATTCCCTTGATGCTTTGAATTGTCTTTGTGTACTACAGGCTGTAGAGTCTTTAGACTAAATGAGTTGCATAAATTAGACAGAATATAAGGAAGGACAGGGTTTTCTCCCTACAAAAAGGCCTTTGAACTGAATCAGGCTAAATCTAGGTCAGTGCCTGAAAAGAACCTGTCAGCATCCCCCATACTTCTGATAGTTATCAGCAGTAAGTGTAAAAGCTTGGCCTACAAAACCACAGCCCAGCTTCCAGCTGTGGCCACAGTGAAAGCACTTAGAGGTTGAAGGGGTTTTTTTTTGATAGACCTATTTTGATCACATTCTCCAGATGGAGAATGTAATATATGTGCTGCCTTTTCCTGCAGCTTGATCCAAGGATCCTTATTTTTTGAAGGATCTTTACACCTCAGCAGGTGGCTTTTGTGACTTGCATCATTTAAACATTTCACCTGTCCCTCAGCATTTTCAAGTGAGAAGATAGCTTAAACAGGTACCATTTAATAAATTAATTTCCAATTACCTCTGTTGTTCTCTACATATATTCTAAAATAGGTGATTCAACAAGCTTATCAGACACTTTCTTTTATAACCTCTAAACCATGTTTACTGCAATTATTATTTGTATAGAGATTTTTAGCATATACGTATTTTACAACATTAATTAAAATAATCCAATGTAATTATCTAATTCATTTTGTTTTCTTTTTAGGGGCAAGTGTATAACAAAAAATCTGTTTCTTTGAGCAAAAGTTGATTTCATCTTTTACTCATTCATAAATATCCTGTTACATGTGTTAGGTTTTTCTGCTATATATATTAATAATATTAATGGAATTCAAAGTCAGAGAAATATTTTAAATGTCTGTTTGACCTCTTAGATAATATTAATATTGAATTGCTGAAAGTCATCACTATGTCTGACTCGTAAAATCCTCATTTGAGTGAATCTTTTAGAAGGACATCAGTCCTAACTGAAAGTGATGAAGAATTCATCATGTTCCATGATATTCACCCTCACTGTCTCACTACGAAATACAGCATGATTTTTCCCATTTGAACTCCGCTAACTTCTGATTTCAGTTGTTGGTTAAAATTCCGATTATCTGTAAAATCCCTTAATCCTTTTCTTGACATCATGATCTTGACACTTTTTAGGTGAGAGAGCAGTTGTGGGAAGGAAAAGGCCACTGAAATCTATTTGCACCTAACAGGTGAATTGATCCTAACCATCCCTCTTTTGACTCCTGGTCTCAGTCTAAAACGAAGCCTCTTCCTTCCCCTCACCTAGAAATAGCAACAACAGTGCTTATAGCTCACTGTTTTGGCAAACCCAACTTTCTGTTTCCTCCAGGTATTTGTGCAGTTTTTGAGGTCATGGAGAATAGTTTATCCCATTTTCATTTAATTGTTCTTCTCATGGGACTAGACACAATATAGATTGAAATTTATTCTCTGCCATGAAAATATTATTTAATGGAATGAGAGTAACAAAAATAGTGAATTTTCATGTGGGCGTACAACTGTTAAAAATCAGATCCTAAAGTACACACTACAAATTACATTTTTTTACATCTAAACTCCATTTGAAAATAGTATAATTTTCCGTTTGTGCTCACATATCCAACGTGTGGGAGATAAAATTTTATTTCAGTACTTTAAAGTATTTGAAATCAGTTCATTGAAAAAACCCAACTACACAAAATCAAAACAAAACAAAAACCAGAAGGATAGCAATTATGTTCAAAAAGGTGTCAATTAAACCACATGAACATTTTGTCATTTGCTACAGGCCATATGACAGTAGCAACTTTCTGCTTACTGTAATAACACAAAGGGCTGATAGTTTGCTGATGAGTGTTTGTCCAACTCCTAAATTCTTTGGGAAAAAAAAGATGAATATAGAAAGAGAATTTCTGCCTCACCTAAATTCTGCTTGTTGTACGTCTATGTTTTTTTTCTTCTTCCTCATTTAGAAGATCTCATATACCATTTGCATACACGTAGAGTATGTAATAATATACACACCCACACATTTCACACATTCTTTCTTTTTTTTAACTAAAAGATAAATTCAGAGAAATAATTATCAATGAAAATGGTACACACAATGTGATTTTCAGAACTGCCTTCCAGTGTGTAACGAGCAAATTCATACATACCTTATCTTTTATAACTTCCTTCTAGTTTTCTCTTGATAACTTTGGTAAAAGCAAAAAGCAACATTGCTGCTACAGGATGAAAATAGAGAAAGAAAAGAAATTGTAGACAACAACCTGAAAAACAGCCTCAAGACCTCAAGTGGGGAATAGGTGTCAGGAGGCAGTACATCAGGTATTACTCTGATTACGTACCTGAACATTACCAAAAAACAATAAGGCAATATGCATAATTTATTTTGAGCGTGTCCTAAGGTAGTAATAAGAGAATCCTAATTCTCAGCTTACTCCTTGCTGTCTCTGTTTCTCAAAACTGCCTTCAAACTTATGTCTGCTTCTACACTCTCTGCAGCACCCTTTTACACTTCAATTTTCCTTGTACTCTCTCACAGCAATGAGGAGAAGAGAGGACGCACTTTTAATTACTTTTTTTGAAAAGAGCTGCAGAAATATACTTCTTTTCTTCTTTTTGGCCTTTTGGCCATGCTCAAATTTGCAGCTGCAATATTGAATAGATCTCTTTTGAGGATTAGATACTCCTGCTGAGGTGACTTCTCAGATTAAAATGCCTCCTCTTTCCCTGACAACTTTGGTCTTTGAAATAAATTGTAATATTTGGGTTTGCTCCAGTTGACATTCCATTTGTGTTATCACATCCCAGATTAACACATATTCTGAAGTTATTGCTATGAAGGGGCTTGCTACTGATAAGAAATGAAACACACTGATTGTAAATGCAATTAATGGCAATAGAACATTAGGGAGCAAAAGGTTTTGTAAGTCCAGTTTCTCCTTCTGTACAGTACCCCTGGTGGTCATCTCAGAGGGGTACACAAAGCAAATTCAGATTGTTCCCCACATAAAAGAGAGGGAAATACACTGAAAATCTTTCCTTTGTCAGAGGGCAGACCAGATTATGTTGAGTCAGGATACTTGTACTTATTCTTACATATGCTTAGAAGATACTGGGCAAACAATCAAAATCTATAACCTATGGAGCATTTTTAACCATGGTAGAGAATATTTAATCAGTTCTAGGCAAGGAAAAATATATTAAGAATACTCTGTAAGAGATGTCTTTATGATAGCAGCATAGTATTTGCAGCTTAAATAATGGGGCATGTATTTTTGCATCCATGTCAAAGTAACTAGAATTATACTATGAATAAAAACGGATGTAATAAGTTTTGGCCTTTATTTCTGAGAGTAATGTTAGTATTCAATTTAGGTAGCATCAGTCTATAGGAACTCACATTATTCTTTCAAGCTATTTCACTAATTCTTTCAAGCTATTTCTCCTGACCCTAGGATCATAGAGCAGTTCACAGTAACAATAACAAATATTTTTCCTGGATTTGTGTTGTTTTACATGTTTCCTGAGAGACTTTTTAAAGAAATAGAATGTTTTTACTTATTTTACTGATAATAGCGGCAATCTCAAAGTCTGTATTATAACAAATGTGGTAAAAATTTGTTTGGCTACAAAAGGACATAGAACTGCCCAGGAAGCTTGCACAGCTTTTTGCAAGTGCCCAAATGCCTCTCTCAGCTGTGAAGCCTGTTGGTTTTCCTGACTTTCTTTGACAAAATAGATTGCAGAAAGGCAGAGAATAATCTTGAATGGTTTCTGCGCCTATGCACTGATGGTATCTGCAGTCCAGAATAAGCAATTAATAGACTCGAGAGCTACTAAGCTCCTAATTTCCCTTCTGTAGAGAGAAGATGTAGAGATAGTCTTGCATGAATGCAAAATCCAACCCATTACAGAATTTAACAAATTAGCCATGTCCATAGAAATAGCAAGAAACTTCCCACGTAATCCCCAATCAGATTCTGTTATCTATCTTTTTGCTCTGTATGGTGTTACTAGATTGATGTGGCTGCTGGCATTAGCATAAACAGAAGCTTGGATTTTTTTTTTTCTGAATTTACTCCATTATGACTTAAACCAGTATGATAAAGAATTTGTATCTCTCTGGACTTTGGAAAGATTAATAGGTTACTAAACAGAAATGAAATAGCAGCAAGGAGAGATAAATTGAAGCACCAGAGCCTTGGTGTTCATTAATTTCTCTTGTTTAAATATAGTTTTGAGGTGCTGATAGAGAGCCTTCCCTCCTAACCAAAGTGATGACTAAGATTGCCAATGTTGTGGCTACCACTCATTACCAAGGAGAAAACCCAGCAGTATCAGAGAACAATTATATACTGTACCTTCTCTGGATAAAATTTTGAAATGCTTTTGAAAATGTGTTTCACACTATTGCTGAAACGTAGGTGTCAGTCTGTTGCTGATGCTTTTGCAGTCTACAGCTTGCATGCTTTTCCTTACTAAAGGCACAATTTTTCTCATTGTAGTGACCTGAGGCATCCATTGTGTTGTCTGGTTCTGCAGCCAGCAGCTGGAAAAGTTGGGCTGTTCTTAGTTAAGAGTGTGCAATTTAGGGCATTCTTTTAGTACTGTCTTGTACCACTACTTCTTACTGCCCTGTTTCTAGCTTATGATAATGCCCTGAGGCTCGACTAGTGATGAAAATACCATAAGGCTTTGGAAAAATGAAAGTAATATTGCAATATGTACTGAGATATTTTATAAACAAGGATGAGCCTTGGAACAGGAGCACTGCTGTAATTGACCATACAGGACAGAAGCAGTGAGGAAACTGGCATGATGCCTTGATGTTCTGGGGGTGGTTTGTTTATTTGTTTGCATTCATTTTTATTGCTCAAAATAATAATCAGAACAGCAATGTCAGAAAAAAATCAATGCCTTGCAGTTTTTATTCAGTTGTAAACAAATTTGCTTTCCTGTAGCAAAAATGTAGAAACATTTGTATACACAACCACCAGAAAATAAGAGAGAAAAGGTTTTTCACTGACAAAAGCTCTCTTTACCTCATTGTTGTTGTTTCATTTTCAGAAAATCTGGTTTTACATCATTTGAAACATGCTCTTTCCTCTTGGTCAAGAGAAACAAGCAGTTAATTTTACTGTGAAAGATATTTATGTGTTGATTATGTCTAGCAGGCAAAGGACTTTGAGGAAGCAGGGTGTCACAAAATGCATAGTTAAATGCCTCAGTTCATTTTTGTATAAAATCTATCCAAGAAAAAATATGATATAGCTTTGGAGTTCCCTTTTTTCTCTGTGAATCTAAGAACAACGTCAGTGCTAGTGTTGTTTCTGAGTGCCATTGAAACCCACAGACAATAAAACTGAGAATCTGTTCTTTGAAGCATCTGTAATAGTTGCTTTTCAGCTTGGTATGTGGATTCTGTGCTCTCAGGTATGCAAAGGTCTGTGGTAAACCAGGATAATCATCACCAGGCAGGGAGAAGTTAGTGAAAATACCAAAGAAATATCCATGACCTTTCTAATGTAGCATTACAATGGCCTTGGAGAAACCAACATGCTTTTTGAGCAAGTTTTAAAAAGTTTCATAATAATCATTAATGAGAAAGGATAAACTATCTGGTATTTAGCTCCAGAGGTACATGGAAAATACTCTGTGCATGATTTCTAATACACAAGAATTTATAAAGTATCAGTTCACTAAATTGGACCTAGCATTAATAATATGTGCAAGTAATTATATCATGTCATAAGAATTCCATTTTCTTCTCCTTTTATGTCATTAATTTCTCATAAGTCTCGCAAGTCAGCAATGAAATCATGTCTATTACAAATTGGTGGTAGTGTGCAAGCCAGTAAATAAATCGTTAAAGAGCCTCAGTGCTGTCAGCATCCTAAATTAACTGATATGTCTCTTTAGTGAATATTTTGCTACCATTTTTTTCATCTGTCAGGAAAAATGCATAAAAACCTATTGAGATGTGGTATACTATGCATGAAATAAATATCAATAACACATTCATTGGCCTTTTAATTCAACCATGTTTATGAGGCTAGTATTACTCAATGTTTCACTTGAATATAGCTTAGCAATATTGTTTCAGCTATTTGGATATTGAGCTTTACCCAGTCCCATACAGAACTGGAAAAAATAGAACCACTTTTGCAGTTTAGTTTTCCACAATCACTTCAGTTATGAGTTGCGTTGTTTGGGGATTTTTTGGCTGGGGAGCTAAAACTGTTGCCCATGCAATATTAAGTACTGATACAATATGTATGCTGTGATGGTGATGGAGGGGGGAGCACAAGGGACATAAACTTTTCAGTGACACATGACCAGAAACATATGGGACAATGATAATGTGGAGGCTATGGACATGTCAGCAATCCTGGGTTCCATGGTTCCATCACTTCTTCAGCNTTGTGAGTTAGAATTATAATTTGCCCATCATAAGAGGTGATGGAGCAATTGCAGTTTTGATAGTTCCCTGGAAGCCACTATTCTTTAGAAAATGTCAGGAAGAAAACAAAGGGGGAGAGTTAACTTTGTATATTCCCTGTTGATTAATCTTGGGGGAGACCGATTTTTAATTTTTTTGTATCTGTCTTTGGAATTGTATGGATTAAATCATGATGCTACCCAGTGGTTCAAAGAAAATACAGGCATATTCTTTCAGAGAATTACAAAATGTGGTTAGCAGAATGCAAAATAGTTCATAAAATGTTCATGTTAAACTACCTTCAGTTTAAACAATGAATATTTCTTTCGATTTTTATTGCATATGATACTTTTTGATGATACAAAAAATATTTGACATTCAAAAATCACATCCTCAAAGACTTTGAGGACAATACAGAAAGGCAGTAAATACCTGTTTGTACTGATCTCCATAAAAATAGAATCATGATCCATTCTGTATAGAAAGTCTTTCCCTTGTGAACTGGGAGAGAATACTGTTAATCAACCATGAAAAAAAGAAGTCTGGTGCTCGATGTAAAATAAGATTCCATGATTTTCTCTTGAAAAAAGAAACCAGAATAATTTATAGTCCTGTTCAATCTCAGTGAAAGAAGGTTAAGAAAATTTGGAGTTAAAATCTCAACTGCTCTGAGTTCCTGAAAATGGAATTTTTATTTTTATATCGTGAATCAAGAGCAGACCCAGAAAAAGAGATTGCTTAGAACTCAGTAATTCCAATAACTAACATGCAATTGCCTGTTTGCAATTTAAAACTACCTAGGCATTTCTTGAAATACAATGTAGTGTGATTATCAGTCATTGATCATCAATACTAGTTATAAAGCACCTGCTTTAATGTCCTTTTTGTGGAATTTATTAAGCACGAAAAGAATATGATTTCTAACACAAAGTCACAGGAGTAAAGTGCAAGGACACATCTCCACCTTCTTTATTTCATTTTGCTTACAAATTACATTTTAAATGTGTTAATGGAGATTTCATTTACTTTAGTTCAGAAATGATTACTTAGAGCATTGCAAGCTCTGACTATTTAAGAAGTGGACAGAAGCTCAACTTCTGCAGAAAAACCTTTTGCCTTTCTGACTGTAAAATGAATGAAAGTGAATGAAGGGAGGAAGGGGAAAGTATTACCTTCCTTTGCAAGATTGTCAACAATCTATTATTTCTATAGAAAATTCTCACTTACTTTGAGCTTTTGCCTTCTCTTGTCCTGTGAAGCTATGTCCTACTTCCTCTTATGAGTCTTCAGGTCAGCAAAAGGCACCAAAAATGAGACAGGAACTTGGATGTACACAGTAAGACCAGTGTGTTAAAATTAATGGGATCCACAGAGAGGAAAAGTGCCACAGGCAGAAATGGGAATAAAAAGCCATTTGCTTTCCTTTAGCAGGAGGAAAAGCCCTGCAGCCTAAAAAATGTGCTGCCACTGCTTTTCTTTATATCCCTTTTTTTTTTTCTTTTATTCTTTGTCCCTCTGCTCTGTGGGAGGCCAGGTGGACACAAGGTAGAATGTTGTTCCAAAGTACAGGAGTTCAAGGAGAATTCTTAGTCCACGCATAGCTGTGAGCCCATCCCTATCGCTGTTTCTCACTGGGAATAGGTAGAAAGGTAGACAGAACTACAATATATAGGCCTATTTTGCTATACATGGGAGACAAGCATACAGTGCAGTTACTACTCCTATCCTCTGGGCTATTGATTAATCCTCTCTGTTCTTTGTACATGTCTAGAAATACAGAAGAGTCCAACAAATACCTGCCTTCTTGCCTTCCTTTCTTTCCCCTCTTTTCCCCTCCCTTGCCTTGCCTTCCCTGCCCTGTTGTACAGAATGAACTGTACGATATGGAAACATGGAAGACAATGAAGTTATTAGTGTCCCAGAAAACAGTTTGTTATCAATATCTCAACTTCCAAGCTTTTCTGCCTGGTTTCTTTTCTATTTTCATGCTCTTTCTGTTTGTTTTTCAGTGTGTTATTTTTCCTCTCTGATACCAAATGTCCAATAATGCCAAGCAGAAGACTGACAAATGTTTCAGCTTTAAGGCAGGCTCTGTAACAAGCTATTAGATGTTCCTATCCCACTATACAAAACTACAGAAGCTATAATTATGTACTGCAGCCACAAATATTGCAGCTGATTTCCAAGCCCTAATGATAAGCCAATCCATTAATTACAAAAGTAACAGTATTGTTCCTCACTCCTAAAACAGATACTCTGGGAAACCACAAACCACCTCTGGAACTGCTGTCAATGGCCTAATTAGCAGTACAGATGCAAGCAACTTAAGTCTGTAAGGTATCCAGGAAAAAAATCTTGTATAATATTATTGACAAATTCAATAATTTAAAAAGGATGAAACATGATATATCCCCAAATGCCAAAATCATTGGTAAAATTGACCTTTTATATCTGCTTTCTCTTTCTCTAAAACTGTGAGGTGCAAGTGGGTCATATTTTCAGGGTTTCTTCTACAAACTTAGGTTACTCCCCTCCCTCAAATATGCAACATACAAAATTCTCACTTGTTTGCAGGAACTATTTTGCATTGCATTCTTTGCTTGGTTGTTCTTTTTTAACTGAATAATTTGGATGCCGTTAGATGGTCTCCCAACTTACCATGGCTCAACCAGCTATTTGATGATAACCTCCTTAGGTTGAGTAAATAAAGACATGACAGAACATGGCTATGGGATATGCTTGTGTGAGATACTGTGGCCCTGTAGTGCGCTCTGGGGATTAATGACAAGCCTTTCCTTTTTTAAAAAATTAATTTTGAAACTTTTATATTTGAGTTTCAAAACTACATAGTGAATGATGGTTCTAAATAAGAGGGCTGGGTAGAGCAGCTGTTCACAAGGTAAGGAGATTGCATTCTGCAGTTCAGGTCAAGTAGGTCTTGATATTTCTGCATAATCTGGCTTGAAGGTCATGGAGGATGCTCCAGATCTTCCTCACTTTTTAACTGGTCCCCGGATTATTTTACCCTGAATGTAAGCTTTCTGCCAAGCCCTACCCATACCAGTGTTTCTTCTTTTGCTTGTGAAAATATCTGGAGGCACATCCCACTGCTCTTTCAGATGAGCTACATCAAATGTCTTTCCCAGACAGTTATTTCAGTTCCTTAAAAGATATGGTTGTGATGAGCACTGGAGGAATATCAGCTCACAGTGACTGGCTCTTTGCTTGTAAGCAGCATGTCAGGCTGTTAGTGTTTAGGGTTCAAAAAGTAATTTTTAACTTTTTAGCATGCTTCTCCAGTGTCCATTTTGAACTGCTTTACAGCTTGTATTACAAGAAGAAATTATGTAGGTTTACTGCATTATCAGATTTGGAAGGCACATTCATTATTATTAATAATCTAGTATTTAAAGAACTTATTCTGTAAAGAATTATTCAAAATTGATTCCCTTAACAAATTAAGGTAATATTAAGGTTTCCTTCCCTACATTACTAGTAGAGAAAAGTAAATGTAAAACTTTTACAGGATTTAGTTCTTTCTTTTGAGATGATAAAGCTAAAGTGTATTAGAAGAGTGTTGAAGGATATTCAAAATCAAATGTAAGTAGTGACATTCTCATCTTGAATTGCGAATCTCTCGCAGCAGACTGAAAAAGTTTAATTACAGTTTAATTTGGATAAAGAAACTCCACTTAGGGAGATCTTTACATCACAGGCACACAGCTAAATGCTAAACTATTTCCCCCAGCCTCTCTGTTCACTCTAAGTCCCTTTTGAATCCAGCTACCAGGTTCCATAATGTTGCTCAATCCTCTTCAGGCTAGTCCATCCTCTGTTTGCCATGCTCAGACTGGGGCGCCACAGTCATTAACAGACTGTAAAACGTGTGTAAAGACTACACACTCGATTTGGTTAAGACACACCCTCAAGAGGAGGAAGTGCTGATCTCCTCTCTCTGGTGACCAGCATTAGGACACAAAGAAATGGACTGAAGCTGCATCAGGGTAAATTCAGATCGGACATGAGGAAAATGACTCACCCTCCCTGTGAGAGGGTGAATCACCACGCTTCCCAGGGATGTGGTGACAACACCAAGCCTGCCAGAGTTCAAGGTGCAGCTTGGTGACACTCTTAGCCATGCTGTTTACTTTTAGGTAGTCCTGCAAGGAGGAAGGATTTGGACTTGATGAGCCTCATGGGTCCCTTCCAACTCAAAATATTCTATGAGTCTATATAATACTGAGATTAGTTTATTGATTTCGTGATGGTGCAGTACCTCATTTGCCTAAAGTTAGAGTTACAGAGAAAGCTAGTGAAGAAGCATCCATTGAGCCAAAAGAAGGAACTTACGTTTGATCAATACTTTGATTGTAGGGATATGGCATTTGTGGGATAGCCCCAAAACAGTATGTACTGAACTGCAGAAAGACAAGCCTCAGTATTCTCTAAAACCAAACTCTTGTCTCTTCTGGTGAAAACCCCATGACTGCCTTCATTCCTAGAAAGCCAGTTCTAATTAACTCCCACTTTGCAGTTCCCATTATCAGAGATAACATTCCATTTCTAAACTTCCTTTCCGTTTTGAATGGACTTTTCTGTCTTTGATGCCTTGCTGTTAAGACAGATATTCACAGAAGAGAGAATTTTTTCTAGTTCTGGTTCCCAACCCCACAGAAGAAATACAGACAGAAGAAGCCTGGGAAAACTCTGCTTAATATGTGATATTGGGGTATTCTTTACTTATATAGTTTCTTGGAATTTCATGTGAGCTTTAAGAAGTACATAATGAGCAAACTGTATTGATTAGAACCACATCACGGTCGGTTGTGGATGGATTTTTACAAGGAGGGTGGAAGCATGTTCCTGGTATAAAATCAACCCCTTGTAAATTCTACTTCTCTTCTAAAGCATGGAGCATATTAAAGCTCTTAAAAAAAGATCCCTAAAGTGCCCTTATTTTGATTTCATATAACATTTCAAGAATTTGTATTTGAATTTGTAAATTCTAGAACGCCTGATAAATTTGGTTGATGGGTTTAAGCATTTATGTAATTGCTTCAGGTTTTTCAGCTTCTAACTTTCATTACGTAAGGATAATTAAGTACTTTATAGAAGGGAAGTAGAGTGCTGCAAATTAACTGGAAAACAAACAGCAATAACCCAGTACACCTACTAAATACCAAGATACCTTACACTGCACCAATCTTTTCTACCTTTTTCTCAGGACTATCACAATTGCAAATGTTTTCTGCATGAAAAAAATCTTAGTGACGCATCTAGAGATTATCTGAATCCTTCTTGTGCAGTATAAAAAGGGATCATATGCACCACAACAATTTTCAGGAAAGGGTAATGCATACTTCAACATTCAGTAGCTTGAACATTTACAGTAATTTCTAGGCTTTGCAGATGATCAAAATTCCACTTTGAAAAAAGTTCTAATTATTTTTATTTTTCAGTCCCCTAAAGAAATTTGGATTTTTTTCTTTCTAGAATAGAGTACACAAACTGTGTGATGCCTGCAGTCCCTCCCTTGCCAGTTTTCCGACTTCACAGGCGTTTTAATTTTTCATTTCAAGAGGATTTGGTTTAAGCCACTGAGAGTGTTTATGAGGAGAAATAACTCTGCCCTTAGAATACATTTCCTGTGGATTTTGCTAGAATGAAACACATTTTGTATAAGAAGTCAGCAAAGTTCAGCAGGAGCATGTCTCACATGTGGCTGTGATAGGTTGGAGCTATGGCAGTGCTGCCTGGCTCTGCATACAAGGGCCTAACCACATGATACAATGGAGGAAGCACTGCTTGCAGAGATACATATCCATGCTCCCTCATTCAGCTTTTGTCTTCCAGAATAACCTCCAAGTGAGGATACAGCTATGTGAGGATGAAGCTATGGCTCTAAAGGCAAATATATTCTGTTTAATTATGTTAATCTGATCCCAGAAGTTCATAAAAAGTTACACTGTCCTATATCCCAGGGATCTCAGACAGCTTCAGTCCTTTCTGAATCATAGTCATCAATGATTCAGCAAAGTGTTGGTCACTTTCCTCACATTAACACAGCTGCACGTCAGTGCATATTCAAATGGGTAAAATTAAGTATGGACCAACAGCTTTTCTGGCCAGCTCCAGCATGTCCCCTTTTGAATATGTTAAATGTAACAGAAATACTAGGGAAAAAAATAGTTTTGGGGCAGTGAGAAAGACTACATCATTAATTCTTCCCCATTTTTCTGAAATGTGAGACACTATACAGATATATGTTTCTATCTTCAAACCAGCTACTGGTTCTCGGGGTGGAAACAGTTTGTCAGAGATAGAATATTGGCAGCTTTGACTCGTGTCCCCTAATTTAATCAAGAAACAAAGCTGAGCCAGATGAGGGGATCTACTCCAATGAAAAACCTAACCCTGACTGTTGGTATATGCATTTGTTTCCTCCTTTGAACTTTTCCTCCCCTCTGGCTCGCTAGCTGTAAATCTTTCTGTGCTGGGAATCCGCTTCGTTTTCGTTGTCAAGGCAGATGCACTTTCCTGAAAATTTTTATTTTTGCCTTGTATTGTTACAACTCACAAACTCGTACACATTGCTTGCTTTTTATCACCATCTTATAAGTGGTTTCTTTTCCTGTTAGGATTTGGCATCAATAGTTATTCATTTCCACCTCCTTCAAATAAGAGTTGGCATATTCTGTATTTTTGTTTTTCTGTACCCTAATTCTCCTTTGCTCTGTGTTACTTTGTGATATAGCATCAGGGTTGTAAAGTAATCAAGAGTTTGTAATGCAGCTGTCAAAATCACATAATGAATTCTCCAAGTCTGGTTGAGGCCATACCTGTTTGACAGCACATTTATAGTATTTTCAGCACCCTCACGGGTACTTATGTTAGTAAAGCCCTAGTAGAGAAACACAGTGAAATCCTTTACTACATAACCAGTGGGCTGAAATTTCCTCTGTAGCGTTTAATCATTAACACAAAGCCATGGTTTATTTTCTGGCTAAAGAGTGGAATGAATTCCAGGAGATCCTATCTCAATCTTTAGGTCTTTTACAGGCTACTTAATAACTTTCGGCATGGCTTCTTTGTATCTCAAGTTTTATCTGCTAAAATGGAATAACTGCTTCCTTTCTTTCTCTGATCTCTGTCTTGTTTATTCAGATAGAAAGCTTGAGAGGCAGAGAGTATCACTTAGAATATATCTATGCAAAACCTTGCACAAAGAATCCCAAGATCTCTGTCACAGCAAAAGTGAATGAGACAATGTCTGTAATACTGTACCTGTGCCATAATGTATTCTAGGCACTGATTAATAATGATCTGTAGAAAACTTGTCCTGAAATGTTAATCATGTATGTAATCTTCTGGGTCGGTCAAGCTTTATATAAAATACACTTATTTGTAAGGATATGATTCTCTGTAACCCAAACCACTCTAAATCCAGGCTGCTAGAGTCTATTCTTCTCTCCTGCACCAACCATGTGTGAACATTGTCCTTCCACTCTGCTCTTCTATGTGTAGCTGCTCCGATTCAAACACAGCTACCCCAAACGCTGTTAGATCAGTCGGGCCATGGTACAGAGACAAGTCTGTAGTTAAAGAACTCCTGTCATATTGCCTCATGAGTCTTACTTAATCTTACTTTAGGTATTGTCACACCAATAAATATCCTCCTGGTCACACAATGAGGTCTGATGTCTGATGTAACATGACATAACTCTTTTGGGGAAAAAAAGCCATGACTTTCGTGACATAACTTTCTGCTTTCTCTCAGTGGAAAATATTTCAGCAAACAATGACCCTTTCACCTGTATTTCACTGGAGGCCACCATCCAAATGCTTATAAACACTTCAGTGAAAAATGTTTTAAGTCAACTGTATCTATGGTAGACAGGATGGCACAAATACAGATAAATTTCTTTTTCTTCTAAGTTTTATTGCAATTAGAAAATATATCGTGTTAAAGCTTCTGATACTGTAGCTTGCAGTTTGACGTTATTTAGAAAGTTCTGACCTAATTTCCAAAGGGCAGTTATAATTTAGGTAATTTTCTTTGGTTCAGAGAAATATCTTCAAAAATTTTCTGTGCTGTGAAATTAGGTAGAATATATTGAAAATTAATTTTCTGTGTTAAAAAATTTTGTATTATTTTGAAGTATACTCTTTTGTATGGTAGAAAAATATTTTATAGATTAAAAAAATGTCTTTTATGTAAGAATGCTTTGGATAATTCCTGTTTTAATACTTTTTGTGCTGAAAATTTTGCTGAGTAAGTACAAACATACACTACAGAGGTACTCTGTTATGAAAAAAAAAATAAAAAAAAGGCTTTGTGCTATTTTGTTCTTTTTGAAATACATTTCTTTCTTTGCACCATATTAAGCCTTGTGAGAATACACTTAGGGGGAGTTTCAGAGTGCTAATCTTAGAGCCTGTTCTTTCCTTATACGGCCACAAAAGAATATTCACTAATGTTTCCTTCTCTTTGTTTTACTTCCTCCACCCTCTAATTGAATTTTATTTTCTTTACATTCTGTTTTTTGTTTATCTAGTAACATTCAGGCATTGGAACAGGCTGCTCAGGGAGGTGGTAGAATCACCATCCCTGGGAAGTATTCAAAAAACATGTGGATGTGGCACTTGGGGATGTGGTTTAGTGGTGAACGAAGTGTTAAAGGTTTTATTCAATTATCTTAGAGATCTTTTCCAACCTTAATGATTCTATGATTCATTAAAGGTTGTTCAATTTTTCTCTCCTCTTCCTCCCTACACCTCAAATTGTGCAGATGTAGAGAAAATATCCCGTGTTATCAACAAAATTTATGTACGTGTTGAAAACAAAAGTGAAAAAGCATTCCTCTATCCCTGAACAACTGTTAAAAACATTGTCCCTTTCAGTGTTTTTTGTCTGCTGACTGTCACTCCTCTGGAACAATTTTAACAACTCACTTCAGAGCAAGACTCCTCGAGAGCTCAGATCTTGTCAGCAGTCTGCTTATTGCACTTAGCTGCACCAACCAGATAAATTCAGCATGAAGAACCCAAGCTGAGATAGATGTGAACCTGCCCAGTAAAAAGTAAAAAAAAGCCAGCACCCTTCACACAAATGTAAAGGGCCTCACTCTCAGGGAAAGTGGACACCTATTACTTGCTGCAGATTTATTTTAAGGAAATGTAGGCCAAATTTTGCCCCCTGGTTACAGGTTCATTATACAATTATTTTTGTTTCGTGACTCCAGTGGGAACATAGAGGTGGAATAGAGGACAGAATTCGGCCCCATTAATACGTGCCACTAATGAATATTATTTTAAGGTGCAGGATGAAATCTTGTCTGGACAAGATTATTGAGGCACAGAACTGAAAATGTTCTTTGGCAATGTGTGGGGGAAGGGATGAAGGAGAGTAAAAGAATGAAGGCAGAATTTGATTTGAGATGGAGGATATCATATATTCTCACACAATCCCTAGTGAAAGTGAGAGCATCCCAGTCCATGCTGGTATCCATGCAGCACAAGACAGACCCAAGGGATTAGTTTAGCACCTCCTTAGGTTTCATGGAGGTGGAAAGGATGCCAAGGGAGAAACATTCTAGCACTGGACTTCTAGGTGAAGTGGAAATTTTGATGATACTTCCAGGATATTTTATTTCAAATGGAAGATGGATTAGTTGATGTCTCCGGTATTTTTTATTTGGTTTCTAAAGGAAGCAAAGTTTATGTAATTATACTGTTTTTCTGTCAATTCCAGACTAATATGTTCTGGGACATGGCTTATCTCAACCAAATCTGACAGACAAGAGATGTCTCAAGATTAATGATGTTCCTAACAGGTTTGTGTTAAGGTTTATTATTTGTTTGTTTGTGTAGGTTTTGTTGTGCTTGTTTGTGGTTTTGGGGTTTTTTGTTTGCTGTTTGTTTATTTTGAATCAGAGATCATGCAAAGAAGAAAGAGTTTGAGGTTAAAATTTCAGGCAAGAGACACAGAAGAGTTTGGTTAATAGTTGAATTCAGAAAGACACAGGGAGGCTAAAGCAGGGAACATTATCAGTATTAGACAACATTTCCGTGTTATTTTTGAGGTAGGTTTCTGATATGTTAATAACCTGAAATCTGAAGCACCTCCAACTCCAAAACTTGACTCTAACTTTAGGTTTGACCCTCTATTACATACTTGTGACTTCAATTGTTGTCCAAAAACTCATATAGATATTCTGTATAAAGGTTTCATATTGTGCTGCATAGGATTTGGCAAAGCAACAGTGCAGAAATTATTAATAAATCTCCATGTAGCAGTCTAGCTTCTTTCTTACATTTTTCCTACTGCACATCTAGTCAGTTTTACTATTCTGACCTTGTGTTTGGCCTGTAGGACATTGCACTATAGGGAAAAAAATCTCTTTTTTCTTTCTTTTATTTTTCCTCTCTGGTCCTTCCCTATAGCAAACCCGTGTTTCAATGATTGGCAGCTGCTTCCAGGAGGTAGTAGCAGATAGGCTTGGAGACATGGCCAGCATATCAGCACAGAGGAAACAGCCTGCTGCAATGGGTTTTCCCTTTGTACGCTGATAGAATTTGGGGGGTGGGGAAGGAGCTGGCATTTTGGTAATTCTAAAAATTGTTTGAAAGGCTATCAATTTAATCTGGGACAGGCCAATGTTATTGGGAGGTTAAAAAGATCTCCCCATTTGAGTGTTTTTGTAAAATCCTAGATGAGAAAGCAAGTTCAGCTGAGCTGGGTAAGCGGGTGGCAGTTCCCTTCCCGCCCGGCTGCCAGGCCCAGGACTGCTGCTGGAGCTAGAGTCCGTCACAGTGCTCTGACTGGACAGCAGCTGAAGCCTGCAGGCAACTGCTGCCTACTGCTTTGGTCAGGTGTGGTACATTCTAAAAAGTGGGCCAGTGCTTGTGTGCAGCCCAGCTCTGCATTAGAAATTAGTGCTTTGTAAGGAGGCTTTGAATCCATTACAGGTGCACGCATGCAAGTATAGTTATGCAGCTAAAATAAAGTTTTGCTACAGGAGTTTTTATAATTCTAGGTATACGCCATTTGCTGATAAAAGGTCTAAGGTTCTTGTAGATATGTTGAATTGCTAGAACCTGTTCATTAAAAAAAAAATGTGTTTAGAAAGCTAGAGCACAGGTAGCAGGTCCTTTAAAACTCGTCTGGAAAAGATTTTTGGAAGAAATAGAAGCTGTCTTTTTAAAAAAATAAATCTGTTGTAGCCCTACCTACATGTTTCCACTTATATCCTGATTTTCTTTGCATTGGCCTGAGTTAACTCTGCCCCCTACAGCATTCATCCTGTTGGTATAGAAAATGGAAAATTCTGTAGATTGCTCAAAAGGAGTTCCTCTGAGTCTTGATAAGATGGGCAGTGAATTGAAGAGAATTGTAGCCTGAACCATGGTAAGGTAAAATCATATTATGATATGCATGACTTGCATCTATTGCTAATTATATAAGTGCGATGTTTGTAATTTCAGTCCTCCTTGCTGCTGTAGTCATCTGGCTATGGAAGCAAAGGGCCTTGACAGGAGCAGGTGTTTGGGTAATTCTGAAAATTGCGTGGAAGAGAAAGACAGCAGTTTAATCCAGCTCATACAGCCAATTGGAATTGCTGATCTACTACAGAACTGATTGAATTTTAATGAGTTGAATTATCTTTGAATTAAATTTGTTGATATGCTTCTGGTTGTTTGAATAAGACTGGGGTTTTTTTCGCATAGATCTAACCTGGAAATAAACTAGAACTTAAAAATCTGGAAAACAGCTCTTCACTCTTTTCAAATTAGATTAATAGCCATGTATTCTCTAGGGACTGACATCGTATTCTCAGCTTATTACTTTGCCTGAGTAAAATTTTTATGAAAACACAAAAATTTATAGTCGGTAGATTACGTTTCACCACTAGAAATCTTTTCTGCTTGGGATTAGCAAGCAACAAAAGCTTTGCAACCATAGCTTGCTCACATGATTTTAACAGACTTTTTCCAGGCTTCTTTTTTGCCTTTTCTCTCTCATTCCTAGGGAGAGTATGACTGGGATAATAATAATGTTGGCAGTAGTAGTAGAAAGCAGCACACCTACATGTCAAAGAAGGTGTTTGGAAAAAGGAGCAAACTCTCTCTTTATAGCCTAGAGACTAAAAGCAACTTTAGGACTCCTTTTTCTGGCTGTCCTGGGTAGGCAGAAAGAAGTTCCTCCAGCGATTGAGGTCTGCCGGTAGTGCAGCTAGGGAAGGCAGGACAAATTCACCCTGCCAAAAGGCTAATGTATGTTTAAGAAAAGAATCTTAATACATATGGGGGAGTGAGACTATGTCTTGTACTCAAGTACAGTGGCATATTGATTCTGTTACAGTATTAAGGGATGGGGAGCAAAGCAAGTGGCAACTTCAGAGTGACACTAACAACTTTTGGTTTTGAATATTTGCAAGCAGCATAAACAAGAAAGATCAGAAGGATAGAGAAAAGGTTGGAGTGCTTCATATACTGCTATAGAAACAATGTGAAAATTCTTACGCAAAACCAGAATAAAGCAGGCTCTCCTGCTTTACAGCACAGGCAGTTTTTCTAAGAACACGATACATATATATGTATGTATATGTACACCGGTTGGGATATGATATATTTGAAGAAAAATAGAGGCTCTTTTCCTTTCTTTTCCTTTCTTCTGACTGAATGTTTGCATTTATTCCAGTCCTTTGGGAGTAGGTGCATCCATGAGCATATAGAATTCCTAAACAGGCATCTGCAGCTAAAGCTCAGTTCAGCAGGCTTCTAATCAAGTTATTCTGTGTGAGCTTAAAACTGCTGCAGGTGGGATGTGCCATACATTAAATCTCAGTGCCTTCCAGTGTGTCCTGCGTGCAGCAGGATCACATAGGTCTCATTTTTGATCCAGGTGTTTTGAGGTTGTATTGACAATCTTGGAAATACCTAAATTTCCTAACTGAAGGAACTAGAAAGTTATTAGAAAGAAAACTGTAAATCCTTTATACTGGTGAGTTACAAGTATATAACACTGTGTTTAACATTGATGGTTCTGGTTGTTGGTATATTGTTACACTCTTTTTTGTAGTAATATTTAGGTAAGAATTTTGAAACTGTCTTTCTAGTTTTAGAAGATGATGCTGTAATTTATGTTCCTACCAAACCTCTGCTACTGTTCAGTTTATTTTTCCAGTATTTCACAAAGATACTAGTATTATCTTTTAATAATAATCCTCAGTTATGAGTTGTAATGTGAGTTTTGCCTTTATCCTTAGAATTTTGACAGGAAAAAAAAATTATCTGTCTGGTTTCTGGCTGATATTTTGCAGTAATACACCTTAAGTCCAACCATAAGGATATTTTAAATTTGCCTTTTGATCAGATGGAAGTAGAGCTCACTGTAGATCAAGTGATTAGCCAAGGGCTCTTCTATAATTTTCTCAGAAATTTGTCTGGATGAACTTTTTTACCATTCAAAGGCTCTTTTCAGTTAACTGGATTCAAGTGTAGACTTCTAGTTCAGCATCCCTTTATCTGAATAGCTACATCAGTGTAGTTCTGTAGCGGGGAAAAAAAAAATCTGCAGATGCCTATGTATCAATTGTACATGCTCATAGAGGCACCTATTTCCAAAGGACTGGAATACATACATGCAAACACTTGCCTGACGGCAAGTATTGACCAGAAACTGAAATGTTGTTCTGAGCTCCAGTAAATATTTCTGATGCACTGTGTGAGAAAGTTTTCTTGTCTATGCCTAATATAGCTTTGCGGAGTGTGTGGGCAATTAGCGAGGTGGCTTTTCATAGTGTGAAAAAGGAAAGTCCTTTTTTCTGCTGAAACACGTTTGAGCTAAATAGCAACACACATCAACTTCTACTAAAAGAGATGGCAGCGAACTATAGAAACCACCCCAAAAGGTCTTTTATTTTATGAGAGAAATCCTAGATTCCAGGGATCTACGAGTGTGGGCATCCCAGCGACATTGTCCATCAGGACCACAGAAGCGATTTCATTTCGGAGGTCTGGTGCTGGCTGAGCCGCTGCGGCGGCGAGGGCTTCCAGGCGGGACTCGGACCTGGACCGGAGCCGAGCCTGGGCTTTCGCCTCCCGGTCAGGCGAGGTGCGCTCCTGGCTGCCCCGGCGAAAGGAGCGGCAGCTCGGTCTGGTTACGCCCGAGGGCACCGGGAGCCCCTGCCCGGGGAGGGAGGGGACGCGGTGACGGAGAGGAGCTGCGGGAGAGGCCGGCGCGGTGGCTCCGGCGCCCAGAGCCCCGCATCCCCGCTGGCCGCGGCGGGCCCGGGCGGGCCGGGGGGCACACCCCGCCCCGGGCTGGGCAGGGCAGGGCAGCGGGCGGCGGCCCCGGGAGCCTCCGCTGTGGGAAGATCGGACAAAGGCTTCCAGGAGAGGGAGTGGCAAGCGGCCGCCCAGCCCTCGGCGGGCTGCGGGCGGGTCGGTGCCGCCGGGACGGGGGGAGAGGAGACGAGGCAACTTCCCCAGGGGCACGGGGGGCCCCGGGAGGGCGGCGGCGGCAGCTCCTCTCGAAAGGAAAGGGTTCTCCCGTGCGGCTGGCCGCTTCCCCGAAGGTGGCTGCGGGGAGGGGAGGCGGGGGAGGAGCCGGGCGCATCCCCGGGCGGGCGGCGGCCCCTCCACTGCGCCAACCTGCAGGCGGGCTGGAGGCGGCAGCCCCGCCCGGCCTCGGCTGCCGGGGCCGCGCGGCCCCCCCCCCCCCC
>VWZT01011413.1:910476-946665 GCA_013397055.1 Pachycephala philippinensis | reverse complement strand
CCCCCGCCCCGGGCAGGCCCCCCCCCAGCCGCTTCCCGCTGCGTCGGTCCTGGACTGCAGCTCGCTGGCGGCCAGGGCAACAAGCAGCGGCATCTTGGAGCGTCTTCTTTCCCGAGTGCCCTTTCATCTCTCCCAGCCCGCTCCTCTCTCGTACCTGCAGCCTTTCCTTCTCCCTCCACTCCTTCTACCTTATTGCTCCTTGTCTCCCCTTCTCTTACCATTTTCTGGTTTTAAGGGGTTTTTTTGCTTTCCTTCTCTTTCTTCTTCTCCCATCCTGTTCCTTTTTGGACCATCTTCGTTTAGTGCCTCTTAATTTCTTGATTTCTTCTGATTTTTTTCCCTTGGACTTTGCCTTGTCATGTCAAGATGGAAGTCAGGCATGACTGGCTCTCCTCATCCCCCCATGAGGGCTTCGAGCAGATGAGGCTGAAGAGCAGACCCAGGGAGCCTTCCCCAAGCCTCACCAGAGTAGGTGCGAACTTCTACAGCACTGTCAAGCAGCAGGACTACAGTGCCAGTGTCTGGCTGAGGAGGAAAGACAAACTGGAGCACGTAAGCCAGCTTCTTTTTCCCCCCCACCTTTTTTTTTTTTCTTAATTTCTAGACCACTGTCTAGGTACTCTGTTAGGCTGTCTGCCAGCTGGGACTCCAGAAGAAAAGTGTTGCTCCAGTAGTTGGGCATGGCGTTTCCCAAATGATAGAGAAAGGAGCTACTTAGAGGTCCCATAGTGGTCAGATCTGAGGTAAATGGGATGTCAGTACTGTTCCAAACCACATGCAAGTCTCTTCCTAACTGGAAATATTTTTTAACGTCCTTGGCTGATTCCAGCAAATTCAGCACTGATGTGGGAGGAGAAAGATTGGGATGGTGCAGATGGAGGTTAGAGCATTTATCTCACGGTGATTATAATGTAATTCTAGAATAGCTAAAAGAAAATAGCTGTGGGGTTTTTTTGTTTGTTTGTTTGGGTTTTTTTAATTCTATATATGATTTTCATTCTCTCCCTCCCCCATCTGCTCCATGCATGGGACTTTGAACATACTCTACCTATGTGGGGTAGAGATTTCCTTCAAGACTTTTCTTCCTGCAGCAGTAGTACATGACTTAACTGTGTTTGAGGCCACAATAGAACTGATACTGTGCATAGCGCTAGTGAATATTTTATGAGAATTTAAGGTGCTTCAGAGTGTTCCTGTCTCAGATGATGTTTGAAAGCATTTTTCATGTTACTTGTAACAGCAAGGAAATGGGTTGAGAGGACCGGCATGCTGTGTAAGTTTCCTGAATATCTTATTAGGTGAAACCCATTGTTAGAGTGTACAGTACAATCAAGACAGGAAAGTAGCTGCATTTACAGGGATGCAAAAGAATGTGGATGGGCTTGCATAATGCAACAGTCTGCTATTCTTTACATTAGTGAGTGTGAATTTGCAATCACAGTCGCATTGACTTCAAGAGGCACAGGAAAATATTTCTTGTGGTACAGCCACCTGAAGTCTCTTTGAATAGAAATGGTCTGATTAGAAGGATAAATTGCCTTTATTACGTGAAAATCCTAGATGGCATAGTAGAGTCCTTTAAAGACGAAACCTGAAAGAAGGTCCTTTACCAACTAGTTCGTGGACTATAGCCCTCCCTTCCCATTAACCTGCAGAGTATTTTATCCCTCTAAGTGAAATCTTAAACTTGAGTTGTTTATACTTCCGGGAAAATGACAAGAGCTGATGATCTGTTGGAAAGATCACATTTCAGATGTTGAGAAAGGTATTGAATTCTGTCTGCCTTTTAACACAATTTTGTGATTCTTCACACTGACAACAAGGCTTCACAGTAGTAAGCTTGTAAGTGGAGTATTCTCCCATTGTGAATCAAGAATAAAGGTCAGTGCCTTATCTCAGTACAGCTAAAACATCGAAAGCACAGAAATCATCTGTGGCTGATTTTGCTGCATGTTGATATCTGTGATCAAAGGAATGATTGTTAATTGCGGGGGGGGAAATAATATGTTGATATCTGGTAGCTGAATGGTCAGATACCTGTATATTAAATCATATCACAGTATTAGCAGGAAGAAAGAAAATAGGCATTGACTTGTTTGAAGATTGAAAGTGCAAACCCTTTATTTTGTGTGTGGTTTTGTTGCTGGTTTTTGTTGTTGTTGTTGGGGGTTGTTATTATTTTTATTAAGTCAGTAATTTGTCACAAGAGTAGTTTTCAATAACCCTGCAGCATTTGTGTGAAAAGCTTTCTCTGAAATCAGTGTGGTATGAATGCATGTTCTTCTGGGGGTTTCCCTCTCATTTGATCCAGTTATTTTTACTCTCACAGCCTATTTGAACAATGCAGAGAGAAAAGAAATTGGAGCATTGATATTTCTTGCTTGCCATAAAGTATTTATTTAATTTACATTTATTGTGAATACCCTGCAGTACACTGATATGCCAACAGTAGACACATGAAAATACTTTGTTTTATGGTTTAAGGTAACTGCATTACTCATGAGTGTTGTAACAGACAGGCTATTGCATGAATATAAATAAATGTCTATTTATTTATAAATTCTATTTTGCTTATACAGTTTTGGAGCAAGGTTCCTATTTTCTGTTTTCAGATGAATCTTTGAGGGGTTTGAGTGTTCTCTTGCTAAAGGAGTTATTTCCTACACTCCACTCTTCCACTCCAAGAGACAAACCAATTTACTTTGAGATGCATCATTTTGAATGGGATACTCATTGACATATGATAGCTTATGGCCAGTATTGCATAATGAAGATATTGGCATCCTCCATCCACCTGACAAAGTTTGCATAACATTTCATTACAGCTCCCTCTGAGATAATCATGTTGCTTGATACCTGCAAAGCAAATCAAAATACAAGGAGTGAGCATTCATGGAGGCACTGAATGTAAAAGTATATTATCACAGGCTTGATGCTGCACAGTGACAGGTTAGGCAGAAGAAGGGCATATAGTGAGTGCAAGTCAAGATGCACATGAACAGATTGTGAAGTTTCGTATGTACTCTTTCAGCATTGTGGAAGGGGTTGGGTTTTGCTTCATTGAAGTGTTTTCTTAAATGGATTTCAGTTGTAATAGGGATGAAATTGGGCCAGCATATTTTGTTCATCACTTACAAGTCCTTGTAGGCCACAGTAGGCATTTTATATTGACTTTTGTTGAAGTGAATAGCATAACTTACTCATGTGCGACACTTATTAATCCATATGTAGTTTGAGGGGTTAAAAAACATCTTCTGAAGCCAATTTGTATCAAATTGTTTATGTAAAAAAGGTTCTCAAATATAGAAACAGTTTGTTTCTAGATTTCAAAACTGTAACAAAGTTGTGGGTTTTGGTGTTTTGGTTTTTGGTTTATGTTTGTTTTAGGCTTTTTCTTATACAGCTATCAATTTGAGGACAAAGAGACATTCAGGAGTGTGGTAAAGAGGTTCAAAATTCTTTATCTCTGTATCTCTTCTGAAAGCACAGAACAAGTTCAGATCCATAAATGTGATAGAGTTTCTTTAAAATTGATCAATATTTAATTATTGACTGACCATAGAGGAAGTAAAAATCTGGACCATATTGCTGGTGTCTTGCTAATTAATTGTTCTTCAAATGGATCTTAATATCATGTGGCTGATTGGCTAGTTGTTTTTTGTAGTGTTATCTTTTTCCAAGTGGCAGCAACACAGCTTGTGCTATAAAAGATGTGAACACAACCCACCCTTGTTCTTTTGTGAACTCAGATGCTGTATTTAAGATTAAATGAATCTGCTGTAAGATGTTTGAAGGCCCAGTGAGGGGTTTTTGCTGAAGTGAGGCCTCAGTGTACATGCATGCTGCAGCCAGTGTGCTGAGGAGCCATACTGTTAATGGAGGAATTCACTAGAGATGTGAGGAACTCCAACACTGTAGGTGTGACTGCAGTGATGTTGCAAACCTTTGGCAGAAATCCCTGCAGAGTTGAAATTGCTCAGATTCTACGTATGTGGTTTGACTAGTTCCTTGAGCCTCTTTGTGAAATTGTTTGCCTGGTATTGAAAGTGTTGGAGAGAAAACTGATGTGTGAAATATTCTAAAACTCTTCTTTGCATAGTGGTTTTGGGTTTTTTTGTTTCTTTCTCTTTGGCTGGTGTTGCCTGTTTTTAATGAAATGTGAATTCATTAAGAGAAAAAGGAGGACGTAGGGATTGGGAAAGAGTAGCTAACCTGGTAGGCTTTAGCTGATGGGAGTATTCTGTCTGGTTTAATTTGCAGCAGCTCTCCATCATGTCTCTGCATCCCACAGTAATGACAAGTATTGAATAGCAGCTTTCCTGATACCTCAGCAAAGAATTCTAGAGAAATTAATTTTATATAATAAAAGCTTAAAAACTGAACCGATTTCTTTCTAAGCTACAAGAGATATATGCTTCAAGCATATATTTGTTTTTGACAAATACAGGTATTGTTCACAAGGAGGTAGACAGTGGTAGTCTGTCTCAAATAATGTCTAAATTTAATTATTTGCTTGATTATGTTAAAAGATTTTAAAAATTCTCTTTTAAGAAACTGATTCAAAACTAACTTTTGGGGAGACCTGACATCAGGACAGTGTTATTTCCTGGCAATCCTCAGTCTGTTATTTTTGAAGAATCGTAATTAGGAGAAGTTATTGACAATTATTGCATCATTTCTTGTTTTTTTTTACTGAAGTTCTGATCAGCAGCAAGGGCAATGTTGGGATTTTCAGATTCTAAGTACTCCTGCTATTACTTGACCAGTTGTTGTTGTTGCTCAGCACACTGCTATGCCTTTGGCAGCATTGCTACCCAGGGAGCAAAGTGGCTATGAAGTACAGGGGCAGCAGTGTCGCTTGGCAGCAGAGGCAGATGTCTGATGTGCAAGTGTGAGGCTTAAGACAGTTTAAAATGGTGCCTGACAAGTGTGGCCAGAATAGTTCTCAGAGCTGCATGACCAAATCATAAATAAAACATAGCTTTAATTCACCTGTCATAATACCTTTATAAAAGTTGAAATCCCAAATCCAATTTTGCCAGTTCATTTTTATTATTCAAAAACTAGTAAGTCTGTTAGGCAGCTTTTGTTTTTCTCTTTTTTTTAATGATACCGGAAATTCTTAACAAAAGCATTGTTGGACAGTTTCCAAGTGCATTTCTGCTCTTGCGTTAAAATTAACACTAATGTTAAAATTCAGAAGACAGATTTGTCATCAGAATGATGCAGAAGACACCATGTGCATAGCTATAACCTGCAACACCTAAACAAAGAAGGTGGATATAGCTTGATGTAAAATATGTAATAGGAGTAGAACCCAGTTAAGCCAAATCAGTTGTTGGGCAGGACCAATGGCTTCAGTTTAAGGAAGAATAATGCAAGGATATAAATCAGAATTCAAAAAACATTACCCATACTCCCAAAACAGCCCCAGTCTTGAAATAAATGCAAACACATGGCTTCTTTTGAGTTAAATGAGTTTGTAGAATCACAGAATATCCCGAGTTGGAAGGGACTCACAGGGATCATCCCAGTCCAGCTCCTTGCCCTGCACGGGATACTCCAGGTATCAACCATGTGCCTGAGAGCGTTGTCCAAATGCTTCAAACTCTGTCAGGCTGGTGCTGTGACCACTTCCCTGGGGAGCCTGTTCCAGTGCCCAACCACCCTCTGGGTGAAGAACCTTTTCCTAATATCCAGCCTAACTCTCCCCTGACACAACTTCAGGCCATTCCCTTGGGTCCTGTCATTAGTCACCAGAGAAAAGAGCTTGCTCCTCCACTTTCCCTCATGAGGAACTTGTAGATTGCTATGGACTCTCCCCTCAGTCTCCTCTTCTCCAGGCTGAACAAGCCAAGTGACCTTAGTCTCTTCTTTTATGGCTTCCCCTCCAGGCCCCTCACCATTGCCATAGCCCTCCTTTGGCGTGACTCTCTCTAACAGCTTTGTGTCTTTCTTGTATTGTGGCCCCCAGAACTGCACACAGGACTTGAGGTGAGGCCACAGCAGCACAGAGTAGAGCAGGACAATCCCCTCCCTTGCCTGACCAGCGATGCTGTGCTTGGTGCACAGTTGTCACAGTCGTTTGCATTAAGCAGGTATAAATAATTTGTCATCTGGAATAACATTAGATACCAAGAAGAATGGCGTGTGCCATGTGGGAAGGTACATAAATGGGGACAATCCAGAGGGTTTTAGAGAGTCAGTTTCCAATATTTGAAGCTTTTTGATGGTGTGGTTGCAGATTATAATTCCAAATGTCTGTCTGGTCCTGGAGACAGATATCTATATTTAGATTTCATCATTAAAATCAAGAGAACAAATTCAATTAAGTTAGACGGATTTTGGCTTTTTCTCAACAGGAGACTGGTATGTGGATCGTCTGCCTGGAGCAGTGGTACTTAGCATGAGTTGTGAATCTTGCTGAAGTAGTAGCATGCAGTTTGCTTCACTGATGACAGACTGTGTGTGGAGGGGAATTCTTATGTTGAAATGCTGATTTCCTTGCAGGTGTCTTTCTCCAGTAATGTTTTGTAGACAAACATAATTAGAGAAAATAAATGTTCAGAAAAGTGGAAAAAGGGGACCAAAATAATTGGACAGTGTTAGGAAAATACTGAATAACATTCTAGGGCAAAAAAAAAGTAAAATGTTTTCTTTTGAAAATGGTATGGGGAATTTCAAATCCTGAATAATTTATTACCGTAGTTACCACACACGAAAGTAATTTTGTATTGCAACACAGTGAAAATATGATACCTAATAGTTTGTTTTACTCTTTTTGGTTGTAGTGGGTTAACCTTGGTTTTCTGCCAGCTGCCCACCAAGCCACTCTCTCTCTCTCTCCCCTTCCTCAACAGGACAGGGGGAGAACATGAGATAGAAAATCTTTTAGCTGAGGTAAAGATGGGGAGATCACCAATTACTGTCACAGGCATAACAGACTCAACTTGGGGAAAATTAATTTAATCTATTGCCAGTTAAATATAGGATAGGATAGTCAGTAACAAGGACAAGACTAAAACCACCTTCTGCCTTCCCCCCATCTTTCCAGGCTCAACTTCAGTCCCTTGTTCCTGAGTCTTCAACCTCCTTCCCCTCAATCCCCCAACTGGCACAGGGTATTGGGAAATGGGGGCTGCAGTCAGTTCATAGCATTTTGTCACAACTTCTTCTCACTGTTCCCTGCTGTGGTGTGGGATCCCTGCAATGGGATATAGTCCCTGTTGAACTGTTCCCAGTGTGGGTCCTCCACACAAGCTTCAGCTCTTCAAAAACAGTACCAGCATGGGTCTTCCCCATAGGGTGCACTCCAGGAGTGGACTGCTCCAGCATGGGCCCCCCCTGAGCTGCACTCCCTGCTCCTTTGTGGGCTCTCCACAGGCTACAGCTTCCTTGAGAGCACATCCACCTGCTCTGCCATGTGCTGCAGTGTGGATACCTGCTCTGGTATGGTCCTTCATGGGCTGTGGGGGGACAACCTGCTGTCTTCATGGGCAGCAGGGGAATCTCTGCTCTGGCACCTGGAATGCCTCCTTGCTGTTCTCCTTCACTGACCTTGGTGTCTGCAGGGCTGTTTCTCTCACATTTTTCTTGCTCCTCTCCCATAGCTCCTGGGCAGCAGTTTTTTTCTTTATCTGTGTTATCAACGGAGGCACCAACCAGTGCTGTTGATGGGCCCAGTTTGGCAAAGAGCAGGTTTGTCATGGGGCCAGCTGGAACTGGCAATGTCCAGCATAGGGGAGCCACTGGTCTCACAGAGGCCTCCTCTGCAGCGGCCCCACGCCC
Organism: Pachycephala philippinensis; assembly: GCA_013397055.1. Lineage (NCBI taxonomy): Eukaryota > Metazoa > Chordata > Aves > Passeriformes > Pachycephala > Pachycephala philippinensis. The sequence goes on along the minus strand of VWZT01011413.1, from coordinate 938,877 downwards.
CACCAAAACCTAGCCATATAAACCAAATACACTGGTCCTAGGAGCAACTCTTCTTTCTCTGGCATATGAGAAAATAATTCAACATTGCATTAATCTAACACATCAGTTCTGATGATTTCAACATCAGTCACTTTCACAGTCCAAATCTCTAAAGCTAAATTTAAAATATTTGAGAGGCATATTCACTGTAGCAAGCTTAATTTATAGTGTCTGACAATATGTTGTTGCACAGGAATACAAAATAACTTTAAGTTTCAAAGTTGCACTTAGAATTAATTTATATATGCATGCATAAATTTAATTCAGCCCATTCAGGACTTTTGAGAAATGAAGTTTTCTAGTTTCTGAAAAAAGGACATAAATCAGCCTACATTTCTTCCAGATGTTAACTCAGTGTAGGTATGGAAAAAGTGCTTTTCGCTGTTTTGCTTTTCCTAATTCTACCAGCATTAAGGAAAATCCAAATTAGTTTTTTGCTATTGTCATCCTTTCTTTTTATCAGCGTTTACTATCCTTGTTTAAGGATTTTGAAATAGGAGCTGCAGAAACTTGCAACTTAATCTCCTTGTCTGTTACACAACCAAATACTCTGCAGTCTTCAGTGATTTGGTCTTGTGGCTGACCATTGACTGTAACACTTTTAAGGGTAGTAGGCGTACTTAAAACACTAGGAAAATGATGCTTAATTAATATCTCCTCACAAATGCAATCAGTTCACTGTCTGTAGAGGATGTCCGAAGAAGCTAGTTGCTATGACTGGTTGTATGTTTATCTTAGACCTTCTTCCAGTCCATAACCAGGAATGCTAAAATACTGAAGGGAAAATAACTTTACCAGACTATGGAAAGGATGGAAACAACAGGCCAGCTCATGCCAATGATTAATAAACCCTGCTTTATTGCCGTTCAGGATGGGAAATCATATACTCTTCATTGTTCCTGAAAAAGTCCTGTGCTGCGATAAACTCCCTAGATCTGCCTCCCCGGATGAAATGTTTTCTTGAGGCACAAGAGATGAGTTTCTAACAGCCCACCTCTTGCTTTGCTTTTTTTGTAACGTTATTGCTGTTCTGATTCCCAAACTCTTTCATAGTTTCATTATTGAGAGGGAAAAAAATAGGCACCCTGATAATGTCTTGCAAGGTCCATATATCCTCTTACACCAAATAGCTCCTCTGTTGTATTTCAGAGTCTGAAAGGAGGTTTCTTAAAATAAGATTTGGATGCAACTTTTTTAATTTTTGCATTCCTAGATGACAGTTGGTAGAGTGGAAAAGTGTAACATTAATTTTCCCATGCAGTGACACTCCTCTAATGTCCGTAAGATTGTATAGTCTTAGTGCAGACTCAAGTTGTTTTCAACTTGTCCTTCACAGTTTCAGGGAACAATAGTAGATGACTTGAGGATATATCTCTATTAGGCAATAAGTGCGTGCTGGGATCCATATTCCCTAAACAGCCAAATCCAGGATGTGTGTTGCTGCTTGCTTGAGACCTCCATGCCAATGGGGGAATGATGAGCAGGGTGTGTACATAGGTGCTCCCTTGTCTGGTGGGGATGCAGTTGATCCATTTATTGCAAAATGAGGCACTCACAGATTCCCTGGTCATTTGTGTTACAAGGGAAGGCAGTTAACCCACTGTCCCCTCAGGTGACAAACGCTGGGCTTCTTATGGTTGCTTAACTACCTACTGTGCCTGAGTGGGCAGAGGGGCCACTCAGCTAAAGAAATGTGTGTGGGGAATTAGGAGAACCTCAGAAGTTCAGGAGGAACAGGAGAGGAAATGAATGATACATTGGTGCCAGTTAAGTCAATTGATTTAATCAGAAAATAATTTTTATTAGATTGGAAACTTATTCCTAGGGGTTTTTTGAGTGATTATCCATCAAAACTTAGTCTGGTTTTTTTTTTTTCTTTATAGGATTTGTTCCTCAGAATTCTTTAACTTTTATAAAGGCTTTCCAAATATAACATAGGATTTGAGTATTTTTATAGGGATTTGTCTTCTTTTGTTTTGATCAATGCTCTGTGAATTTGACTGTGTAGATAGCATCTAGCCCTGGACAAAGAAATATCAGAGTGGTATTTTTAGTAATACTACATAGGCTTGCTCTCTGAAGATGAAGAAAAGTTTACCTATTTCTCCCCACTTTTGCACAACCTGTAAAACCCTCTATGTGCAATATTTGTAGGTGAATAAAGTCCATTTTATTACTTTCTTATCTTAAAACCAGGATTTTAAGAGACCTTAGTAAGTTTCATTTTTGACTGTACGATGTCAACATAATCAGCAGCTTGTTTTGTAACTGATAAAGTTGTTGCAGCTCATAAATACCAGTCATTCTATTTTTATTTTTGTTGCTATTCATGTATCTCTATTTACAGTTGTAATTAAATGTTTAATGGAATAAAAAAGCTCATGTATTTGAGAATTGCTGCTAATAAAACAAATAGTGATTTAGATAATTCCTGACATTCTGATACATTAAATAGGCTGGATTTCCCCAAGGCATTTTAAACTGTTTGGAGCAGAACCAAATGTGGAGCAGTGCTGAGAGAGTGATAGTGACCATCTTGAAATTCTTGATCCTGTTGTTACTGCAATAAAGGCATATTTACTTGGGGTTGTACTCTTACTGGGTTTTCTAAAAGCTAGTATATGCTGTAAAAAGCCTGACATAACGGGCAGATTTGTATTTGTTTTGAAACACAGGAATGTGTAAAAGTTAGTAAGGTCTTCAGCACTTCCAGCCACAGTAAACATGTCATGCCTCACTACCACTTTTCCTGTTACAGAAATGGTGCTGCTGTCCATTAAGTTTCATGACTGATCCTTTCTAGGCAGGGGATTTTTGGATAAGGGAATATGCTTTATGGGCTGAACAAACTTCAAGCATTACCTCAACTGAGGCTGTTTGCTTCTGAGAATGGTGTTTAAGGTGACACTATTTCCTAAATGCAGCTTGTGCACTTTTGTTTGATCTTGTTCCAAAACCATGATCCATTGACTTCATTACTATGGAATCAAGTTGTATATGAGCTCCTTAAGAGAAGACTGTGCATCAGCTCAGCTGTCATGGATTTGGAGCTAAAAACCAAGTTCAGTATCTCATGCTAAGCAGTTGGAGGAAAAATCTGTCTTGGAATCCTCACTTTTTCTTGAGCTTTAATTCTCTGGATCATCAGGCTAGTTGCTGGACAAATTATTTGAGAATACTTTGCAGTTAGCACAGGGCTATCAAAAGGACAGAAGGCATCCTAATATAACAGAGGGGATGTAAGAAACTGTAATATCTATGTGAACATGAAAAAAAATTATATAGATCCAGTGACTCACCATTTAAGCCCACCTTAAGGTGTTTCAGAATGGAGAATAGACAAGGAAGTCAGATGGGTGCAGGGTGCATTTGAAACTGTAACTACGTGCCAAGAGTAATGAATGGATATCTTAAGAAAACTCAGCAGAACAAAGCTACCTGTGAAATTATTTCTTTGTTCCCCATTAAAATACTTCTGTACCTCATTAGAAAGTGTAAGTGAAAAAGAGTACCCATCATACTAAAAAGCAAATCAAACCTAAACTGGAGTATAATTTCAGATTAATGATAGCAGGTATGATCTGTTTTCATGTTTTGTGCTAATTTAAGTGCAAAAGTTCACCTGCTTCAATGGTAATAATTGCGGAAAAAACCCACAAATAAAGAAAACACCAAAACAACTTGCTGCCTCTTGTGAAACATTAATTAGATGAGCAAATAGAAGAATGTCCAGTGGAATGACTGGTGGCAACAATAAAGATGGGGACTGGTGTCAATTTCTGCTATTTCCCCATAGCTGTTTGTTGGAGAGGACCCATGAGCATTTAGAAAGGCTTGTGTTCTGGAACACTAAGAAGAAACACAAGTGATCAGGGGTCATATAGAAATTCTTGTGGCTTTCTGGCAGCTGCTGACAGAAGTTGGCCTATTTAGTCTGTTCCCGGGCAGTGATAAAATAGCCAGCATAAATTATGTTGGGAAGATGAGTGAAATGGAGTAAGTCAGAGCCAATGCTCTGTCAGTTTGCTCTAGGACTGGAACAGCTTTAACAGCCTTTGCAGTACAGTGGGGGGGAATTTGTGTCTTCCTAAACAGAAGTGGATGTGCATTTGTAACCCTGTGCTGCCCATTTGCTGGTACCTTCTGGAATAAAGTGTTCCACAGGTTTCAAGTCAATGGGTTGGCAGAGGTAGCAAACACACTGTTTCCTTTCTTCCCCTAAATTAGTACATTCCATAAATTCTTCCTGCTTATTAAAGAATTGTCTTATGGCCTGCAGCCATGTATTTAGTCCTAAATAAGCTCTAATACTGAAGGCAGCTATCTACTTACTTTTGTGATCTGGGATGTCTTATGGAAAAGTAGTTTCCCTGAGTTTTCAACAGGATCCATAGTGCTAAATTTGGGTCGGATAGTGAGCCTACTCTTCACATCATTTAGATGTGGCTTCAGTCATGGTTTGAGGTGTTTGCTAAACTGTACAAATTCGCTATGTATCTTTTCATGGCAAACCAGTATGTTTTGTGAACAGCTGACTTTTGCTATTGACTAGGTAAAAAGTTGTTTGGAGTCATGCATGCAGTCCTGTGCGTAAGTGCTGCTTAAAACAATATGGGATGAAGTATATTTAATGCTGCCTCTCTTTTGGAACTCTTTTTAGAGCCTTGAGAAGATGTATCTTTTGAGTAATTCCTGTTACATAAATCAAGACTACATAACTCCCCTGGTTAGTGCAGCTGATGGGATTGTTCTAAGGAAAGATGACTTAAAAATGAATTACTTAAAAGAAGCACACAAAAATATCACTGATAAATGAAAGCCAAATGATTTTGAAGTTATTTGCAATTTCAAACTATTTTTGAGTGACTTGTTCGTAGAATGTGAAACAAATCTATGATGCTGAAGACTGATTGGTACTTATCTGGGATTTTGTGAGCATCAAAATATATCAATACACCAAATGCTGTTTTCAGGCTTTTACAGTGTAAACGATTTATTGTTTGAATAACAATTCCTTTGGGTCTAGCATGAAACAAAACCCTTAAGTGTTTGGAAAACGTTACCCTTTTGAACAATGCAATTTCCTTTGTCAATGTGAGCTGCTGTCCCTGCAGACTTTTCTTTCAATTCCCCATTGGGCTTGTGGCAGGCAGCTAACCCCTTCTGTGTTATTTTATCCCATTTTCTGCAATATTGTTCTCTCTGAGCCTTTTTGTCACGGCTTAGCTGCATCAAACTCCTGCTGCGGAAAGCTGGAATGTCCCACACTGTATTCTCTGGCTCTGTGTATATGGACCTAATGCACATCAGCCTAAATCAATTTGTTTCTGCAACCATATGACAGCTGAAACCTTAGTCTGCTGGAAATTCTAATTTTTAAAAAATACTCTTTTTTCAGTTTGTGTACTTTGTTCCTCTAGTGTGTGTCCATGCTGGGGCTGTGCCAGGCATTCTGTTTGGCTTTAAATAGCTGTTGTTCATACCCGTTTTTTACAAGATACTGTATTGCACAACTGTTTCCCTTTTAACTTCTCCAGGGTTGGGTTTACCTACCTAAGGCCCTTAGTTTTTCGTTTTTTCCCTATTTATATAATCTCATAAATTATTTCATGGTGCGTATTTTTAAAATTATTTTTCTTTATTCCCTTTTCCCCACCCTGCTGCTCTGTCCTCTTGAACTCCTCTAACAAATCCACAGCCCTGTTTTGGTATTGCTTGCCATGTTCTGTGATGCACCTTGTGTAAAACACTCAGGGAAAGTATGGTGAGCAAAATATATGTAGGATTTGCAAAAATGCACTTCTCTTACAAGGTTTCTACATAATTTTTGTTCTGCCAGGGCAACACTTCCTGAAGTTCTTAAGTGGTTTAAACTCATAAATCCTGAATATGCACTTCTGAAAACCCTGAAGTTCCAAGGAAGATGGAAGTTTCTGAGTTGTGTGAGTTTGAGTTGTCTGGCAGCCTTGCAAGTGTGGTCTATAAATCTGGTAATATAAAAGCCAATGATTACATGAAGAGCAATAAAACTTTTTACCACCAGTGTGACTTTGTCATGTCAGCCAACAGCATGTTCTTTCAGAACCTCTTTCAGAACCTCTTTCCTTTTAATTAAATAAGAGCTTTTTTTTTTTTTTTTTAAAGTGCAGAGAAATACAAGCAACTGTACCATTGTGTCTTGAAAGGGATGAAAAAATTGTTTCTTTTTCTTACAGAATCTGTTTTTCAGGTGATTGCACATTTATTTCTGTTTTTCAGGAAGAGACAACTGAGAGCGCATCTTTTCAAGTTAGTTTGTGCAGGTAGTAAATAGCTTTTTCTCTGATTAAGTGAGAAATTTGTGGCAGATGTAGAAATGCCTGTTTATTATAGGAGTACCACTGTATAAGTAATACCTTCTGATTTACAGGTCACAGTGCCTAAGACACACATGAAATACTTGAAATTTTTATATGTTTTAGCTCTCCGGTTACCATTGTATGTTGTATTTGTGTTGTTTTGATTTTTTTAATACATTGCCTAAATAAGAGGGGTGGAAGGGTGCGGTATTTTTGAAAGGCTGTAAGATCCCTTCCTGTTTGGGCTAATCAGGTTATCGTATTTGAGCTGATGCTTTCTATGATTTCTTTTTTGCTAAAAATCTCTCCCTAACAGCTGTTTGTGTTTTGGGTTTTTTAAATGTGTGTTTCTCCAGTATTAAAAATATTTTATAAGAACCTTTGGGAATACTTGTTGCTTTGTTTATTTATTTTATGATTCTGTTTGGCATCAGATTTCTTGGTTTATTTCTGGGCATTATTAATTTTTGATAGCATATTAGGCTAATTTATTCAGGCTCATAGTGTGGAACTCCTGACTTGTAGTAGAATAGCTTGATGAGGAACCAGTTACTGATGGGTGTTTGATTGTTACCACCATGAAGGAAACACCTTCCCAAAATACCATTCCAGATACTAATTGCATGTCTAATTTGAGACATGATGCTGGTGATGTAGTCTGAAAACAACAAAACTGCTGGTAGAGGCCACTCTTCTGTGAGTTACATTGGTTTTACAGTAGCTTGTTCTAGCTGTACTTAATTAACCTTAATTACATGTCTATATGTGTGTATACTTTTACCTATTGAGCATGATACTGTAACTGATAGCTTTGTTTAGTTGTATTTATTGCACATTTACCATTCATTGTGTTGTTTTCTTCCTTTCCAAAAAAAAAAAAAAAAAAGAAAAAAAAAAAAAAAAAAAAAAAAAAAAAAAAAAAGAAAAGCAGCTTGGCAGCAGAAGAAAGGTTCTCTTATTATATTGTCCTGGCTGCTCTGCTGTGAAGGGAGGGATGAGTGATTTTCTCTGGGCCATGAGGCCCAGAGAAGCTTTTAGGGTGGAGGTGGGGCAAGCAGAGAAGGAGAGGAATGGTGAAGCTTGAAGAAACTGAAGGAAACTGTAGGCTGGAAGATTGCTGAAAGGAGCAGAGAACTCACTTGTAGTAGCAGACAGAAAGATGGAAGTTCTTTTAGGGTTCTGTAGGGAAAAACATGATTGCTCAGCTCAGCCTTTGAAAGCTTTTGACTTGGATAGCCAAATCAGAGGAAAAGACCTGCCCTGAAAGATGATAGGGCCAAAATCTGTTTTTTCAGATTTTTTAATGCAGTGGGTTTGAGTTCTGGGTTCTATATTAGCTTAGGACTTCTGTGCAAGCAATTAGAAATAGAGAGGTGTAGGGTTTTTGTTTGGTTTTTTTTCTTGTTGCTGTTTGGTTTTGTCTGTTCTTTTGGTATACTCACAGTGGCAGACTCGCCAATTTCCCCTGAAGGCTCTGCCTGAAATGAAACTCTATCATGAATCTCCACATACAAACTGGCCAAATATTGCAACAAGACAGGAACAGCAAAATTAACTTTGGTGGTTGACTCCTTGAAATAGTGGGCTGTAAAAACGTACAAAAATGTTGATGCAGAGGTTGGTTTTTTAATGTAATTGGCATCATGGACTCTAGTGTCTTCCTGAGACATGCGGAGTCATTGGCTCAGTGAACTAGCTTCTGTTGCATACCTTTAAGTGAGGGATGTGGAAGCTACAGAAACCACCAAAAAAGGGAATATTAAGTATTTAGACTGAATAGGGGTCACTCTTACTTTCCAGAAGCTGGGGATATTCTAATTGTGAGTTAATTTTATCAAAGTTGTAAGGATTTTCTGTTGGTTTAAATTCTTTAGTTATTTGCAATTCACTGTGTATGACTGGACACAAATAATGCTGTCTTCACCTTGCTCTCTATTTTTTATGTTTGCTATTTGCAGAGAAGGCACATGAGCAATTTCTAGATGGCCACATGAACACTTTAGACATAAGCCTTTGCAAATGTACATTTGCACAAACATTTCTGAGGTGAGTTTTTTTTCAATCCCAAAAAAGCTTATTCCAAAGTCTATATGTATGGATGTCACCTGAAAACAGTGGTAAAACATAATGTTCTCACCTGATTTGTTTAACCATACTTACTCTGAGATACAGGATTTTTGGTTTCTTTTTGTAGTCTTTATGTCAGGCAAGTTGCTATTTATTTATTTAAAGATTCAAGCAGTTTTCATACTACTTTGTAAAGAAAAACTACATTAAAAGTAGAATTCCTTCCTGAGGATTCTAAACCAAGATTACAGAAATGAAATAGTAGTTTTTCTTTGTTATTGCCTACCATATAATCTGTAAGGCTGTTATTCTACTTGAAGCATTTAGGGAGAACAATGAGTCACTTCAGTCATAATTTTTTTCATGTCAATAACCCATTACATGCTATGACTAGTCTCCATGTGTCATTTGAGTGACAATGTTGTCTTTCTGAGTGTTGAAATGCCTCCCTTTCTATTGTGTTTCATGAGCACTTTCACTTGATAAGGGAAACATGAGTTGATGTGGGTATTTCAGATAATCAGGAAGCTTTTATTTTCTTCCTTCCTCTTTTTTATTCTTCCTGGTGTGGGACAGGAAGATATAAAGAGTATGGATAAGAACATCAGGTCTGATGGGAACATCTGTTTTATGACCTAGAGCTGCCGCTAAGTACAGTATTAATGCCAGGTAACGCAGTTTCAGTTCTTACATTACTTTCACAAAGTTTGCATTTTCAATAAAATTAATTATTGGTTGCAGATAAAATACATTGGATTGTTGGTAACTTAAAATAATACCAGTTCTTTCATTTTCTCAATCCCGAATTCTTGACTGTATATGCATCCTAACGGACTAATTTCAGAGGTAGGAGAAAGTATTACTGAAAGTCCAACCTGTCTGCAAAAAGTTCTTTAACACTCTTAGGAAGCTGCCTTTTCCGGTATGTATTAAGGTTTGAGGGAATAAAGGTGTTGATTTTACACTTGCCTTTTCATTTTGTCTTGTCTTTTGGGATCTTAAACATGGGGCTAGTTTATTTTCTTTCATATTCAGGAGGTAGTGGCAGATAACCTTGTTCTCACAGACCTCAGGAGAACTTATGTACCACTTGGGAAACCTGCTTCTGAGATTTTTTTTTAGTTTTTGTTAACTGATTGAATTTGGTGTGACTTTAAGAGTCTATGCTTTTAAGTTTTTTACACCACTGCAACCTTTCATATTCTTAGATAAAAATAAAAGCCCTATATACTTTAGCTCGGGATTTAGCTGAAAACTTGTGAGATTTTTGTTGCTCTGGATTTCTAGAGAAGATAACATATTCTTTTGCATGACTATCTGTGTAACCCTTTATTGCCAGCTAATTCATCCATTTGCTTTTCTGTGGACTAACTTTAATCACTTATTTGAAAGACAGTTGATTCTTCAGTACTTACATTGGTCCCCTCCCCTGTGTGGGAGTTGACATTTGCCTTTGACCTTCACAGGCCTTCTGTCAGACCATATTTTGAGGCTGCTGACATCTGTCTGAATTGTAGGCTTGTGTTGCCCAGTACTGATTCTGGTAGTGATCCCTGAGAAACTCATTTGGTATCTGGCCACCAGTTGGACTCTGTATGCTGCCTGCAGCCCCTTCAGTCCAATGGGTTGTACAGTTCCCAACCCAACGCACATGGTTATCCAATGCACATCTTGCCAGTTTTTCTGTGAGGGTTATATGGGAAACAGTCAGAAGCCTTGCCAATGTCCAGCTATGCAATATGAATGCTTTCCTCTAGTCCACAGAGCTCACAGTCGTATCACACAGAAGGCATTCAGGTTATGTATACAATTTGCTTTTGGTAAATCCAGGTAATGTCCACGTCATCTTCCTCACTTGCTGCCTTCTCTCTTCAAGTATCACAAGTTTGGCCTCTCAGTGGCCAGTTCCTGAGCTTGACCTCACTTTGACAGTGAAAAAAGTTTGCTATTTCCAACTCTAATAAAGTGGGCATAATTTCTCCCTGCACTTAAGTGCACCTGGCTTCCCAGGATTACTCCCAAGGCAAACTGTCTGCAGTTAGGCTGACTCTTACTTTGCTTGAGAGATTTCAGACCATATATGTGACTAATTCTTTTTGTAGTAGAGAAAAGAGTATCTAACAGTAGAAGTACTACTTTGAGACTCAAAATGTTGAACAACTTTCCTCATATGCCGGAAGTTTCTTCTGTTGCAAAGTTAGCTTTGCTTAGCTTCCCTGAAGTTTCCAGGAAAATGGCTAGTCTTTGAAAGAGTGATGGAAATGAGCAGATGGAAATTATTCAATTTTCACTTCATTATGCGTTTATATTCAGTTTCTAGATTCAGTCTCTTAAATTTCGCCTAACATAAAGAAATGTTTTGGGTATAGACAGGGAATAAAATCTCAGGACAGTATCTCAGGATGACTCCTTTTATAGATAGAGTGGAAACAGGCTTTGTGTTTTTCTTGTGACCTTAGGCAAGGTACCATACTCTTACTGCAACTTGTTTCTCTGTATGTATAATGGACTAATAGCATTACTCAGCTTTTTATAAGGCTTCTGGGGATATATCCAGTAAAGGTGATAAAATATGCATGTAGACAAGTTATAAACCATGCCAATACTTTAGATAAATGATAATATAACATTTTTCACTTCAGTTCACCAGAATAGATGGTACACTGGAAATTGTAGATGCAGTTCTAAGCATGTCTCCTCTGCAGGTTGATAGTGAAATGGGGTAAGCCACATTCGTTGTGTTGCTGCTGGTGATCTTGTGACCAGAGGCTAAGCTGATCAACTTGCTGATTTTTATAGAAAATTTACTTAGTCTTCTTCCCAAATGGAATTGCTTACTTTCTTTCAGATAGGAGAACTGATCTAGCATTCATGTTGCTGGAGGGTGAGCAAACTGGATGAAAAGAAAGGAGCAGGAATGTGAGAATAGGAGAGGAGCTGATCATAAACCTCTCTTTTGATGGTTGGTATACTGGGGTTGGTTGAAATGCAAAGCACTGTGGCATATTTAGAGGTATGTTTGACTTCATCTTGGCCTCATACAGAGTATGCTTTGAGATCTCTGGTTTTTTTCAGAGTAGGAACCTAGATGCCTGTGGCAGGCTCTTGCAATACACAATGATATTTGAGGACAGATTACTTCAATTACTTGTTTGTTCCATGTCAATATCAGCATTAGTCATTAGACTTTCATAAAGTCAAATTCTACTTACCCCAATCCAAATTGTAACAGAGAAAATATTTCCCAAAATGACGGGACTAGGTGTTTTCTGTAGACCTGCCTACTGACTTCTGAGGTAGGGCTCTGACATGCTTGGAAATTTTTGAATTTACAAGACATGTCCTCACTGCCTTGCAGAACTTGGGGCTAAGAACAAATTGAAACATGTAATTGTGTTCCGACAGGTGGAAACCTAAATGCTATCATGTTACAATTTAGCATTCTACTAGGGCTCCTTCTTATGCTTATTTATCTGAACAAGGGCATTTTTTTTTCTTCAGGGTGAAGGACAGTCTAAGTCCTAGTTTTGAAAGGCAATATTAATATGAACAATGCTTAATAACTGCTGCTTCAGAGAGCCTTAATATGACATTATGCAAGTTCAGATTTCTTATCTTCAGTCTTCTAGCATACTGATGTAGCTGTTTTTTCCTTTCAGGAAGAGTGAAACTTTGAGGCATGTGTTATTAGACTTTTTTTGATTAAACTTGCATTGTTAATACAAATTCATAACATTACTTACCAGTCACTTAATTTCCCACATAAAATGCTTCTTATCTGTCTCCTTTAAGGAGTGCACTTATTAAAACATAGGCACACGCTCCAATAACTTTTACAGCATTTATCAGTATTTGCATACTCTGTGTGGCCATAGCTTCACACAGCTAGGAGAATTTATCCGTAAACATTTTGATAAACGGTGCAAGATACCACTGGACACCACTGATAAGTCTGTTTCCATTGCCTTTACAGCTTCTCTTCAGGCATTTGTACATACTGATGAACTCCCTTAACTGCCTTCATGGCCCTTTGCTTGGCTTTCTCCAGTACCCCCGTGTTGTACTGGGGGGCCCAGGACTGGACACAGCACTGCAGCTGTGGCCTCATCAGGGCTGAGTAGAGAGGGAAAGATCACCTCTCTTGACCTGCTGGCAGTGCTTCTTCTGATGTAGCCCAGGATACTGCTGGCCCCGTTTGCCACAAAGGCATATTGCTGGCTCACGTTCCACTTGGTGTCTATCAGCATCCCCAAGGCCTCTTCTGCAAAGCTGCTTTCCAGCCGACTGCCCCCAGCAAGTATTGACACATGTACTGCTGGGGTTCTCCCTCTTCAGGCGCGGGAATTGGCATTTCCTTTTGTTGAACTTCATGAGGTTCCTGCAGGCTGTCAGTGTCCCTCTGGATGGCAGCACAACCCTCAGGCATACCAGCCACTCCTCCCAGTTCTGTATCATCTGCAGACTTGCTGAGGGCACACTCTGCCCCACTATCCAGACCACTGATGCCTTGGGTTTTAACTTTTATATTTTTCAAATCCTGTATTGCCTGGTGTGTAACTCTGAAGTTTCTTGTAGCCTGTTAACTTCTGCTCTCTCATGCTAGGTAGACATAACAAAGCCTCTCCAGGCCTGCTCTCCAAGGACACCCAGATCGTCCTAGGCCCAAAATGTGTAAACCAGCATCTTGAGAGGGGAGGTGAGCTTGGGGAAGTGACATCATTAACTGAAGTTTTAATTGGAGAATTAACCCTGATATGCAAATGGACCAAACTTATGAAAGTGTGAAGAAGTCGTGACTCATTGTCCATCTTGGCAGTAGCCTCTGGACTCCCCAGGGTGTACCTTTGAAGGCCCTTCAAATAAATACCTACCTTTATTCCCTTATTCCTGTCTAGTCTCTGTTTTTAGGTGGCCACTTCAGGCATCACCACCACCCTCTGGGCCTGGCCCTTCGACCACCTCACTGTCTGCTCATCCCGCCCATATTTCATCAGATTCCCCATGAGCGATTTACAGGAGACTGTGAAGCATCAAGTACCAAAGAATGTTTATTCTTGAACAAATCTATCAAATGGAAACAAATTACCAGCTCATTTAACTTTTCTCAAGTCATTGGAATAATTTAAACCAACAGGTGGTCTTTGAGAGATAGTTATTAAAATATTTAGTTACATTTCTCTGTAACTTTATAAAATACTTTTTTTTCATTAAATTGTAAGCCACATATGCAAACAGTGTGGCACAGAAACCTATTAACTATTAAGCTGCTGCACTGATAAAAGATCACTTAACAAAAATACATGTAATAGGTGTATTTTCTGAGAATATAAAGGTTGCTTTGCTGGGAAATGGAAAAGAAGAAAAATGGCATAATAAGATAATGTATATACATTCTGTCGACTTTTACAATCGTCTATGTTTTATAATTGGATCGCTGGAAGCATGCCCGTGAAATGTGTCCCTCATTCAAGTAAATCATGAAAAACAAGACTAAAAGGAAGATTAAGAGTCACATAGTCCATGCTTATGCCTCTGGACTGCATTAGCTATAACTAAGTGTAGTACTGAATGATTGATGAAATTTTATTTTAATCATCAGGTTAAAGACTTAATCATCAGGTTAAAGACTTAAAATAGTGGTTTCTTGTAAAAAAAAAATTAGAACTTAGTATTCTTGCAATTTTGCCAATCAGAGTTATGACCAAGGTATCTAATCTTTTGCATTACAGTTCATATAAAAATGGTGATATTTTGTTCTTTGCTTACAAAATTACCAAGTCCCTGTGGGTTATAATACATTTATTATTAATTTTTATGATTGGTTTTACAGTTTTATCTTGAAAAGAGCTAAAGATCTTCAGTTCAAAGAAACTGCTGCCTCTTGCACGCAAATGTAGCCTGCAGTATAATTGTGTTAGGATTTTGAAATAAAGCAGGTGTGCAAGTTGTTTCTCAGGAAATAAAGTAAGCTCATTCTTGCTGCTAATGTGTTTTTCTGTTACCTTGCCTCATATTCCAGTCTGCCTGTGCCTGCTTATTTCTCTAGGACATAATCCAAAGCCATTGAAAACTCTGCTAATTCCAATGAACTTGAGATCAAGGCATTAAAATTCTCAATTTTAAACTCTGCGGGAAGAAATGTTGATGGCTTATGTAGTGCTGATTACTGTGGAGCCCATGTCTTGAGGGCTTTAGGCTGTGTTTCATTTTTAAGATTATATTCAGCACAGATACTGACTTGGTCTTCAGTTTGTCATAGTTTGAAGTAGAGTCCTTTTCTTTATAAGTGAGGGGTTGGGGCTTTGGGAGTGGTGTGTTTTTTGCTTTTGTTCATTTGTTTGTTTGTTTTCTTTCTATTTGAGCATGAATGAGTAACCCTGTACTTAAAGTATACCTTTCCCCACTCTATTAAAAGGAAGCAGTTTAATAATAACAGAAAGCCGTGTTTTACGTAAGCCTGTAAACCAGAGACCTGACATAATTACATTATCTTTTTTCAGAAAATGAATGTCATCTTTTTTCTTCATTAAAAAAAAAAAATGGTGCAAGTAGGGCATATAGTTTTAAGTACTTTCACACTTCTGTGAGTCTGTATGCTAAAGCAAGCAAATATTAGCTTGTGATTTTAAAAAATAAAATTAAAAAAGGTAAAGGATTGCCTGTCCTGCCTTCCTAACATCTACCTTGAGCTCATCAGGTGATTTATAACCTGTTTACATTCTGCACTGTTTGCCATCTGGAGTGCCAGTGTTTCCAGTTCCTATAGATTTGGAGTGCTGCAGAGTAGGCGGCCATTGTGCAGTAGGTGAGGGACAGTATAAACCAGGAAGTATTCAAAGAACCTTTGTGATGGCTGCACTCCTATTCTTCAGAGATGTAATTCTGTTTATTCCACTTTTCAGAAAATCTGAGTCATTGGGTCAACATTTTTTAGTAAGATGGAATTTGAAAAAGCGGCTTGGTAAAAATGTATTGTTATCAATCAGAAATTGTAGTTTTTGTCTAAGTAAGAAAAGGTAGAGACTAGGTAAAAATGTATGAGTACAGTAATTCAAAGAATGACTGTCTTGGGATACAGACTGCAACAAATAGGCTTTGCTTACAAAGTGTATCAGACAACACCTATTTTATGTTCATTCTTATCAAGCTTCTATTACAGAAAGGTTGGGTTTTCACTCTTGTTGTTGGGATTTTTTCATTGAAGAGTAGTGATTTGTTTTACACCTCTGTGCAGGCACATATGCAGGTTAAAACAAAAAAAACATTCTTGTTTCATTTGATAATGCCATCAGACTACTTCAGGTTACAGGCTTCCTTATTCTTCCCCCTTTTTAAGGCTACAATTTCCCTTTTTTTTTTTTTTTTTGGTAATGCCTGTTAAAGATATTTGTGCATAACACAGAGTTTGACAGTCTTTTACATTGCTACAGATTTGTCCATGTTGTGGTAGATGTCCAAAGGATAATGTTACAAATAAAGGCAGAAAAGTATGACAACCATGCCTTTATTTTGGATAGAAGGAGAATCTGAACAGTTTTAGATGATTCATTTTATCTTCACAGGAAGAAAAGCCCCTTGGCTCGGGAGACTGTAATATCCACTTTATATGATATTTAGTATGTATTCAGTGGCTGGAAAATATGAAGTATACCATTGAAGCATCTGTCTGTGCTGGTGAAACTGTTTTCTGTCTTTTATCCAACTGCGAAAGTTGTTTTGGTTCAAACTGAGTAGTAAACCTGTATTGAACACCCTACAAATTTGAAGATATGTAGGTATCTATCATTGATTTTGCAGTTCTGGTAGCAGTGAAGATGGAGGGACTTGGCTCTGGGGTCATCTTTTGAATACATTCAGAGAGTTGGACTGGCCTCACAGGTCACAGGGACAAAGTTGGACAGGTTCCATTCTCACTGTGTGGCACAGTCTTAATTTATGAACATATGTATTCTAATCTCACAGAAATTAAATTGTGTAAAAGCCTGTGGAGAAAGTTGGAGGTCACCTTTATATTTTTAACAGCATATTTTATAATAATGTGGATTAGCATTCTGTACTGAGTTTAGGGTCTTCTATGCAGTATGCTGTGCAAATGCAGTGAGAGGCCTTGTAATGAAGGCCAAGGAGGTGAAATAAAGGCAGAGAATGGCAATTTGTCTCTGTTTGTTTGTTTTGGATTTAAATTAGTTCTCTAACTCCTAGATTAATGTCCCAGCCACTGTATTTCACTTTTGGGCTTGTCTTTCTTTATTGCAAGTGTCTGTAAGATGAGGCACACTGTCGTCAGTTTTCATCTGGCCCTGGCACTAGCACAGACTATGTCTACAATCACAAATCGTACAGAGCAATATAAACAGGTCCTTAGAGCAAACGTATTTGGTGCTAAGGCTAAGAGTCCATGCCGTATGCGCTTGGGAGGTTTAAATAGGAGGTTTTAACTGGCTCTTTTGCACTTCCATTGAGTGAACACCTAATAGACGTTTTTGAGTATTAGTTACACTCCTGAAACGCACGTGTGGGTTTAATCCAGGTT
This sequence comes from Pachycephala philippinensis, assembly GCA_013397055.1. Classification (NCBI taxonomy): domain Eukaryota; kingdom Metazoa; phylum Chordata; class Aves; order Passeriformes; genus Pachycephala; species Pachycephala philippinensis. The sequence goes on along the minus strand of VWZT01011413.1, from coordinate 921,900 downwards.
TCACTCTGTGAAACAAACTGAAGTGGGGATTATGGTGACCATCCCAGAAGATTATTGTAGAAGGAGTTAGTATTCTGCATGATAACAAATCCAGGTGTATGCCTCCCTGTCATGAATATAGGTGACTGCTAGCTACTTGAGTTGTGTATTTAATCGATGTGCAACTATTATATGTACCTGTTCCCAGGAACTATTGGTTTATTAATGAGAAAAGAATAACCAAGGTTCTCTTCAAAGTTAAATACATATTCCAGATTTGATTGCTTCCAGTGTTAGGTGAATCTGTATTGTAAGCCCAACCCTGTGCAAGTGAACACAGACTTGTTGAACCTCTCCAAGGGGAAGACGAGTGCATTGTGCCCTGCCCTCACCACAGACCCATCCAGTGCTGCATTGTCTCAGGATTCTAAGCATCAGAAGAGACATGAGATTTTTTATACCTTGATCAGACTTTTTTTTCCCCCTGAATATTAAGGAATATTTACCTGTCTTGAAAAGCTTTGTTTCCTGCTTCTTGGAATCCAGTACAAGACAAGGATGGTCAGGAGGCTTGTGTATTTACAAAAGTACTCTCTTGAAGCAATCTAAAATTCTAATTAAGGTACACCCATCATTTAGCCAAAAATAAACTCTTCAGGAAAACAAAGTAGGGTTTGCATTTGCATAATATATCCTACAATTGCAGTTCATGGGATTGAAACTCTGGTCCTTGGACTGGGGAGGATCTGGTTTTGTTTTTTTCCACAGAAATATATTCAATATTCTTCTTAAATCAGGACTGAGTTAGCTGGAGATTCTCTTGTGTTCAGAGGGCTCAAAGTTTTGAAAGCAGCCTACTGAAATGTGGTCAGAAGAGACTTCCAAGGGGAGTATGTCCAAGTATAACTTTGTTTTCTGAGAGACTGGTTTTCATAAAGTAATGAACTACTTTGTTTTGAGAGAGACAGAGACAGTATGTAAAAGTGGTGTCAACAATTCCCTTCAGATATTAAGAGATCAGAATATAATCCGAATGTAATTAATTTAATTGTAAAGACATAACAAAGAAGAATTCAAATATTTAGGTCTGTGGAAAGAAATTTGTAACTCAGGCTAGTCTAATTTGTGGTTTTTAATAGTTCCTGTAAACTATGTGGACATGCTGGGGCTTTGTCTCCAATTAGTGGTCAAAATATTTATAGCAGGTTCAAAGGATGATACTATCTTAAGGAAATTTATAAATACAGGAAGCTGTATTTTGTTGGCTACAGAAACATTATGTGTAATTCTTGTAAATAATGAAAATAGTTTACATTTCCCTCTCTCTCCCACCCAAAAAAGGCTTACCAAGATAGGAAGTATTATGTATATCATACAGAGGGTTTTAATTGATTTAAAAATTAAGTCTGAGCATTCAAGTTCTTTATTCAAAAAGATGCCTTTTGAGACAGGCTTCTCCCTACTGTAAAGCAATGTGTGCAGCAACCAAGTGCAATGTGGAGGTGTTTCCAATCATGTTCTTACTCTTTAGATGTCTGACTTAGGGATTCTTCAGCCCCTTGTGTGAGGTATTTGGGTCTGTTCCTACTGAAGCTTTTCCAGTAGAGGCTGAAAAGACAACACTAAACAAATGTAATGTGGAGAGCACTGCTGGATGCTACTTCTGCTGTTTAGTATGCTGTTAAATTTAGTAGTCATAGTTTTTGCAGAACATCAGGGCAGAATTTTCCAGTACTTTATCTGTTTTTATTTCTAATTAATTTTCTGGTTTATGAAGTCTTTGTGATAGTTATTTTATACACAAGGGAAAATCGTTTACTTTTCCCAGCTCCAGTCAAAAACTTCTGATCTGGCAAAAACAAGCATTCAGTGTGGCTGCCCTGTATTTGCTATATAATATTTTGAAAATAATTCTTCTTTTATGTTCAGATGTGATTTTCCTTTCCCTGCCTTTTGAAATACAGTAATTCTTAACAGTAGTATTAAACAGCCTCTTCAGGAAATGCGCTAGACATGTAGGTCAATTCGATGTGTAAGTCAATAGTGGAAAACAGTACTGTGATTTAGTTGTAAAATTTCAGAGAGACTAGTTGGCCTTTGCTCTGCAGAGTTTTGTGCATCACCTGGGAAAGCATGTTATTAGTGTTTTGCAGGCAAGCAAATAGCATCAAGGGTTCTTTAATGGGGAGGTGTGTGTGTATTGGTTTGGTCTTCTGAAGAGAGATTTCCCAAAAGAAGCAAGTGAGAGATGAAGACATCATTCTGCAATGTGTGGCATTCACTCTATATATTTCTCAGACCTTAATTTTTCAGAGGTGATTTTTATTTTCCTGGCAGGTCACTCTCAATCTCACCAATGCCATATTTTTCAGTTGTGTAAACAATTGGAACACAGCAAAAGTGAAACACAGCTGAAACTACTGAGACTGTGTATGCGCAATAGCAGCGAAGAATTTGGCCAGGAAGAATACCTAGGCTCTAATTACCTCTGGATGCCTTAAAATCATTAGATGATTAAGCTATTAATGAACTTAAGCTGTGCCTTCAGTTCAGCTTGACCGGTAATAAGTTCACTAAGTTACTCATTACCCGACATTAAATTTCAGCTACACTGCTAAAATGTGGGTATTAATTTAAATTACTATAAATGCATATTATTCCTTTCTTCCTCTGCCAGTGTAGTATAATTTCTGTATGCACCAGGCACAGTATATTCTTGTTTTGTCTCATGCTTCACTGCAAAATGTTTTTTACTTTGCTACTCAACCACTATTCCACTGTCCAGTCACTTCCTGCAGGCCTGAAAAACAGCCTTACTAGCAGTGATCACCTTTCATGTGGAAGATGTGTCCAGAGAAGTCAAGCAGCCTTGATTTTGGATTTGGGTTTTTGCTACCTTATTGATCATTTTTCTTTCTCACTTTTCTTTCCTAACTGTAGCTCTTATGTCATCCTACCAGCTGACTCCAGAGAACCACTAGAAATATTTCATTTGAGAAGCAAGCAATGTTTTGGCAACAAAGAGCCAGGCTGAGAATGTTCATGTATGAAGTTATATCTGATTTAATAATTTATTTCTCCATAGAGTCTTTTGAGTTAACATCAACTCTATCTATGGTGGCTTCAGGCGAGTTGCAACATTCTCTCTCATGTTAAGACCTGTCTAGCGTGAAACTGTCCATATTATCCAGATTGCTCTCTTTTTCTGGTTGCCTGTCATGACAGTCAACTTTCTTGCAAAATAGTTGTACTGTGTCCAGCTGGGGTGTAGTTAATCCTTCTCACAGTACTGTGTGGTACTGTGTTTTGGATACATGGCTAAAACAGTGTTGATAATGCACTAATTGGCCATTGCTGAAGAGTGCTTGCACAGCACAAAGGTCTTTTTCCCTTGCCCCTCAAATTGAGTAGGAAGGTAGGTGGGAAAGAGGTTGGGATGGGATACAGCTACAACTGCTTACTTGGCAATAAAAACTGGAGGTAGAAGAAGGAGGGTGTGGGGGTGTGTGAGTGTCTTCTGTGGTGGTAGTTGTGTGAAGGGTATCCATGCTTGTGGAAGGTAGTGAGTGACTTCCTTTGAGTCGCTTGCTGGTTTGGGGGTGGTGTGTCCCCTCTTTCCTTCACCTATTAAGCTGTGTTTATTTGATTTGCAAGTTTCTTTGCTTTGTTCTTCCATTTCTCTCCTGTGCCACTGGGAGGGGGAAAGTGAGTGAGCAGCAGTGTGGGTGTTGATCTTCTGACCAGGGTCGTTCCCCCACAATAGTTTATGTAAGCATGAACCATTTGCAGACCTGTGGTTGGAGCAGCATTGCTCCCCAGGCAGCTGTTTTGTGTGCCTGTTAGGTCAAGAGTATCTGTGTGACAGCACATTGTCACTCTCATTTGTGTGTGTTGTTACTTCGAAGCTCTTGGCCATTGGACTGGCAGCTCTGTGCATCAGTCTCCAAAGGGAGATAACCTGTTCTTTTTCAGCAATTTCTTTTGTTTTAAAAACATGGATTTGCAGAGTTTATTGTAAGACTCTTGACTTCACTTTTTCATGAGTAGGAGCCTCTTACCACTCAGGACATGGAAGAATACATTTTGTGATCCTTTGTGAAATGAACAGGTTTTAAGCTTGGTAAAATGAGTGAAAGACTTGATCTGTTGATCTCACTGTATTTGGCCTTAATTAGTTTAGGGTAAAGCCATAACTGCACTGTTCCTCTGTCTTTTAAGCAAACAGTCCATCTCCTAAATCAGCTTTCTCCTTTTTGCAACATGGATAATATTTTGGTTAAAGAACTTAGTCCAGAAGCTTGTGCAGATTTTTTAGAATCTGTTTGAAGACCTTGCCACTAAAATCAGCTCTTCCCTATTCTTCTCTCCTGTATTCTTAGTGCAAGTGGGCCAGATTGTCATCCACTGCTATGATCAGTTTTTCAAATGATCTGTCATTTAGAGATACTGTTTCTGTTCAGCTGTCTGACCACTTGCTGTGTCTTTTCACAAAATCCTATCAGGTAAGGGGGATGTTGGGCTTGCATATGTCTTTCAGCACCATGCAGGTCCATTTTTTGCTCAGCCTATGCTGGAGATACATATTGTGTACACCTACACTTCTCAAATTTTCACAAATCTGTAGCAGTCATTTGCCTGCTTGATTTCTTGCTCATGACTCTTCATTTGGAAGGGGGTTTAATCAGCACCACCTGCTTCATAGCATCTGGTACCTGAACAAGTGCTGGTGCTGTTCAAATACTTTACTTTCTTTTTTAAGATTGGTCCCTTCCCTGAGACCACTTGTGCAGACTCATGTTGATGTTTAAAGTAGGTTATATCTGTCATTGAGCTTTTCACACTGGAATAGTTTGGCACTGTCCTGCCCCTGTTGCTTGGGATTTGCCACCATGTCTGACAGGTACTGTGTCATGCAGGAATATGACCCTTAGACATCCAATGCCTTTCTGAGCATTTTCTTGTCCATATGACTTTGCAGTAGTGCTCTGCTGTGCCTTTGTATTTCATCTGGAGTTTTCTAGAGCCATCCAACTCTAGCATGTGTGTCAGGCATTTGTCTTGGGACTGTTTTGGGGAGGCATCATGGTCAAGGAAGTCCAACAGATACAGGTCACCTTTATTTACAGTAACCTTGAGGTCACACAAAGCCCTGAAAATCTCCTTGGGGGCTGCTCCATTTCTCCACATCTGTATTCAACTATTTTCAACTTAGTGGTGGCACCTTTTATCTTTCTGCCATTTCTTTCCTCTTCTGCCAAAGTTTGAGACTGGCATTAGGCAGAGTATTGCAGCAGAAAGAAATGTCTTTTATAATCCAGTAAAATCATATTAGGTGTGATTTCGCATGGAAACAAAAGGTAATTACATCAACACAGCTAATGTTGTTACCTAGGAGGCCAAATACTAATCGGCTATTTTTAGTTTATGCATTACGTAGGCTCTTTCCATTAAAACGCTGCCTTATTAAGTATTCGACAGGGTCTATTGCGATCGTTCCTGCTCGGCTTATCGGAGTTAATTCAGTGCCTGCCGCAGGTGCGGGGCGGCTGCGCGCTCGGCCTCGCCCGCCGCCGGCAGCGCGCCCGCGGTGCTGCACCGCCCCCCGGTGGCCGCGGCGGGAGGCGCCTGTGCCCGCTCCTCTCCGCTTCCCACGTGGAATACAGGCCAGGAAGTTAGTTTCCTTCGGCCGTGGGAGTTAGTAAGGAAAGTGCTGTCCTGGCAACCACATTTCTCCGTGACCGAAACGAATTGTTTGCTGAGTTATCCCGATTGCGCTCTCAGTATTTAAAGGCTGTGTCTGATCTTTGCTGATGATGAAAAAAAGCAATTTTTTGTTTTCTTTTGCCTAAAATAATAGGATCATGCTCTTGGTNTTTTTTTTTTTTTTTTTTTAAGAAACGTCTCTTGAGTAACTTTGTCATGGAAGGATTGCTGCAAACTTGTAAAATAGTGATCTCTGATTAGTGCTCAAAATACGATAAACACTAAACCTCTTTAAATGGGACTCCTTTAACATCTGCTTTTTGCTTTAGAATATGATTACAGCGTGTGCTAATTTCAGTGGTTAGATGAAGAAATGCTGTGCTGCTCTGAGTAGTTTGGCTGCAGCCTGCATAGAAACAGTGGCATCGCCCCTGTTGACACTAATGACAGGAAATGAAAGCTGCCCACCCTCTCAGAGCAGCTCTGCATCCTGCTTCTGTGCTCCATCTCCCCCAGCCATCTCCCCGGAGTGATGAACAGGCTCTTACAGCCCACCTGGTTGCTCCAAGGGGAGGAGTGCTGGGGGACAGAGTCTCTGTGCAGCATTCTCGGGACCTGTGCAGAGAGAGGGTCTGTTGACTCAGTTTTCCCTTATGAGGTTTCGAGGGCAGGGATTCATGTGCATGTGAGAGAGAGAGATGAATTCAGCTCCGTTTTGAAGCTGATACCTGTCTGTGCTCTTTATACAATACAGAGGCCTGAATCTTTATGTAGGTGGAGCTGGGGTGGTCTGGTGTGACCCCCTTGGAACAGTGGCTGGCAGAAACAGAGAATGTAGTTATTGTTTCTGAGCCCTTGCAGATTTTCTTGGCTGCTGAATCACTGTAAAAATAGAAAGACTTGTTCCAGGCAGCTGGACTCTGGGAGGCAGCACTCATGTGTTTTTTCAGCTGCATCTGATAGATAAGGAGGCTTTCTATTTCTCTCTCTCTCTCTTTTTTATTCTTTCTTTTTTTAAGAGAATGCAATAGATTTTCTTTTGCAGTTGTTCCTATCCTTAACTCACACTTTCAGCTCCTCACAAAATAATGGGAAAATATTTCTTTGAAACTTGTAAGCAATGTTTGTTCTTGATGGCAATGAAACTCCATCATCCTCTGTGTATTGATATGCCTGCAGTTGTGATCTGTGAGCTGGCACATCAGTTTTGGGCTGGGTAACGCTAAACATCTAGGGCCATGTTTCACTCTGGCTACTGCTTGAGTAGAATTTTAATTGGTAAGTAGCCTCTTCTATTCTGTAGATGCTGTACCGATTTCGTAAGATCTGAATGTATTTCTGCTGATTTGAAATTACATTCCTACTGTGTGAAGTCCAAATCTCTACAAGCAGAATTTTGCATAAAAGTTTTCTTTCCTGCAAGGCCAGTAGAACGTCTTAATCCTTTTTCTGCTTCAGAACATGATTTGATGTATTTGAGGCTGTGCTTTTGTCCTCTTGAAGAACAGGATTTTACCACTGGAACGTTTCATTGCCATTAATGTATGAATTGTGAGTAAATGATTTCAGGATGTAGCTTATATCTGAGATTTTGGTGAAGCTTCTTGCAAGGTGAAACACTGCTCTGTGGAAGAGTAATAGTCTGGGTGGGGATATCAGTCTTTGATTTTTGGTGTTGTTGGTTGTTTTCTGTGCTAGCTATTTTTTTGTAGATCCAGCAAGTCTTGAAGATGGACCAGACCGAGATACTGTGAAGTTCCGCCCCTCTCTTTCTGCACACTACCCCGCCTCTGCCAGCTCTCTTCTTCCCTCTTTCTGCTTTCTCTCTCTTTCTTTCCTACAACTTACTTTTTCCTGCAAATCCTGTTGCTTTTCCATGTTGCTAATGAAACTGATGAACAGTGAAGAGCTGATACTGGCATTTATGGTTGTGTCATTTAGTTTTGAAGTTCCTGTTCTAGTCAGATTTTTGAAGGAATGGAGAATTTTTGTGTTTCTTGGCATGCGTTCAGTTAACTTTTTTAGCCCGTAGAATTACGGCATTTTACCAGTTTACACTCAGAGTACACTTTGGGCGTATTTCTTCACAGCTAGAAAAATCAAAGTCTTTATTGATAAATTTCAGGTTTTGTCTTTGAATCTGTTTTGTATCTGTTTTGGTTTGCTGACTTTAAGAATTCCTGCAGACATATGTAATCTTGTTTGTCTTCATTCTGTGATGCCAAATAATATTGCATGTTTTTGCCTTATTACATATCAAGCTGTGGTTTATTTTTATCTATTTACAACAAATTGTTCATGTATACTTTCATTATTTTTTACAGCTTATGGGCAGAAAAGGTGCTTCATAATTCTAGGGACAATTTGGACAGACTTACAGAGTGCCCCGAGAGAGCCATAATTGTGTGTTCCTGAGGCTTTGTGGCATCTCAGGCAAATCCAAAATGACTCAACAATTCTGCATTTAAATTTATTAGGATTTTTCATTTAATGAAAAATTGAATTTTTTTTACTCTTCTCTCCAGACAACAATCAGATGCCAAAATAAAAGAAATTCTATCAGTGCAAAAATTCAGTTCTTTGATCACTTGCTTTATGTTTGGTACCAGTTAATACAACTGTTCAGTTGTTGCAGATTGAGGGCTCTAGTCTGAATGGTTACATGTTGCAAAGAATATGTGTGTGAAATAACTTGTATTGCCATATCTAATCTATTTTCCTCACAATAGACAGATTACTTCTAATCCAACTTCAGTTTTTTTCAGCTTCGGTATGCATTCCTTGATCATTTAGAGCATTCAAGGGCATCTTTATATCATTGCTTAAGAGAAACTGTCTAAATAAGTGTTTAAATTATGTGGCCTGCTAACTACATTTCTACAGGGGCCTAAAGAATGTTATCAGATGCCTTTGAGAGCTTTATTTTTATTTTTGAAATAGCCTCTGAAGCATGGAGCTCATGATGGCAGTTTATATGCTGAGAGGGGTAAAGTCTGGCAATAGGGTTGTAACCAGTCAGCAAGGATTAAATTAGGGTTTTAACTCAAACTTGGGAGGAAGTTGGTTTCCTCGTAAAAAGGAGAAATTCTGGACCTGTCCAGAAAATTTAAGCTCCCATTTCTTGTGGATCCTTCAAGAATTGAAGGGAGAAAAAAAAATTTCCTCATTAAGGCTTATGTATGTAGAAGTTTAAATTCACATGTAACTTTTGCACTCATGTCAGTACATAATTCTTTCCCTTGGTGGGCACTTCTTTTTCTGTGTTAGAAGGAGTTCAAAGTAAATGGAAAAGGTGGCTTTGTTTTGAAGCAGGTGTGCTAATGCTGAAATAAGTTAGTTAACTTGAATTTTTTGTTTTTCTTTAGAGGTGCATGATAGCTTTTGTTCTGTACAGAAATGTCTTTTAGTTGAATTTAGGTTGTGATATTTGTGCTTGAATTTGGGAGGTGCATGTTTTAATTGTGAGAAGACCATGACAGAATTCATTCTGAAATTTGTATACATTCAATAATTGAATTACTTTTCAATGAAAAATGGAAGTATTCTGGCTTCTTTGACTGAAAGGCAGAGTTGAAAATTGTTTGTGTGTATGCAGAGGGCCATACTACCCTGCCCCATACACATTTTGTGTAGAAACATGCAGGAGCACGACTTGGCTGCATGTCTTCGTATTTGGCATCTGATCACTATCCCAGCAGATATCTTTGTGAGCATAAGGGTTTCATAAATTTCAAGGACTACAGGAAAGATTTGTGTAGATTAGTAAGATGACTGAAAACATTTTGATGGAAAAGTTTTTATTTCTATAAAGGAAGAAAGCCTGACTGATTGCAATTGAATTGTTGCACAGAATTCTCTGTTGGGCCTCAGTGATATTACAAGTGGAACCTCTCTGATGGGAATCCCATTAGCAGTGTGACTAATACAACTGTGTGAGTTGTTTATGGTCACTGCCAGAGTTCTGGTATGGCACTGGGCACTTACCAATCAATGCATCTTCTGCTCCTTCCATGCTGCTGATGTTGCTCAAGACAAAGTATCTGTAGACACCTTTCTGGTCAAACAATGAAACTAGGGCTGTCTACTGATTTTCTTTGTCCTGTAAGCTATCTTGTATACTGTTATCCATTTTTCTTCCTGAAATTTTATCTCTGTTCGTTTCATAGAACCTGATGTGCTTATTTTTTATCCTTCTATCTTAACCAGCCTTTCAGTGCCTCTTTCCACTCCATCTTAATGTTTTTCTTAGGGATTGAACTGTGGTCCTTTTATTTACATCAGACAATCTCATCTGTAAATACAAGTAAAATTCATCTTTGCCGTGATGCCTTGCAAATTAATTTCTTTAGCTCTGACTGAAGAAGAAGGGTCTGGAATAAAGAGAGCTTCTTGTGGCTATTCAGCTAGATGTCAACAGCTCAACATGGCTAAAACAGGCCTCCTGCAGACTCCCCTCCTGCTGCTTCCTTGTCACTCTAGAAAACAACCTAATCTTGCCATGGTGTTCATAACACATGTCATTCATTACTTTGTTCTTTCTCTAAGTTCAGAAACAACACTGTCAGTGTTATTGATGATTAAATCTTATTTTTAAATGTAATTTTTTAAAGTAAGTTCATTGCTGTTTCAACAGACATTCGAATCTTCCATCCAGCTCTTCTTCACCTATTAAACAAGCTTGCTAATTAATCCAGCATCCTTTTCCTTGCATCCTTCATGTCAGTTCTGTACTTTCATACTCATTCAGATTCAGTGAAAATCATTATTGTATCCTTTTGCCAACAGAATAGAAGAAACCTACCAGCATCTCTTCTGAATTTATTTTCCCTCCTTGCACAGAACATGGTCTTCACTTTTCTAGACCTTTATAAACTCTCAGTCGTTGCAGAAGCATCGCCCCACCCTCTTCCATTATTCATTAAAATTTCAGGCTCAGTCTTGTGCTCTCTTAGTACAATACTATGCTTTCTTCTTGAGAGCATCTCCAAGGTAGTCTCCAAAGCTTGGAAATTATTCTAAGTACCTATTAAACTAGCCAGTAATATGACTTGGTTCCTTTTGTCTCCCTTTGTCACCTCTTACTGTGTTATCTGATAGCAAGGTCCATGATGTCAGGATTGTCTTTGTTAGTTTTTGGGTGGGTTTTTGTGGGGTTGTTTGTTTGTTTGCTTTGTTTTAATTTTGTTCGGTTGTTGGGTTTTTTTGGTGGTTTTTTTTTTTTTTACTTTATCACATCAAGGACAGCAGCATTCTGGGTGATCATTGAGAACATTAAGATGGTTATAATATTAACTAAGTAATTAATCATAGTTGTAGTATCGCAGGGAGGAAATTTGCTGTGAAATTTGCTGTGTGAAATTTGTTCTTGGGAGGAGTGGAAGTAGAAGTGCCAGTTGATCATTTCATCCCTTTGGAACTTACCACCTTGTCTTCACTAGGGAAAAAAGTGTTAAAAAAAAAAAGAAAAGCCAACAAAGAGCAACCACATTGCAAATAAAAGATGCTCTTAGCTAATCTGAAGGGGCATTTGGCTGCCTCACAAAAACACTGTGTATTTTGGCAGTTAGGAGCTTTGGCTTAGGAAGATGCATCTTTGGAATAACAGGGTGTGTTGCAAGTCAAAATTCAGGTATCTTGGATGAGATGTATGTGTAATCTGGCATGATGCCTTTCTGCACTGTGCCTAGCTATAGCAAATGCCAAAGTCCCTCGTGAACAATATATGAATCTCATTTGGCGGGG
>VWZT01011413.1:722687-910456 GCA_013397055.1 Pachycephala philippinensis | reverse complement strand
GGGGGGAGAAGAGGAGGAGGGAAGAGGGAGCCAGGTTTTTTTTTAACATTTAGTGGATATAAAAAACAAGTATCAAGAAGCAAAACATTTCCATGAAGCATGCACTGTGGAAATTCTGCAACTTCTTGTTGCAAACCTCTTTATCACTTGGATTGGCTGATTTCCAGAGCATCAAGGCTAGGAATTGAGGGACTGAAATATAATCAGTGGTGATACATTTTAACCACATAAAACATTCTCTGCTTCCAAAGCCTCCAGTGTCTCTAGTAAGCAGTGCAACAGCAACAGCTCCTTGCTGCTGAACTCCAGAGACGGGGAAAATACTGGATCAGGATGGTAAGAAGCTCTTTACTTTTTCACCAGATCTAGGTTATTACTCTGTAAAGAATGTTTAAAAGATGATGAAATTAGTAGAAATCAGTATTTAAAACACAAACCAGTATGTAAGATAGAGAGGAATTATGTTTTTCTGCAAGAGATCAGCAGTGCAAGTTGGTGACAAATATATCTGGCACTGAACATGTTGTGCAGCTTATATAAAATCTTTTAAAACTGGGAAACATTGCTGACTAACATTTGATGTAAATTGTAAGTCTGTCCACTTGGTTTATTTCAGAAGGACAGCTGTATGGGCTTTTAAAATTATTTTGGATTAATAATCACTGGCACAGACTTTATACATAAAAATATAAATAAACCTATGCCAATCACTCATGCAGGCTGTATGTTTGTATCGTTTCTTTTGTTGGGGTTTGGGGTTTTGTTTATTAGAAAGAAGCAGATCTGCTCAGTACATGCCTTTGACTTTTAGGGAGCTATGAAGTTTTTATTTTTCTGGGTTTTCAATCCATGAAGACCTGTTAATCACATTGCTTCTCTAGTGTAATTATTTGGTGGGAAAGATAACCAGGGAAAACTTTTTAGAATAATGATTTTATTATTTGTACCATTTTAAATATTCTGATCTAATTATTAAAACAATAGAAGTAGGATATAAAGCACATAAATGTGGGATCTGAATATAGTGTAAATTAATACCAATGCTATTAGTGGTTTAAAAAATGCCTGAGAATAGAATAAAAATATGCATATTAGCATTTTTCTATGTATTAAAGAATTGGAGGGAGCAAACATATCTTGCGAGTGTTTACTCCCAAGACTCATTGTCAAGACTGTTTTGTTGGGGTTTTTTGGGGGGTGGGAGTAGAGGGGTGGGCATTGATTGAAATAAGCATCAAGCCCAGTCTCCTGTATGGGAACTCAGCTGTTCATTTTAAGTGCATACTAAGTCCAGGAATTTATTGATTAGGAGATTACAGTACATCAGGGTGAAAGGAAAATAAATTACTAAATAAGTCTGAAGAGCACTGAAACACATTTACTTGACAGTCCAGCTTGCTGTGTAGGGAATTATTTTCTTTGTGCTTCAAATGGAAGAGGAGATTTTTTACAGAACAACTATGAGAGTTTGAAAAGTGTACAGCAAATGTGAAACAACGTTTGATTTGGTATTTTTTATCTTTGTAATGTATTTGTTCTTTCTCAGCAGTACAAAAATTAAAAACCCCTAAAACTATCACTAAATGCTTTCTGATCTTTTCCTTTTCTAAGTGGTTTCACTGAATGGCAAGAAATAAAAGTCATTCAGTCAGTCATGTTATCATAGCCTATATATTTCATGTTGCACATTTCACGTTGATGTGTTAAAGATTTATGTTTTTCCTCCTCAGTATGCAGAATAGATTGCAAAATCAATAATTGAATGGCAACCAGGCTGCAAGGTTCTTAGAAAGATGTTTAGTATGAATCTACGTGTGGTGGTGGTTGTTGTTGTTATTATTATTATATTATTATTGCTATTTTCTTGATGAAAATCCCCTGTGATGAGTAACCATTAAGCAGTACTGTTATACTGAAGAGACTTGACTATATTGTTGTTTCTTGTCGGAGAAGAATGTGGCCATAATTCGTACTATCCTGCATCTTAATTTTCTTACAGAAAAATGCTGGAGGTAGGATATCCAACTGCTTTTGTCTATTGTGATCACAGAACGTAGTTAATAAAAAATGGTATTACATATATATCCACATTTGTGGTTCTCTAGTTCCTACATAAGTCAAATACAGATCTGCTTCTGTAACAGCAAGTTAATAAACATTTTCTTCTAGAAAAATAATGTTAGTGTACTGCCACATACTTGCTGTTGAAAAAGTTTTAGCCAAAGTAAACTTACATTGTGCCTTGCTTGACATGGATTAGTTCAGTAGCTAAAGCAGTGAGTTCACAAGGGATCTATTTCTTTCAATTTGGATTGCCTGGGCAAGGATCTGGCATAAGTTATTGAAAGGAAAAAAAAGAAAAGAAACATACACCACACTCATCTCCCAAAGGTATACCCTTAATAATAATCAGCAATGTAATAAATTACATGACTAGTCCAGAGGGAACAGCCTCTCACTTAAAGTTTTTAGATGATATGATTTCTTGTAGAATGTAAACAGTAAATGGTCTTAAAGAAGCCCGAATTGCAAGCTGTCAAATGCATTAGATATCAGGTTTAATTATTCAAAGTGCTTTTTCTAGTAAGTCTAAGGAAAAAAAGTAAAATTATAAATAATGTACTGGCTTTACCAGAAAAACTAAGAAGTTGTAGACATGACTATTACAGTGCTAAATTCTAATAAAGTATAATTAGTGCAAGAGATATGCTTGCTATGGCAAAGTTCATTTGAAGTGTCTTCCTGGTGCAGAATCTAAAAAACTTTATTCAACAATTGGATGTATTATTCATCCCAATGAATTTAGGCTAAATTTTTTTTGTTGTTGTTTTAGTAACTAAATTGAAGTCTGATAATCTGCCTGAAAATGTAATCCTTATTTAAAGAGGTATATTATAAATATATAAGCTATGGAGTTTATACATAATATAAAACATGTTTAGGGAAAGGAAATATAGATTTGCATCTGCTATGAACATAATTCAGGACTTAATAATATTCTCAGGTTTTGCTGGTTTAGTACATTTTTGCTTTGTTATTCTGCCACTTTTCTGGTAAAAAATAGGAGTTTGTTCATTGAGAAGTACTCATGCTGATAGTAGTCAGAAGGAATCTGCTGCAGTATAGATTTGTGCATGTGTTTGGTATTAGCTTACATGTCCCAAGTAACTTTTGGCAGAGTTTGGTTCAAGTGAAAAAAATGTGTGTCAGGCTGTTTACCACACCAGCAAGTCTGGCACTATTCTAGAGTGAAATACACTTTTGCATGCTCCATAACTATTGTTTGTGAAGAATAAAAATAAAGCACTTTGATCTGTAATTCTAATGTAATGCTGAGCTATCTCCATATACATACATATTAGCATTTACTTGTAATGACATAAGTTTGTATTTTAAAATCTCAGCATCCATGTTTATGGAGCCTGAATACTTTCAGTGAACAAAATATGTCAGCAGGCAAGGTTTATGCAAGAAGATTAGTTTTTTTGGTGATGGAGGATTATGTTTTTAAACCATTTTCATTTTGATTCTACAATCAACCTACTATGTAGATCAGGTTTTCTCACTGAAATGCATCTTTTATGCTGTGCCACTACGCTGGTAGTGTAACTTAAAATGAGTTGCTCTCAGGAAGTTATAAATTATTTGCTGTGTTTTACATAATGTATTAGCATGCCTGCTGCATCTGTGTTCAAGACAGGGTTTTATTCCTACAGCCATGGGGTATATGAAGAAACTATTGAAAACGGATGCTTTTAGCATTAGTCTGTCCTTTTGGCTTTTATCCTCTCATGCCATCAGAAATGAAGGCAGGGCAAAAGGTCAGTCTGGTCTCTAGGTGAAATAATTGATGGGAGCAGCTTCCAGAGGAATACAACTTTAGTGAGAAGGTGGCTGGATAATACATAGTTTTCTGCATCTGGTTAATGTTTGTATCGTGGCATTTGCAGAGTTTTGAAATACCAGGACAAAATTGTGTTTCCCGTATATCTTAGGACCCTCATAGCAACACGGTATTTTGCTGCACCTAATTGTTCTTGTACTTCATGATTATACTGAGAATACTGAAAACAATTAAGGCTGAGACTTACTGTGCACCTTTTATGTA
Organism: Pachycephala philippinensis; assembly: GCA_013397055.1. Taxonomy (NCBI): domain Eukaryota; kingdom Metazoa; phylum Chordata; class Aves; order Passeriformes; genus Pachycephala; species Pachycephala philippinensis. Next base: position 906,348 of record VWZT01011413.1, on the reverse strand, counting down.
AAAGAAATCTAGAGAAGACAAAAGGGTACTGACAACTTTATACCCACTTGACAGTGTGCAGATGCAAGAAGAGCAAGCTATGGAGTTGTTCCCTGAAGGATGTGTTTCCAGTGCTTGTGTAAGGAGTGTGCTCTGACCAGAGTTGAGGATGGGCAATATGTAGTGGTGGGAGACATGATGCAGTTTGGGTAGATTTCCTGGTTTGCTTCACTACACAGAGTGGTGATGAGAAGCTGCCATTCCTAAAGGAATTCTCTAGACCTTGTACTTGAGTTTTTAGCCTACTTTAAATCTGTTGTTATGAATATTTCATTTAAATGTTTTCCGATGTTGCGGTGTCACCTGGGGATATGCAGCCCATAGTCAGCCCTATTACATCTTTTGATAATGAAGTTTCAGTTTGGAGGCGAGAGCTGTCTATTCCCCTGGCACTGTGTCAGGGCTCCACTTCCTCTCTTCTCACCAATATACCTCTTGGGTATCTGACTAGAGCTTTGGGATCCATGAAGATTTTTGGAACCCACAGCAGAAGGCTGGTAATCTCTGCTATCAATTCCTATTCAGTCAAAGATGGTAGATAAATCCAGTGGTGAAACCCTCAACACTTGTGACTCCATTACTGTAGTAGGGTGGTTTTCTGAATAGTCATGGCTTAAACTTCATAGTGCTAACCTTTTGAATAGCTGAGACTTTGAGACCTTGTGTTGCAGCCTTTTTTTGCCTTATGTGATGTGGCTTTCATGACAGAATTTTTATGTAATAATTTTCCCTGTCACAGAATAGGAGGTGGTTCATGTGTGTCGGGCTACCACGCTAGAGGCTGCTGACATGTTCTTCCTGTGACTGGACATACACATGTCCAGTAACAGGGAGAACTCTGTCTTAGCCATATAATGGGTATTTATTTGGTCAGGTGATGACTGAGAATACATATTCATTTGGAAGAAATGGCAAGAAAGACGATGTTATAAGACTACACCTCTGGTTTAGCTTTTTTTCCTGTAAATACTTACTTTTAGTATTTTTTTGTTGTGGTCCTTCCTTTTCAGAAAGGAAGAATTTGTGTAGTATGGTAGAGATTTTACCAGCACTGATTCTAGAGATTAGGTTTTGGAAAAGTATATATTTGATTTGGGACAAACATGCTGTCTGGGCCATTTGGTCTTGAGTAACTAAAGAGCTACTGCAGACCTCTGAATCATTCAGACAAAAATTATCTTCCAACAACTCAAACTGGCGTACAAAATTTATGTCAGAAAAAGAAATGTTCCTCATATATTTTTTCTTTTCATTGAAGAAATAGAAGGGACTAATTTTAGAGAGTGCTTGATAACTTAAGAAAAGGTCTTTTAAGACAATTAAACTTTCAGATTATTTTCTGACTAAACTTGATGTATGCACTAACGTTAATTTTCTTATTTTTCTTTTTGTAGGATTGTCAAAAGTATTAGGCATGTTAAAAAAACCTTTTTTTTGTCCTACTCCTCATTCCAATATTACGGAGGATCGATCACAAAATGAGCACTTGCATCTAATAATTCTTCTACTATGGCACAGGTAGACAGAAAATTGGTTTCCTTGTACATGCAAAGCATGAAAAAATGAGTTCTGTGTGAAGAATGAATACAACGCACTAGGGATGTTTTAGGCAGAATATACGAAGGTCTCTGCTAGCATTTGTTTGCTGCAGAGATTGTCATGAAATGATGCTTGTAGCTGGCTGTTTCCTCTTTGTGCACTGGGGCTGCTCGTGGACTGCATTTCCTCTGCCCCTCAGTGGTCCTATAGTCAGCAAGTGGTGTTCCCTCGTCTCCAGCTGTGCCTTGTGTATGCCTTCTGTTGTCAAGGTCGTTCAGGTATTCATCATCCAAAGCCAGCTGCTTAGTTTGGTCTTCCAGGAAGTTGAAGAAGAGCTTGAATGACTGAGTCCCGAAAGAGTTTTCTGTCTTAGTGATCCTGGTGGATTTCACGGGTTTGGGATTGACAGGTAATTGCCATATTGCTTGGTTTCGAGAAAGGAGGCAGTCATAATTTTGGGTTTAAGTGCATTAGAACAAACCAAAAAATACTAGAAAACTGTTATTGTGGATATGGCTTTGTATGGATTGAGAGCACATGCTCTAGGGTGGCAGCAGTTCACTCCTTTGGTGCTTGCAGTAACAGCATTTGTTGAGTGCCATTGCACAAATGCGTTGCTTGTTCTTTCCTTTTGAAGAAAATAAAAAACAAACACCTCCACAAGTTTAGTATTTGTAACTTTTACCAAATATGTATTTAGGTATTTTACTTCGGATAGGGAGCAGTTCTGCAGCCTAATAAGACACATTCATTTAGAGTTACTTGCTTGGAAAAAAATAAACACATTTAAGAGTGTACCAGCATAAACATGAATCTTTCTACTGCATCAATTTCAGAACTCCTTGAAGTCATGGCAAATACAAGCAATCTAACTGAATAAAAGCGTTTTGATGCAGTGCATCATAACATAGAACATGCAATTTATAAACTGTTACGGAAAGAAGTTTATTACACAATATTTCAAAATTTTATGACTTTGTGAAACATTAATTTTTGTAGTAGATTTTGGGTTGTCAGCATATCACAAGTCCCCAAAATGCTACACCTCTTTCATAAATTTGCTAATGGAGTTGGCTTCACTGTTGATTAGAGTATCTTTTTAGTAAAAAGAAATGTAAAAATATTTGTGGAAGAATCTGAAGGGTGAAAAAGGCTAAAATACTTTTAATTCATATTCATGTAGACTGGCCTTAATAGTTTTACCAGTTGTTTCAGCCTCATAGATTTTCGAGTGCAGGTTCATGGAAGTCGTGCATTTGCTGTGGATCATTTTAATGGTCCAGTGAAATATTCGCTCTGATCTGTGTCAGTGGGGGTAGGGAAGCACATAAAATATATGCTTCCAGTCAGTGATGAGAGAGTAGGACGATTTTTCATTAACAATATAATTAAATGCATGCATGTAAAAGATACCTGCAAGATGCTGCTTGAGAAAGTACTTCATAGCAATAGATAATTATAGGGAAAAAATTACTTTTCTGGAATGATAGTACATAATATTAATTTACCAATGGCATAAAGGTTTTCTAAGTAGTTTGTTTGCCATCTGTAACACAGCATTTTTTTTCTAATAATATTTGCCTTCGGCAAAAGAATTTTTGATCAAATTTTTTGTTGGACATATTACACTGGAATTTAATACAGCACTAATACAGGCCACTGTTGTAAACATTTGTTTCGTAGCTTAAAAATTATTTGCTCTTGCAGAAGTATGAGAACTATGGAAATTTTCCAAAGTCATAGGTTTTCTTGTCTATTTAATACAATTTTAATTATGTGCATAGTTGCCACTGCTGTGGATCATACCCATGTTTGTTTAAAGGTGTCCAGAAGAGGTGATGATATTAATTCACCTGCTGCTAAATAGTCTCCTACTTAGAAAGTAACTCAGCAGTGACTCAGACATCAGAATGAAAACAGAGTCAGTTGCTTAGGGCTAAGTCTCACAAGTGCTTACTGCAGGGTATGTTGTGTTGAGAATTTTCTGGGATTAATCGCATCCTAAGCAGACAAAGAAAAACGTGTTCCAGTTCCCCTCCTCCTCCCCACTACTTCTTCATTTTCTGTGGGAAGACAAAGGCTTCAGTGGATTTTATTTTAGCTGTCTCCAAACAAAGCTGTAAGCAGTGTGTGCGGTAACATTTGTTTGTAAGAACGGACAGCTTAGATACACCTGGAAACTCTTGGTCAAAAATACATGTTGTGGGCTGTGCTCTTAGTGTTGCCCAAAGAAACCCTTGGCATGAGGAGCTGGAGTCTCCTGAGGATGCTCTGTGATTCATTGACCCTCAGCTAGGAGCTCTGACGGGATATCTGGGGCCAAGGCTGGTACTCACCTCCCTGAGCCCGTGGCTGGGGCATCTTCTGCTTCACTAAGAGTTTGCTGCGTAACATTTTGGTTCTAGGCCTGATTGAAGAAGTGCTGTGGAAAGTATATGGTGAAAAGTAATTGGCAGAGCAGTTAACCTTTGGGGAAGGTTCATTTAGGCTATCACATAACTGCTATTATTTGAAGAAGAAAATGCAGTTCAATCCATGTCATTGTAACTGAAGAATGGGAGTCACCCATTGTTCTCTGTTTTAACGACAGGCTCTTTTCAGTTTGTTTTACTGTTAACTTTGCTACTAAGTGAGAATTATCATAGGATATTGCAACTGCCTGCACCATACTAAGACCTTATGGTAGCTGAAAGTTGAATGTTCTTGCCAGTTCTGTTTCATGTCTTGGTGTTAAGTGTTGCACAAAATATAGAACAAGGATTTCCCACCTGGCCCGAATGTATACTAACCCAGTGAACTCTTAGGTTTTGCTCTTAGGACCCTCACCACAGAAAAACCACAAAAAGTGGATCAGTGGGATCCACAGAGTGGTGGTATTTTCTACTTAATCTGTCTCTCTGTCACTCTTTCTTTAACCCCCCCCCCCCACCCCTTCTCTTTCTCTCTCTCTCCCTCACATTTACTGTTACATAAAATCCATACTATTTGCTTCAGCATATAGTCTTGTTTGAACCTTAATTCAGGCAGAGGCATATCTCTAACAATTTTAATAACCAGATCATAACACTGCACCTGAGCAGCTTGGGGGAAGGATGTTGCATTGAGTCAGCATTTATTTCAAGGAAATAAATCCAATTCAAGGAATCCTGACCAAAACCATGAAGCTGATTTTTTTTTCAGGTATTAAGAGGTTTCAAAACCTAAACCTATGTAACCGTCTCACCTCAAAAAAAGCCATTGCTATTGGTTTAATGGTCAAAGTGAGACCCACAGCTGAATATGGCAAACTTGCAAAATCTCTTCTATTTTCAGTAGTGACATGTATATTTTCTCCTGAGTCTCTAATCTCAGCTTATGTTGAGTAAATGCATATGTATTATTTTTAAATCAAAAACACAATTTCTGAATGGACAGTGTACTCTAAGGAAATAGATGCAGTAGAAGACCATGCTTAGCTTAAGATTTTTACTATCTTTAGGGCCTGACACTCACTAGGCTGCAGTGAGAAGCATATTATTTTGTGTTATAAACACCCTTCTATGTTAAATTCTAAAATAGTTGTTTCCCGGAGGAGGTTTGGAATAGAAACTGATGTACCTGATAGCTAATTAAAATTCAGTGTTGTTTGTTCGTGCTTAAATTAGTGAAAAAAACCCTTCTAGGAAACACCACAGAGAATAACATTCTGAAGATTTCAAATTATTTTGAAAAATGAGAATTCCCATGGCTCAATTCTTTAAAGAGTTGGAACATAATTCAAATGCTTCTTTCCCACCTGTCACTTTCTTTTTTTCATTTTTAGAGTGTGTATTTTCTCTCACAGATAAATAAAAGAATGAACATCCTGTTTCCCTTTCTACCCAGAAGGTTTTTTTCTGAACCCTAGTTAGTGAACTACATGAATGCATTAGTTCTATTATCATTAGCTCTATTATAACATTGTAAACCACGTGCACAAATGCATACCTAGCAGGAGACCAATTGTTTAATCAAGTTAGAGCAGAATCTGGCTGGTATTGTTGTACAAGCCAGAGAAAACCATGTGTAATTGGTTTTGTTTGTAATGTGAAGTCACTGATTAGCCAGCTAATACCATTTTCTTTCCCATGCACACAGCTTCCCACACACAGAAAGATGAGAAAAACTAGTATAAAAATAAGGTTTTAAGCTACGACAATGAGATCTCCAGATGTCTGATTCCTTGGTATAGAAAACTGCACAAGAGCTTATCTATTCCTGAAATAAAAATGATTTAGATAGTCCTAACCGTCTTTCACGATTTCCCATCTGCTAGGGTGTGCATTTCATTTTCATGTAAATAAAATTTCTAAGTAATTCTTCAAATCCTCGCTGCACAGTTCATTACAGAGATCTCATGATTGCTAATACTGACTGCCAGAAGGCAAAAGGACTGATAAAGCATGTGGAGCACTCACAGGAGGCTTGCAAGACAGGAAGTCCCACATGGAAAGGGGAATATTTCAGTGGATTTATGTATAGCATTAACCAGTTCACCTGTGTTATTTCCCTGTTGTCCCTTTCAAGAAATGCAGGTACCTAATGAGGGGAATGCTAAAGGAAAATTTCCAAGCTTCATTGTTGGATATCTGCCATGAATTTCATCTCTAAATCAGACAATTGGATTTTAAGCTGTCCTTTCATGTCATGTACTCTATTACAGTGGTCTGGATTCATACCTGGGTTTAGGTAGGCAGACCTCTAGTCTTAATGCTTAAATTTAGTCTTACATTGTTCAGCTTTTTGAAAGGTCACTTTGGCTTCAGTCTGACAGCTCGTAGGTGTTGACACGTTGGCAAACCAAGCCCTTTTTGTGCTTTATACTGAAGTCACAACTGGAGAAGAGGAAGAATCATACTGACTTATATTCCCAAAACTGTGGACTGACTTGCTTACTTTGCTAGAGGTGCAGTTAATCAAAACAGCTGCAACTCAGAACACCTGGGAGTTGTGCAACTCTTAGATGTCTACATGTAGATTTTAAAAATCTAATTTTAAGCAGGCAGATTTGATCAGTTTGCCCCTCGTTACCCAGGAAACCACTTAATTACTATGCCTTTGCTTCAGCCCTCTGCATGTAGCTTTTAAAACATTTTGTTATAATTTTTCTTTTCTTTTGTCTTAAGCTAGTGTTTGTAGAAAGGGCTGGCTTGACAGCTCTGGCAAATGAAATAGTCTGCCTGCCCACGGAATATGTGCTCCCTAGACAGTGGCAGTCCAAACTTCCACATGCTGTTTTGTCAATGTGCTACAACTTTTCTTGGGAGAGTGGAGAAGGGAGGGAGGAGGTAGGGTCCTTGTACAATGAGGTCTTTGCCACCAAAACATGCAAGTGTTGTCAGGAAAAATGGCCTGTATTTTCCTTCTAGCACAGAAAAAAGGCAGCTAAACAAGTGGATGAACTCAAGCTTTGGAAAACTCATATGTAGTCTGTAAGCTATCACGATCACAAATTCAATCCTGCTATGTTGCAGTTAGCACTGATGACAGATGATCTTGTGAACTGAACAGAGTTTCCCTTGCTCAGTGCCAAGACAAAAGGATTTTTAAAGAGTTCTGAGTTCTGCTGAGCCTTCAACAAAAAGTCCCAGGTTGATATTTGCATGAAAGTGGGAAATATGGGAATTTACTCTAAAATATTAAGACTGCATCTTCTTGTGCTTCCCTTTAAGAATGCTGATCTGAGCACATACAGTTCATTACTTCAGTTTGTCTTGGTGATGACTTTTTTTGAGATAGATGTATTAGATGAATTGTGATAGCTGCGAATCACCTCATGCTCCTAGAAAAATCACCCAAGAGACAGTCGGTCTTTTTAAGATAGGGTTGTGTGTTTGATTTCCAAGTGGTTTACAGACCTCCTGGTTCATTTAGTTAGTAGCCTGAAAATCATGGAAGATCACTGACAGAATCATACTGCTGTTCTTTAGTGATCAATGTGAATTCACAAGTGTTTCAACAAAAATAGCAAGCCAATAAGAATTAAACATATCGATGGCATCTTTTAATTTCAGAAATCTTTGCTCTATTATGACTGAAAATGGAAATAGAGAAGGACCATTCACATAATCCAAAGCAAAGCATCTGGCTTAAAAAGCTACAATACTTCATAATCACTGTCATTCTGTGCTGTTTTTATAGTTGTACAAGAGGTTATCCAGGAATTTGTCAAGACCACCTCTCCTCAAAGCAGCTGAAACGATCCAGTCCAGGCTGCATATTGCTGCCATGCTCCAGGCCGTGCAACCCCATCCTTTTCCTCCAGGCAATGCCATTGCTTGTAATGAACCTATTACAGGAGCTACTTGCTTGAAAACTAACTGTGAGGTTTGGACTTCTGGGGTGAAAGACAATGTCTGCTGTGAGGGAGAGTTTTGCAGACTTTGATTTGGCAAGGAATCTGTGATTGAGCTCATGAAGGCAAGAGTATTGCTAAGCATAAATGAAAATTACCGTATGTTAAGACTGTGAAAGCACAAAAGAAAACTCTGGAATTTACTCTCTGGCCATGAAAATCACTTGGGGTACTTGCATTCTTTGAATGCTGTTTTGACTTACAGAATCATTTCTCATAGCTTCTTCTGTCAGACTGTGCGTGCAGTCTGAGAAATAGATGGAATTCTACTGGTTTTCCTTCTGCAGACTGTAAAACAAAGACGCTTAAATTACTGGTGCTCTAAACTAATGAACCTTTTCAGCATCTAAATTGAAGATTCATTGCTGCTTTTAATGTTACTCTAAGAAATTCATGGTGCATTTATGTAACTCTAACTGTGCAATCAGCATTGGTCTCATACCTTGCTGCTCTGCTTTAAAGGAAGAGAAGCAGGGACAGTGCATAGAATAAAATGGAAAACATCTCGCTCATCATCTGAATTAGAATATTTACTTCCTACCTGAAGAATCAATATTTTAGAAGGCAGAGAGCACTATGCTTTGCTGTCTTGATGCCTATGTATTGTTCTTAAGTTTTAGAAACCAGTAATCCAGAAAGGAATTACACAGTGGATTTGCATTCGTAGGTATAAAGAACATGGTTCTGTTGTGGAGATGTTAGAATGTATTTATAAATTAGAATTGAGAAGCTGCTTCATAACACTGAGTTTCATTTTTGAAACCTAATAAACCCTATTTTAAATTTACATTTTTTATTTTTTTCCTGTTTGAATAGCTTCACTTTTTACATAGCTGGTTCTCTGGTTCTAGAATCACGGCCAGGTAAACTCTGACTTATTCAAAGAATTAATATAGATTGTGTATTTTTACTGCTGAGTGGTTTGCCTACTGTAAATACCCCTCAAACCTGAATAAGGAAGAAAGAGACTAGATTTAGAGCATGAGAGTGCTGAAAAAATGCAGAAGAGTCTAGAATCTTCTTTACTTTGTTGAGGCTGGCTTAAGAAATAGCCAGAAATTGCCCAGCTGCAATGGATTGCCTGTTATTTATTTCTCCTCGGTGTTGGTCAGCCACCGGCAGACACATTGTACAGCGCTTTAAGACGGTGATGGCAGTTCTCTTCCCTAGGTGGTTTATTAGTTGCTAATTCTGTTTAGTAGAAACTTGGATCAATTACAGCCTTGTCAAGTTTCCAGTAGGACTAGCAGATCTTTTTCATTTGCTTTAATGATATTGACATAGTGAGTTTTGTGCCAGTTCCATTAAATTCAATGAAACTTGCTTCGCCCACTGACATTGAGTGTATGTTTTGTCCTATTTGCTGAGACATTTACAAGCCTTTCATAATTATACCAACTTAAGGAGCTTGAGACCTATCCTTTTAACTTTTTTTTTTCCAGTAGTAATGAGTATCTCTACTTTTTGTTGTAATCAGAATCTATTCAAAATGAGCAAAAACTGAATTCATAAGATGTGCGTTATAGGCAAAATAGAGATAATAGACTTCTTAGGTGGCTGTGGGGTACTGACAAAATTAATTTATCTTCCATTATTATTTGGGAAAGAAGAGCAGGCCATATAGCCAAAGTACACAGTATCTTTGTGTATGCAGTTATTGAGACTCATTTGCATTGCTGCTTGTGTTTATATGCAAGGTTTATATATGAAATGACATAAGTCCATAAATATAAGAGCTGTTCCTATGGTGGACAAGCACTGTTTTCTCAATAAACTTTATTCTTAAAGTAGAAAGCAAGGAGAAAATCAATCTGCTGTCTTCAGGAATCTAATGTATTTGCTATCTGGAAGCTGAGTTTTGGCACAGAACATGCGGCAGTGTGTGGCACTGGGGTGCTCCAAGGTCTCGTATGATAATAAAGAAAAAGTGTCCTTCTCTGAAGGCTAGGACTAATACATTAGTGGCCGGATGTAGATTGATAGCATTACTTCTTTGATAGATGTAATTGGATGTTGTTTGCATTACACCAGACAGTGTTAATTCTAGCTTTATTTTTTAACATTTGAGCCAGTTTGCTGAATTCATGTTGGTGCTGTTTCTGTGTAGCAATTGCTGTTGTTTTTATTGAGGTCATAAACTTTAATGAACCCATACAACACTTGTCATAAATACAAATGGTCTAAGATTTTGACAGATTTATGTAAAGGAGTTTCTCTGTCTTCCTTCTCTTCCTATGTCATGAATAAAATTTACTGATCAGCCCAAAGTTTTAAATTTTTATTCAAGTAATACATCTCCTTTGTAATAGTGACTGGATAAAGCTGACAAATGAAAGTTAATGCTCACTCTACAATGACGTGCAAGAAGAAAGTAATCTTGAAAAAGTTCTTCAGAATAGATATGTTGGAGGTTAGGACAAAATACTTCCATGAAAGCCTCCTGGACAGTGAGACTTCAGGCTCACAAGCAGCCTAACACACTGATACCTAATAAACACTCTGAAATGATGGTGAATGCAAGAGAGTTCAACATTTTTTTTTGCCATTTATTGCAATCTTAGGGCATAGGAATAGTGTTATTTCATTGATGTGTTTAAGGTAAATGGCCACAGAATCAGTTTGTATGGTCATTCTTCACATAAAACCTTAGGACAGTTTACATGTCATCACTCAGCAGTGAGAACTCCAGGTCCCTCAAGCAGGAGCAGCTGAGACCTCAGTGTCACACACAGCATGTGTGCAATGCAGTAACCTCTCCCTTGTTGCTGAAAGGCGTGTCTCTAAAAACTGTGATCAGTGAGGTTGTCCTTTTCTGCAGATTTTGAGGGATCAATGAGTGCATTGCCTTGCTGTGGGAGGTGTAGACTGCTTTGTGCAGTGGACACCACTGGCCAGGGTGCCACGTGCCCCAGAGGCTCCCCTGGGAAGCAGAGTCCAGTAGGAGTGGGGCTCCTACTGCTGGGGGTCTGTCAGGGCAGGGCCTGATGGCCAGGGCACGTCCCACCAGCCCAGCCAGGGAGGAGGGCACCTGGGAGGCAGCCCTGGTGCTCAGCATCGTGCTGCAGGCGGCTCTGGCTCAGCAGTGCCCAGGGCAGGACAGGGCTGTGGGGAGCTGGAGCCCCTCCCTGCGCTGTGGCACCGCTGGGGCAGGGACTGATATCCCTGGTAGCTGACATGGGCTCCTGGAACATGGGCTGGCAGGAGGAGCCGTGGGGTCTGGCTGGGACCTGTAATGTTCTGTTACATTCCCTGAAGCTGTTGAACTCAAATTGTGGAAAATTCAGTGTTTGTATTTTTTGCCGTAAGTGACTGCATTACTAATATTGAGCAGGCAGTGTCTTACAACAGTACTGCCCTGAAATGTAGTCTTGGAGTGTTTAGCCAGAGTTGTTCTCCAGGAAAGGAGTACCAAGGACCTCAAAAGTAGCTGTGTTGTTCAGGCTAAACATCTGGCCAGCCTTGTATCCTGTCTCTGACAGGACCCTGGCAAAGTGGGGAGAATATAGACCCAGTCATGTAATTTCCAGTTCCTGGAGTTGGCATCTTTTGTCTTTACTAGCTTCCAGGGCTTTTCTCCATTAAGAAAACCCAAAAATACCCACTTTCAAATCTATGTAAGCTTCTATCACCTATGTGTCTCATGGCATGGGACTCTACAGCTTAACAATGCCTTGAGTACCCTTTTTTGTTTGTTCCTTTCAAGCGTGCCAACATAATTAATTTATTGCCCTCTAATGTTTTTATTGGAAGAGACAGTGAATAACTGTTTCATAGTCATCTTTTCCATGCCACTTACGAATTTGTAGTTGTGTCACATTCCTCTGTTAGTCTTGTCTTTTTCCAAGCTGAATTACCAGTTTATTTAATCTTTCTTTATATAGAAACATTCTAGACTCTGATTGTCCTTTTTACCTTTTTCTATACCTCTTCCAGGCTCTGTGATTTTTGAAATGAGTGAATCAGAACTTTGTGACTTTCAGGTTCTGTGTCCACAAATGTATAAAAATTCACAATGTGAAGAAATTTTCTTTGGTGTTCTGCTCCCTTTCTAGTAAATTCAGCTTGCCTCTTTGACCTCCAGAGACTAAGCTGGTGTTTCCATAAGTTAACATGCTAAATCTGTCATCTTGCTCATAGATGGTTATAGTTTAAAAATAATTTTGAGGCAAATAAAGTCAGAAATGTCATGTGCATTTTTCTGCACTATAAGTAGCATGAAGTATTTTGATATTGGACTGGTATTTTGGAATTAGGTGTCACAGTTGCATAGGTTTTATTTTGTTATTATAGATGGAATAAGTCACAATAGCCATAAGAGCTGTGGTCATGGACTAGGACATGCTGAAACTATTGGAAGTTTCCAGGTGTTTATTGAAAATGACAATCTAAAATGGTAGACGGAAATTGCTTATGCTACTCCTGTTTTGGCACCCTCCTGTATTCTCAGGGGACTTTTTTGATGCTGTTTTCTGACACTTCTGACAGCAGTCAAAAGATTTTTGTAGAACATACTGAAGCCTTCCTGGCTATTTGAGTGAAGGTGTTGAGGCATGCTACGAAGTCTCAATGCATTTTTATTCTCCTGTGCAAAGATATCTTTTCAGGGATGAGACAGAGAACTTGCTGAAATTGAGGGAGAATCAGTGAGTGGTAGCAAAAAGATAATAATATTGCAGAAGAAATAGCAAAATATACTGTGATTCTTATATGAAAAGATTGGGATTTATGCCTTGGTCATGCCAGACACTTGAAAGTATATGAAAGTATACCTTCTAAAGGTATATTTATAAAGGTATACCAGACACAGATAAATGGGGGGAAATAGATAAAAGAAATTTGAGCATGGCTTCTTTATGGAAGAATTCTTTGAATATCAGATGCACCATGACAGGATTTTTTTCTTCATTATGCTCTGTGCTCCAACATCAAGACCACGGAGAGTGAGCACAGTTACAGTAGTTACTGTGATAGTGCTGAAGCCCTCATCCTGGGCACCCTTAGGGATACAAGCATGTGGCTTTAGGTCTTTTGCTGGATTTGCCTGCCAGTCAATATATCATTTTCAGGGAAATTCAGCAACAAATACCAGGAATATTTTTGTAGTATTCATCTTTTCACTTTTCTAATAGTAGTTCTTTAAGTTACTTGTCTTATGACTGTAGTTAGTGAGCTCCAACTTTTGTCTTCCTTTTCTTTTTTCCTTTGTCCCACAGACCTGCCTCATTCTAATCCATAGAGCACTGTTCTGTCAGAGAGGCTGAAATGATTTGGAACCTGTAATATTACACAAGGGAACCATGTTCTTGATAATTCTGGCTGTGTGTGTACCTTGGAGAAATAAATAAATAATAAAGATTTTTCAATTGTTTTTCTCAGCAGCACTGGCTGTTGCAGACAGCCCACTACCTCCCATCTCAGTTTTAATCACCTTGTACAATAAGCCAGGATTACTGTTCAGAAAGATGGCCATAAACGACTTCTGCTACCTTATTATCCTAAACGGCCTTTGGAATGCCATCATCCTAGTGAACATTAATTCATTTTGATGGCTTTTTGGTATTGCCCTATAGACATTCCAGCTTTTAAAATAATGGTAGGGCAGGGCTATTCTCTTCCCCTGTCTTACCCCAGCAGCGTGGCTTAGTTTATCTGCACATTAGGTACCCTCCTTGAAGTAGCCCTGTGAGCTTTGTGGTAGCCCAGCATAGAGGCTGGAGAGGAGACAGGACTTGCTTTTCAGAAAGGGTGCCATCCAAATCATTAGTTACATTTTCAAACAACTGTTGCGCCACGTGCTGTGTTCTGTCCTGTGCTTAACTAAGGTAAAGTAAGAAGGTGACTGCAATTTTTTTCAAACTGTTTCTTGTTTTTCCTTTCTTTTCTTTTTTTTTTTTTTTTAAACCTTCAGATAGTTTCTTTTCTCTCTCAAACATGTAGATCTTCATTTCAGTCAGGAAGATTGCCCGGGTGCTTTCTTTCAGCTTGTGATTCTTCAGTCTAACAGAGAACAGAGTACTGGAAAATTCTTTGCATCAAGCCAAAAAACTTGAGATGCTTTTTGTCAAATAATCATTTACAGTCTCTGAGCCCATTCTTACATAGCAAAGAGATAAATTGCCTATCTTACCATCTACAAAGCAATTTGCACAGCTACAAAACATCAGAAAGGGAATATATTAATTTCTGCAGATATAGCAAATAGATGCAATGTCCTTGGAGGAATCTCTGGATAAGCACAAGCATATTTATTGAATTTATAAATTGCTAGGTAATTTCCTTTAGTTTGAATTATTGTGGCTTTCATGGAAACTAATTATTTTTCCCCCTCATGTTTAATAAAATAGTTTATATGCTTCCCAAGCAGAACTGCTAAGCTTTATAATAACTTTTTGCAAACTACCTTATTATTAATATGTAGTTGAGATAGCAAGCTTAGTTAGCACCCAGTATACCCGTTGGTTTTTTTAATGTAAGAATTGAGCTGAAAACCATGCAAGAAGCAGATATATCAGAATGACATGTATTTAAATGTTTTCATCTTTACTAAATAACTTTATAGATATTTCAGCCGTGAAGGAACTAAGAAGAACAAGGGCCAAGTTCTGTTCATGTTTATATTAGCACAAATTTTGAAGGAAGTCCATGAACTTTGTAAGGTTATTATAGCAGTATGTATATGATAGTAGAACACAGTTGCAAACAGAAAAAGAAGTTACTGTAACACTTTATTGTTCAGGTTGTTCACTTTTTCTCAGTAAAGAGCTCAGCAGCTGAGTGCAAAGCTAATGTTTAGAAAGGAACTGAGCCTTGCAATCCTAGCAGACAAAGGGAGTTGTTTTGCCATTTGGTTTTTCCCGAAGAGGAGCAAAATTGTCATAAGAAAAACAAAATCTAGAACTTTTGCATGTTGTGGAAGGGTCTCTAAAGAATATAGAGAAGCATGGGACAAAGAAAATTATAAACATGTTAAAAAGTCTTAGCAGCAAAGGAAAATGAAACTGCAAGCTGCTCTTCGTAATATGTCATAGGGTAATATGTAATAGGGTAGTATCTAAATATTCCATGAAATGCCAGATGCTTTGAAGCATCAATTAAATTTTGATCAAGGCCTTTGTATTCAAAGTATAAATCAGGCTGATGACTTTACACCATATCTAATAGTGTTTCTTCATATATTTAGTGTAGTCTCAAAATGGGATCAAGAGGTTTGTCTAGCAGAGAACCATGTTAAACAGAAGTGCTTGAGCTATGAGTGTGCTGCCTGCCTGTAAGATACGAACGTGGCAAAATGAATGTGGAAGATTATAGCCACTGTTTTATGTCCTTGGCAAAATCTGAATTTGAGCTCAGGAACATGGATGAGTTTTGGCTTGGGCATATATCTAATCATGCCTTTAGGGCCATGGGGAACTGGAGTTTCCATAGACAGATAGAATAGACAGGAGAAAAGGCAAAGAATTCAAACAATGAATTGCATATTATCCCTGAAAAGCTTGTTTTGGATGAATGACTTTTATGTGATGGTAGTCTGCATTTTAATGCCCCCTGAAAAAGAAAGGCTACATTTTTATGATTTGAAGGAAATTGATGACATTTTTATTCAAAGTGTATTTTTGGCTTTTGCGATTTAAATCCACTGTATTTTTTCTGAAAGTTGAGCTAAGCCTTGTTCCTTTTAAAGACAGTGGCAAAATTGATATTATACACAGAGGCTTTTTCAAAGCCAGTAGCAAATTCAATACAAAAGAAAGGTGGGTAGCCAAGAAAGGCAGGAGCTGATGGGAAGTTTATCATCAGTATAAAAAAAGGGAATGTGAGACGTCAGAGATCATGGCTCACACTGTGACTTAAAACTGCCTTGGGAGTGTTCTAGCAAGCACGGTGGCTATTTAGAGGGTAAAGGTAGCCTTTCAGAGCAATCCTCTCCCCAGTGACTCCTTACTGAATGTAACAAGTGTGGTGAGCTTACTGCAAAGCAAGTGTCATTTTTAGTGATATAATATCTTGGTGTGTTTGTGGACGTTTCTGTCTCTAATGCATGCACACACACGTCTTTAGCTCAAAGCTGCTACAAATTTTTGTCCTTTGCTGTATATTTAGAATACATATTCCAAGCATCTCTGCTGTATGTTTGGGGAGTTAGGTTGTAGTGAGGCCTGTGCATCTTCCCTATGTCTCTTCACTACAAAAAAACGGAACTTTGACCCCAGATCATTAAGTTCTCTCTGTGAAATATGTTAGGATGTAGTCTGGACAGCACTGATGACTTAGAAAAATTATGGTAGGTGATCTGTAGCTGACACACTGAACTGTATTAAATATTACTGTTTACTTGACTTTCATTGCAATCACAATTTTTGGATAAAAAATAGTGGGTTTCTATTGTAGTTCTTGATGTCTGGCAAGGTTTCAGTGACCCAGAAAGTTTGGGAACTACCATTACATCCTTTTGATATGCAATGGCATTTGCCCAGAAACAAGCTCTGTAGGACATATATGTGTACACTTGCATATCTCTTACAAATGCCAGCAAAGATATCTATTGATTTCATGGCTACCAGTAGTTCATTCAGTGCATGTCAGCCAACAAAATGAAACTTCTTTTTGGTTTATGGGGCAATGCTTTCTTGTGTAACTGTTCTTGTGGAAATCTCTTAATAGATGAATGTGGGAATAAACTCCTGTAATTAAAAAATAATCTCTACACTGACATGAATGTGGAGTATCAATCAGCTGATAGTATGAGCACATGCTCGGCCTTTCATATAGCTTCTGCAGCAAGTCTGTTTTGTCTTGTTCAAATGTTTTTTTATCTCTGAAAAAACTAAGAATAGTTTGTTTTGAATGTGCTGTGGAAGAAGCACATACCTAGTGTGTCTATACCACTGAACATTTTATTAATTTTCTTTATAAATAGCTAGAAAACTGAGAAAAGCAAGCCTGTTAGAGTTACATTGCCTATACAGAGGGAATCTGCATGTGAAGAATTGTGGGAATCTCTGTTGTCTCACCAAATGTGTACAGGGACACATGGTGACACAGAGTAATCTGGAAGTGTTATCAACTTACACCGAGTTTGCTATTTTTGAGAAGTAGAGTATCTATGTGCATTGCTTAAAATTATACTTGTTAAAATATTACACATTCAGAAAACAAATATGTACTCAATTTTACTTGAATTTTGTAGGTTATTTTACCAGAATACACAGTAAACAATGTATTGGTTTTTTATTCATATGGAATGTATTTAAGCCTTAAGCAACACATGCAAAAATTAATAGGACTAAGCTTGTTTTTGTAAGTACAATGTGCATGTGTTACACAGCTACTGCATTCAGGAGATAACTTAAAATGGAAATTAATATGACAGTGTAAGATGTGCATGTCTCAAATTACTTCCAAAATGCTAGCAATTAGTTAGCATTTTGCTGCTTTCTGAGAAATGAGGAAACTTCCATATTTTGAGACCTCTTGGAACATTATTTTATGAACATTTCTGACAGTGTGGCAAAATAAATGCAGATGTCTGTGAAAATTTTATAGAACTTAACAAAATAGCTGGTTTTTTGAGTGAGAGCTTCTAATTGGCTGTTGCTACTTCTAGATTGGGAATGAGACTGTCACCCTGAGACTGAGATTTCACAGATAAATCTCTCTACCTTCCTCTGGATGCTTTGTTATGTTACGGCCTGATAGTGTATTGAAAACTTAAGCTGCACTTTATTTTTCAGTTTAGAAAGGGCTTGTAATATCTTGTAAGACAAACCTGTGCCCATAACAATTTTCATCAATTGATAGCCTGCCATAAGAGGCTTTTGTTCCAAATAATTTAATTTCTTTTCCTCCTAAGAAAGTATTCCCAAAGAAGTTTGCTGTCAAAAAGAAAGAGAGTGGAAAAAACTCCAGCACCAGAAAAATATTGGACATCAGAGTAGGATGAAAGGTGATAATGGTTAGTGGCACTCTTTGGTGTGCAGTCGCTCTTTCCTGGAACCTTGTCTGGTACATCATCATCTCTGTTGGTGAGGTGCAATACACCTCCTCTGCTTTCAGGAACATTGAAACTTCTCTGAGGGATGTGTGCCGCCACCATGTCAAATTGCTTTGTGGCTGTTTTGTATTTAAGGTTCGTCTTCATCTCTCTCACTATTTTTACTTCTTTGGGATTGTCTGCTGCAGAACTGAGAGTAAGAAGACAGAATTTCACTGTACCTTCATTCCATGTTTCATTTTACAGAATGATTAAAATTCCAAGTTGGCAATCATTAAAAAATCTGTAGTGATTGCCCACTTTGAAACAATAATAAAACTAGACACACACTCAGGTAGGCCAGAACATTTTATGGTTTTCGTGGAAACAACCATGTCCCTGGGTAGATATTTTAATTCATTTATTTTTAGCCAGTCATGTATGTTGGATATCATATTTAATCTCTAAGATAGTTTTCCTATTGAACTGAGACTTTTGTGGCCAAGGCTGTGCATGTAAGTATGTATATTCATGTGTATTCATAGTTTTCCTTCGAATAACTTCTAAATAAATTGGTTGACTTAAACAATATGTAATATAAAAGAAGAGGCCTTCAAGACATTTTCATGTCAGGTATCATGATATTTGAAGGTGGGTTGAGGGAAAGAGATTCTCTGCCACCTAGTAATGTGAAATGTTTTACATAACTGGGCTCTGTTTTATCTGGTTTTTCAATTACTTGGATGCAAAACCATTGAAGGACACATAGAAAATATAGGAAGCCAAGTTAACATTTTTCATGTCTGGCCAGTCAGTTATGATGTTGATGGATTGTCCTTATATATCTTGTGGAGATATCCTTATATAATCTTGTGGAGATTATTATTTTTAAAAATGATTTTATTTATCCTATAAACAGGGTAAGAAAATAAAATTAAATATTTTTACTAGATAGTAGAACAATAGGCAATGAGCCCAATTCAGTAGAATACTACAGTAATATATTAGACAAAGAAAAGAGTAGGACAAAGCCTTTCCCACAAAGGTAGCAGATGAGAAAAACAAGCATGTGAAATAAAACCTGACAAAATGCTGTAAATCAGGACACCTTGATATCTCAACATAGCAGAAGGAGTCTGACCTTATTAATATGGAGATAAGGCAGCACAGGAAGGGCAAACAGCGGGGAGCAGTGCTGCTGGTAGAAGAGGCATCTAGTAATTCCAGTGAGAGGTGAAAAGTTAATCAGAGTACAGTCGTTTTTGTTCTGCTGCTGCAGGAACTTGGTTGCAGCTCTCTCTAGAAAAATAATGTCTTTGACCCTTCAAAACTAGATCCTGCTGGTGCTGACATTTTTGTTCTCCCCTCAAGATACCATTATCTTCTGCTGGTTCTGAAACCTGGTGACCTTGTTGTGCAACTTTTGCCTGCACTGTATGAAGGCAGAAACGTTTAAGATGGCAGAAGAGATTGGGGGCTTGTTAGCTGGAGTGAGACCATGACAGCAATGAATTATTTTTTGTTTGGTGAAGCAGGGAAAGGCAAAGGATGTATGGTTAAAATAGGGAAAAAAAACCCCATCGAGGAACAATTCACTTTGCCCAGTTACCTTGATTCTCTTACCTTTATCTCCTCCACCCATAATGGTGTGTGTCAACTCCACTAAGAGTAGAAAAAATGCTTCTACAACATGAGGAACTCTGAGAACACTGGAACAGATCTCACACAGAAAGAGACTTTGGTAGAGGGAAGTAGAAGATGGAGGTCTTAAAGGCCTGCTGCTGTTTCTTGTTTTTTATTTCTCTTGGTGCTCTTTTTTAATTGCTTGTTTGTTATATATTTGTGTGTGCTTATAAATTTATTGTCTTTGTAAATATTCAAATATTTGTTCATTTGTTGTGATTCAGGGAAGATGAAGTCAATATGGCAGTCCCATCCTTACTCGTAATATTACATATTTTTCAGCCAGTAAAGGAATTTTCAATCAAATAGAGTTACTTAAAATATAGTATGAACACTGTCATTTAATTCAAATACAGAATTCTGTAGGACAAAAACCATGGTACCTAAATTACCTCTTGAGTCTTTCATAGGAAAGAAAGCATAGATCGGATACACTTAATCACTATAATTAACTAGTTTACCTTTATATCTCTGATTAGCTGCAGATCATAAGCCTCTGTTTTCCTTTATCTCTCTTTACAGTAGAATATAATTCCTATTGTGAATATCACATTGGTTGTGCTCTCTGTGACAATGGAATTAACTTCCTGGCCAAATGGCAAATCTATTAGTTCAACATGTACTCACAGTGTAGTTAAAAATTCAGAATGAGCTAAAAATAAATGCTTCTCATATGAGACAATTTCTTTTCCTGAACTTCTGTTAATTTATAATAGAGTTAATAAAACTTTTAAAGTGTATCTTTTCCGAATGAGTGAAAGCAAACTTTAAAAAAAATTATTTGAAATAATCTTAATTTGCTGTTTACACTTTATGAAAGAGAAACTGGCAATTTGTGATTTATCTAACAAAATTAGTTAGCATCTCCAGGTTCAGTTGCACCATCTGCCTTTGATTGTAGAATTGCTGCTTTATTGGAACTTAATGTGATGATGGTTGTAGATAATTTATAGTAGATACATTCTTGGCCTGTTCCAATCACAGGGTTAAATGCTAAAATCTCACTGAAAAACTTTAGCATAATGTATTTTGCCTTGTTAAGTTGGAAAAGAAGACACATGCTCCAGGTAGAGTGATGAATTTGTAATTCTACAGAACTGTACTTGAGCTCAGATTTGTGTCTAACAGCCTCCCTGATGGAGTCTATGTGCCAGTAGCCACAGTTTTTTATTTTTAGTCTTTTTTTTTTTTTGTCTTGTCTCATTTCAAAAGTATCTTAGCAAAACAAAAGCTGTGTGCATGAAGCTTGAGCTGTCTGTACATATGATCATTCAATGTGCCAAAAATGACGTATGCAAACTGTGAATAAAGTTTCTTCATTACTTTAAAATTTCACTTAGTTTCTCTTAAAACTTTATTAGCAGCACTATTATATAAAACTTTTGTAATTGAAGCTGTGCTGTCAGCAAGCCTTAGATTACTTAACCGAGTGCATTACTAGAATTTTTTTCTAGAGTAACTAACGTACTAAAATAAATTATAGTTACTTTTAAACATAACAGAGGCATTGCCATTTGTAAATTAGAGTATTGTAATGTAATTGTAATGTAATGTAATTGTAATGTAAATTAGTGTAAATCAGTGTATTCATCTGTATAGAGTCTGGTCTGCCTTCTTGCTGCTACTTTGCACTGCCTACTGCTAATTTGTCCTTGTTGGTGTAGAGACAGATTTATGTTGGATGTTAATGGTCATTATTACATGTCTGTTTGTGTGTGTAACTATACATATTTAAGAAAAAGGAAAAATATATATACACAGACACACACACACAGAGAAAAATTAGGAACTCTTCTGGAACCAGAATCTACATTACGAATGCTTGCTGATTTCAGGAAACATGGCACACATGTGGGTAAGACACACAGAGATGTTATGGTGCTTTTTGGATGCCTCAGTGATAAGGAGTGATCTGTCACAGACATGCTTTCAGATATTGTTAGGTTTTCTGTATTTTCTTTTATAAGGGCCTTAGCACATAAAAATTTATTTCTTGTGTGCTCACAAAATAGCTGCCAACGTTTTGCTGATCTCCTTTGTCAGAGAGTCTGAAACTCTTCAATGGTGCAATACCATAGTTTGCCAGAGCACACCCTGTCCTGTCCTCTGTTCCCAAATGCTTCCTATCCTGTATTAAGCCTTTAAAAATGATACATGAATATCTGGGTGTTACCGTTTAAACTGATTGTCTTTAGGCTGGAATGTGCCTTAATAGCATGGCAGGGTTATTGTTAAAATTTAGAATATTTATATCTGTTATATATTGCTCCTTTAGGAGCCTTACCTGAAAAGCTAAAGCTGTCTTAGTTACTGCAGTCCTGCCTAGTTTGGTGCAGAATTATGCTGCCAGAACAACCTGTATTAGACTGATCCAGAGGAACTGGCATGAAATCACTCTGGAGTCATTGTAGCCAATGGACACTTCTGTGTTCCAGCTCATTTTTGTATTCAAAAGTATTCAAAAATGAAAATAAAACCTGAAATAAAACCTGAAATAAAAGCATGACTTGAAGTACATGTGGGATGTCCTCCTTTTCCAGGTGAGACGTTTAAAATTAGTCTGAAATATCTTAAGAGAACAAGTTTTGAGCATGTTTAACCAGCAACTAAGAAACAAATAAAAATTTCCCCTTCTTTTTAGCTCAAAACATTCCATTGTACTTTAGTAGAAATGTAATTAATCTTTAGATTAAAAGTTGAACATGTACAATAAACAGTTCATTCCAGAAGAGGTTTAAGAAATTCATGAGTCAGGATTAGTAGAAAAATGTGATTTTGATGAATGTAAGTGAAGTATGGGAAAGAGAGTAGTGCTGTAAACTATTTTTTTCGCCTGTTGATTTTGAAAACAAGAGAATTGCTGGCTAGAGACAGATGGAATATGGCAAATTACTGAAACTCCTTGTTTTGTGTCCATGGAAGATTCTGATTTTTAGAGATTCTGATATTTCAGTCTAGTTTTTCATTAGGAGTTAAGACTGTCAACATCAAAATTAAACCAAGTATCGAGAGAAGCAGGCCTACAGTTCGGGGTAGGGCTTTCTAACTGCATGGTTTACATGCTATAGACTCCAGAAGGATACATAAGGGTGTAAAATTTAAAAGAGCATTTTCTACTAGAAATTGGACTTTTAGATTATAGGCCAGTCTTTTTATCATCTGCTATATCCCCCCCAGCCAGCTGTCCTCTGATGATTGTAACTGATTTTAAATGGACTGTTCTGCAATATATTAATGGTTTGCATCTTGATGTATTTATTAATTTCATTCTTTCTTAAAATGCTGCCTTGTGGGATCCAGCTCTTGATGGGAAATAATAGACCAAATGTTTGTTTGCTCAGCGATTAGTTGGTGGGTTTCACCTGATTTCTGAAGAGTTCAGTTTTTAATTGTATTTGTGAACTAAAGTTGTACATAACAAGTTTCTTATCTGTACATAAAAGATCTAATATATAAAATCAAGTACAGTATGTGTATACCTGTTAGTAACGCAATTTTTTGGTGCTTTTTTTTGTTTGGTTTTGTTCTGGTGAAGTAAGGGCTGTAATGCTAGCTGCGGTAGGAGTTCTTATTTAGAGGGTTTGGTTTTAAAGATGCACAAAGAGATAGTGGAATATAGAAATCCTATTTGCACTGTTTTTTCATACTAATGAAGTACTAATAGTCTTCTGAATTGGCTGTTCAGGCCAGGTTCAGATTGTTCAATGCCTTTTTTCTTTCTTTTTCTCTTCGCAGGAGACACTAGATTTGAATAGAGTGTTATTTTAGGGTAGACAATGGCCTTTTTTCGATGTTGCCAAATTATAATACTGCCTTACATTATGCTGTAGACTGAGTCGATATAGCATGATGAGAAGTCAGGGCCCAATTTCGAGAAAATGGCGCATGAACACTTAAATATATTCAGGCTTCTCATCCCTTCTCTTACGCCACTTTTGGTCAACAAATTGCATCGGAGGTTTGTTGGTTATGTGCTGGAAACCCTTTTTTGTTACAGACCTCATGTTCTGAATGTTAATATCTTTCTGCAGTATAGCACCCTGTGTGGAGGAGGTTCAGATCAGTAACCTCTAAAGCCTTGGATTTCTTCCAAAGTAGTTTATTGGTTTTCTATTTATAGCCATGTGCCTGTCCGTGTGTTATGTGCCCGACCTGTTGGATCAAACGTTTGCTCAGAGAGGAGTGAAGCCAACACAGCTGCTTCTCAGGGTGTGTGCTCAGAGCCCACAACCCCCCCATGGCAGTGATTCCTCCCACCCCTGTCTCCAGGAGGCTGCATGCTGCTGAGCCCTGGGTGTGGTGGAAGGCAAACCTTTGGACTGTCTTTCCCTTGGTAGAGGCACTTATTTCTGTTTTGCTCAGCCAAACCTACCTGCATATGGATCTTGTAAAATGTCTGAGATAATTATATTTATATAAATCTTTCTTTCAAATATAGATTCAAAAGAAACTGGGCAGACAGGGAGATTGCTGGACAGCGTGTCTTCTTGTTTGCTTGGAAAACACCTTAAAGGATGTGTTTGGAGAATTAAGAATAAAAACCGAAACTCTTGTTTCAGTGGTAACTATAGGCCTAAATATTTACTGTTGATTTTGCTTTAAACTGTCTGAATGCAGTTTTGAAAGGTGAACAAAATACGCCAACTTGAAGTAGAGGCTAAGGAATATTTTTGCCTTGCATGCAGTTCAGGCATTATAGCAGGATGTAGAAGTCTAAGTCAACACAATGTGACATGATCAGGTTGTTCTCTGCTATAACTCTTGGTTCCTTCTGTGGAAAAATTAAACTATTTAAGAATGTAGAAAATACGTTCTGCAGCTCAGACTCACAGAATATCTAGTCCTGTACTGTGTGCCTACCAGTGGGCAGTGGCATGTTTCCCATCATCTCTAGTAGAGGGCACTTCCCAGCCTATTTTCTCTAGCATCTGAAGAGAACGTATTTCTGAAGGCTTTGTCTAATCTCATTTTAAACCTCTTGCTGCTGTTTGCTTTCGCAGCCTCCCATGGCAACAAATTCCAGATGCTTAATATCATCTTCATAAAAAAGTACTTTATCTTTTTGAAACTCAACTCCTGGAAGTTTCAATAAACATTCACTATTTCTGTTAATGTCATGCTTGGTGAATAACTCTGCCTTCACTTTACCTGATGCTCATGTGTAGATATTGTACCCCTTGGTCATATTTCTTCTTCTCTCCAAACTGTGGACTCCTACCCTTTTTTGTCTGTCTTCCTAAAGCATCTGTTCCAGCCTGTTTATAATTTTGGTTATTCTTTTTCCTAGTGGTTTCTCAGTTCCTGTATATATGCAACTGATTGGTCCTACCTGCTTGTAGCTCTTTTCTCTTCCTTTATTGAAATTTAACCTATTTTTGTTGACATACTCCCTAAAGAGTCAAGACATTTTAAAATTTTAATCTAGTCTTCCAGCATGTTTTCAATTGGTACTGCTTTGGTTTTGATTGAAAACGTAATAAGCACTTTTCGTTACCACTCCATAATTTAGATTGTTAATGGAGACATGAACAAAAACAGATACACAGCAGAATCCTTTGAGTCTTTTCTAAAACGTCCTCCCATTTTTTCAATGAGCTTGATATTTCAACCAGCTTTACACTTCTCCTGTAATAATGTGGACATAGTTGCTGTGGTTTGTAAGAAAGTTTTTATTAAAGGTGAGAGTATATGTTATTTACAGCTTCTCCAGCAGGATAATAGGGCTTGTGACTAGGAAAGATAGAAATCAAAATTGAGCAATGTGAGTTTTTGCGTAACAAAGCTTCATACCTTCTAAATATCTACACATTTTCTAGAAACTGAAGCTAAAGTAAGTAGCTTATTGTTTCCCAATTTCTGCTGTCTGCTCACCATTTTTTCTTGAGTATAGATAACATTTTTGCTTTTTCCAGTCTTCTGATACTTCACTCACATTTGTGAGTTTTCAGAGGTGAGTCCTAAAGGCTCTCTGTTAGTTTCAACCACTACCTTAAATATCCAGGGATGAAGCTAACTAGATCCAGCCAATTTTAAAATATTTAACTTACCTTGGCACTCTTGAATCTGTTCCTTCCTATTATTTCTAAGAGGATTTTAAGTGTTGATTGGCATTAATCATACTAGCTGGGAGATTCAAGGCTGCATTGAAGATTATTAGTGTATGCAGATTCCAGATTAAGGAGAAATAATATTTATAGGAATGTTTTTCTCGAATAAACACACATGATGATTTTAAGAACCAAAGGTAATCCAGGAATGATTGCTAATTCTTGAAGTCCAGTTCCTTGCTATCTTTGGCAGGTGTGTTGTAGCATGCCATAGAAGCTGACTCATAAACAGCTCTTTAAGGGCTGTTGAACAGTTACTGGTGTTGCAGAGGAGTGCTTTTGTTGTCACTTTAGTGTTCACGTATTTTGCAGGAAAGAGCAGACTAACGATATGATATGTGAAAGCCCGCCTCTTAGAGCCTCAGCAGTTCTGACAAGCAAATACAAATTCTGTATTAGTGTGGTGTGTGTAAGTATTGCCTTCTTTAGTCTTTAAATAGGTATAAAAAAATGAAGCACAGGTTCAAAGCCATGACATGTTTTGTTCTTACGTAGTCAGTTTTCTCAGTAGATGCAGCATTGCAATTTCATGGCTCCTGTTTTGGGAGAGGACATTCTTGTACTGCATTGGAGGAAGAATAAATTCCTGATTAAAATCTCAGCCTCACAGAAATGCCTGTTGTTAGTGAAGAAACTGAAAGCTTTAGGAGCCAGTGAAGTGTTCTTAACAGCTTTTGAGCAATGTGAGTGCAGTAAAGACGGAGGCCTTTTTCTTGCTCTCATTCTCAATTCTCCATGGGTATCACAGGCTCTGATAACCTTAATTGACACAGGCTATCCTTTTTCTTAATAATCAACAAGCAGGTCCTTCCCAGGTTAAACTTTAGTCTGAATAGTACTGTGCTGCATACCCATTGTGCAGCTTTTGCTTTTCTTCTCACTCTCTCCCTAGAGGTATAACAGCATGAAAAAATCCCTGTGCTTTGTTTTAGTAAATGCGGCATTTTGGTGGATTTATTTTAACTAAGGTGTTGTTTAATCTAATTGAGCCGGGTGAAAGAAACACATTTTACTCACTGTATTTTTGATAGTCCTTGTTCCTGCAGGAGTTTCTTTCCCATTCTTCCATAAACTCTGAACAAATCTTTCTCTCATGCAGCAGAATTTCTGGGCTTGCACATCAGTACAGTCAACCTAGTAGGTGGTCTGGCCCCGGGCCTCTTAGCATCTGTAGCAGCCTTTAAATATGTAAAAGAGAGAATGAACTGCTCTGTTTGCTGTTTTCCATGAGTATGGGAAGGAAAAAAAGAATTGTTGCAGCATAAGAGACTTAAGTTAGGCATCAGTCAGGTGCCTAGATATGGGATGGGGTTGCCTGAAAAGACTTCAGGATCACTTTCAACTGTAGATTTTTGGGGACAGGTTAAACAAATATCTGTTAGAATAAGTATTTGTACAAATTAACTGTGCATATGGACAGATGGACTGCATACGTTTTAGAGATCCCTCACGACCCACTATTCTGTAATTAAAGGTTGAAGACTGAGAGCTTGAACGCTGAGGCATTTACTGGAGGAAACAGAAGGATAAGTCTGATAAGCTCGGAGGGATCCCAGTTGCCAAGGGGATGTGCAACAAGACAGCATCAAACAAACACTGCCCAAGCCCACTGACACAGGGGTCTGAGGAGCAGCCCAGCAGGTTCCTTCTAGTCTGTCAGCTCTAGGTGTGAGCTCTTCAATTTTGGATCCTTTCATGAAGCCTGATATTACTTGCACATACACACACACAGAAGTGTGCATGTGTGGTATAATTAACAGGGATATGGTCTGTCCTAATCTATTTCAGTTAGGAAAAGGTTATTTGAAAATATGTCAATTATTTGCCATAATTGAGCATTATGGCAAAGTGCAGGAAAATAAAGACTTATTACCTTTGTGAAAAGATAGGCTCAGAAGACTTGTTTGATGCAAGTAGCTCTTTTTTATTCTTTCTTTTCTAGTATAAACATAAATTTTAATGTAAGCGTTTTCCAAACATTGATTTATAATGTAATATATAGATTTAAAAGCAATGAAAAACCCACCACTCAGCAGGACTAAGTTCAACATCAACTGTGAAACTTTTTAAAATCCTCCTTATTCTCTTTAAGTTTTTTTTACTGGTCTTTACTTGACCTTCAGACCTGTGGCTAAAAATGTAGAGTTAGGAGAATCACAAACTTGGAATTTTTGCTTTATTTTATTTACTGTTTTGTGCTAGCCTTAGTTCAAATAAAAACTGCTGTAGTCACAGGGGGATTTTGAATGTTGATTTAAAAGGTTCCCTATGCTATTTGTAACCGTACTGTTAAGCTGGTACTTAAGAAAAAGTGAAATAATTAATCCATTATAGTTGTCAAAGACAACTGCATAATATAAAGGAGCTGTGAAAATAAGAGCAATAAAATAGGTTTGTGTGGTTCTGTCTTTATTTTAGTGCTGGTAGAATAGCTGAGATCTTAATAATGGTACTAAGTTTGTGTTGCTTACAGGGAGCAGCAGTCACTCAAACTGCAGAGCTTGATGAGCTGCATGTGGAAGAACAGGGATTTAAACTTCATACAATTTTCAGCTACAACACAGAAGTCAAGAAACCTTAAATATGTTCCCCAGAATTATGTGGAATGGAAATTAATGCTAGATTAGGAGGATCCATTCAGAATGATTTTGACCTCCCCTTTCCATATTGCTTTAACATGAGCACCTAGAAATTGCTAACATAAAGTTTCCTGGTATTCAACTTAAAGCATCTGTTGCAGCTACCTTTTTTCCCCCATACCCCCTCCTCCTTGTGATACCATATTATTGTTGGTACTCTGTAGATTTTACATGGATTTGGCCTTCAAGCTTTCAGCAGGTTAAGAGGTTTCTAGAAGTGTGTTATGACTTACAACACTGTGGCCACCTTTTAGTGAAGCATCTCCTGCTTGCCTCCGTGTGTACTGGCCCAGCCTCGAGGGCTGATGTGGTCCCTGCTGGTCCAGTGATCCCACTGCTCTGTGTAGTTGTTGTGCAGCTTGCATGGCAGTGGAGCAAGAAGATGGGAGTTATTCCCTGGAGCAGTAGCATGAAGTCTTTCACACCATGTGGCAGCTAGGATGCTCGTGCTACAAATTCATCCAGAATAACTCAGAGCTAGTCCCAGTGTGTAGAATGGCTGCAGTTAGCCTGATTTGGGAGGAAAAAGAGCTCTATTGTTGTGAGCCCTGCTGGGTCACATCCCCTGCTCTTAGGGACTAGAAAATGAACCCAGGCTCTTTTTGGTTTGCTGGTTATGGGAGTAGCTTTGCTATCTTGCTGCCATGGTGATATGTTCAATGTGTGGAGGAACCTGCATCAAGCAGTTTCTGTGAATACACTTGCAGTACTGCAAAAAACTGCATGAGACAAGGGTCATCTTAACAGGAGTCTGAAGCGTCCTGATGAAGAAAAAGCACAGAACTGTGTCCCAGACCTGAATACCTACTTTTCTTTGTCACTTCTTAGTTTTTCTTCCCAGCAGTATGAGGCAATGAGACAGTGTTTAACAATTTTCTCCTAAGTCCCACTGTGCAGCCTTAGTTCTGGACACGCAGGTGCAGTAATTTACAACTCTTTTCAAAAGTTGCCATGATTCTACCTAGCAGGAGGAAAAAAACTTTCTGAATTTTATTTATTTCATAAGTAGGGTTTGTTATGGCTGAAGAACATTTTCTTATGCTGCGTTCTTGTAAGATTTTAGTTAATATATTAGAAATACAGATTTAGACATATATATTTGAAATGTATAACAGTGTCTAATATGCATTATATTTAAAAATATGCGTATAACCTGAAGCATGCATTTGGTGTTAATGTTAGAGAAAAGGATACATTTGCCACTAAATTTCAAATGAGGTTTTTCCTCTTTGTCTGAAGAAGTTGTTTGATGTGTTTTGGATTTTCACAGACTGAAATAAAAATCTTTGTATCTGATTTGTTCTGAAATGAAACATGAGCATGTTTCTCCTGAGAAGTGCGCTAGCTGGGAAGTTTTGGAAGTTTTTTTATTTTAAAAAAGTTAGACTTTATGTGTATGGGAAAAGGTTCTTATTGCTCTGAAACTTATTGCCTCTTAAACAAAATGTCAGGAACAATGGAAATACTATGAAATTGGTTATCAGCTGCAAGCATGATGTTGTTTTCTTTCCCTTACACTTTTCATGCTTTCCCATGCACTTTCCCCCTTTCCCATTCCTTTATGAGGCTTTTTCCTCTATGTGACATCTTAATTACAGGGCAATAATGAAAATTAAGAAAATAACTATGGCAACAGACGTTAGACGTTGATATTTTTGTATGTGTCTGGTCTTGTTTAAATTTAGTTCAGTAGAAGAATGCACAGTATATTTGTTTGAACATTTGGTTTCAGAATAGAATATACTTTATGTTTATGCAACTATGTAAATTGCATGTCAAGAGCCTGTCTTTAGGAGGTTTCACATTTATCTAGGGCACTACCAGGTGCATCTGATTTATTACTGCAAAATTTCACAAGGTAGTGCTATGCTAAGTTTTAATATTTAATCTGAGATGTGGAGGGCATTACCTATCATACTGAGCAACAGTCTCCCATTGTTTCCTTGAATCCCATCTATCATCTGTGAATTTGTTCATTATATTATAAATACTGTGGGACAAGGGCTTGCCAAAGTGTCTGAGTGGCTGTGACAGTCATAGTGAGAGTGTCAGGTACGTTTTGTAGCAAAAA
Source organism: Pachycephala philippinensis (assembly GCA_013397055.1). NCBI lineage: Eukaryota > Metazoa > Chordata > Aves > Passeriformes > Pachycephala > Pachycephala philippinensis. Next base: position 875,927 of record VWZT01011413.1, on the reverse strand, counting down.
AAAAGACTTTGCTCTTCTTGCAATGACATGTTTTATTTCAGCCAAACACAACAAAACTTTCAAGTGCCATCCCAAGTGTGCACTTTACCTGCGAGGTGCAATCAGAAAATACGTAGTTAATGTAGGAGTCATTATTTTAATGCATAATGCTTTCCTTGTGGTACAAACAGAGAGCAGTTTAAATTATGAATATTATTTGTGACATGAATTATTTAACAGTGTCTGAGACATTTAAAATACATCTCAAGGTGATACATGAAGGACAGTTTTGAGAGTGTTTTCATCCTGAGGTGTGTTCCATGTTGACAGCTATGGCAGTAAGGTCTTCAAAGAAATTTAGATCTTATGTAAAAGTTTTAGAGTCTCAAGTCGTTGACTAGGATGTGCTCATGCCATTAAAACTTTTTTAATCTTAATCTCTTTCAGTCCCAGCAAAGATGCATTGTGATCTTTGCACTGGTATGCTGCTTTGCAATTCTGGTTGCACTGATATTTTCGGCAGTGGATATTATGGGAGAAGATGAGGATGGACTCTCAGAAAAGAACTGTCAAAATAACTGTCGGTAAGAGGTAACAAACAAAACTTCTCTTTTGGGGTGGAAAGGAACATATGTGTGTTATATAAGGGCATGAAGTGATTGCCATAGTCCTGTGGTATTGGGAAGAGCAGCTAACAGAGGAAGAAATGGTTTCTCATTTTGAATTTCTGGTTTGGGAGGTTAGTTTAACAAAATAAAGCACACTTTTTGAAGTTATTTTTGGTGGTGTGTTTTGAGCAAGATTAGATCAATTATTTTGTAAGCCTGAGCCAAAGCCCGTTAAGTTTCAGTAATTGAGTACTGAGGTGGATAGTTCCCAATTCTTTCATGTCTTTTTCTCATCATGAGCACTTCTTTCATTCTCCAGAAAGGTCACTGATGCCTTTCTAGCTAAGATTGGTGTCCCTTCTGTGTAGAGGGAGATTTTCTATTTCCTGTTTGATGCATTCCCCTTATAGATGCAGTGGCTTACCTATGAACTGTGAAGGAAATTTGTGATAAGATCAGAAAGACAAGTGTTGACAGTGTTGAACTAAGATTTGCCTCAGACACCTGCCATGGTTGTGTATATCTTTTCACTTTTGGTTCTGTTAGTTTTAAGTAGGTGATTAGTTTTTTGGGCCTTTCACTTCCAGACTGTGGCTCTCATTTTGCTGCTCCTCATGGTCAGCTTCCTCCATGAATCTATTCATTAATGATGACCAGTGCTTCTCCTGGGTCATATTGTCCCAGGTCCTCTTCTGTCCACCAAGCTGATTTAAAAATCATTTGTAGACTTCATTCCCAGATGTATTCTGTTTGGGTTCTTTTCAAGACTTTTATGCAGAGCACCCTCTCTGATCTACTTTGTGAAAAAAACAGTCATTGTTAAATAACTTCTCAGAAATCCATTCTAATCTGATAATGGAATTGCTGGAGTGGGAGGGGGCCTCTGGGCATCCTCCAGTCCATGACTCCGCTCAGAACAGAGTCAACTACAGCAGATTGCTCAGGCATGTGCACAGTCATGCTCTGTGTAGCTCCAAGGATGGACTCCACAGCCTTTCTGGGCAGCCTGTCCCACTGTTCGTGCAGAACCTACTGGGCTACCAAGGGCTGGGTGTACAGCGGGTAGGAGGTAATTGACATTTGCATTTTAGAACAATTTAATGAAAGATTAATGTTTTTTTGAGCCTTTGATACTTATTTCTGCTATTCTTTGTTCATTTTGTGTGACAGCTCTTTTGGGACATTGCCTTTTTATTCTGCACCTGTCACACTACAGACAGCACTAATTCAGAATCCAGAAAATTTGATTATGGTTTTTCAATTTTAATGGGTTTTTATAATATTTTTTGCATTTTGCTTAAGGAAAAAAAAAAAAAAACCAACCCAAAACCAAGAGGATTCTTTAAATCTATATCTCCTCTCAAATGGAATATACTTGCAGCATCAGGTAGCTTTCGTCCTGAAACCAAAAGTGTCCTTCTGGCACTTTTTCCCAGAATTGTTTTTAGGTTTGGTTTTGTTCACTTCATTCTACACCTACAGGTCTGGGCAGCCTTTTGGTGTCTTCTCTGAATTTTCTAGAGTTCAGCCAGCTTTCCTTTCCCCATCAAGATCTTAGGTTCACTGTGAGATGTTGCCTTCCAAAATTTTTGAAGATACTGCATGTGTCACCTCTACACCCACTGTCTCCATGTGTGAATCTTTGACAGAACTAGGTCAGATGAGGGGAAAGTCTTTCTGCTCATTGGCTTCAGTGTGCTGCACACGACTTCAACACACTCAGAAACTACTGCACCATGTTTCCTCTTAGTTTTATTAACTAATGGTTCCCATTTTGTTCTGGGTAGCTGTGCCTAGCCAAGGAAGGACTTCACCTTCTTCACTTTGTATTCTTCAAAGGGAAAAAAAAATCGGAGTAGAAGTGATACACAGTACTATGAAAAACAGGGATATTATTTTTTCTATGTGAGTGATTAATTTCTTGTCTCTTTATGGGTCACAGCAACCTGCCTCTCCAAAGAATACTTGCCTTTGCTCAGTGTTTTTTGTTGGTTCACATGTGTCAGTCTTGTCCCCTCCTGGATTGTGTTAGAGGAGCCTGAGACTAAATCAGCACCTTGACTTTAAACATAAGAGTCAATTAAACTGCTCTGCATTTACAGGGATAAAAGTGAACTCAGACCCCAGCTCTATTTTAAGGTGCCTTTCACAGAGCGATTCAAGTGCGTGATCTAGCTACTAATGCCTGAACCAGAAGGCACATAAATGTTGTGTGTATAAACTGCCTAAACCATTTCTAATAACAGTATCCAAGCTGGCAGCAGCTCCCTGCTAACGTTGAGTTCCTCTCTACACGATGAAACTGGGGTCCTTTACGTGTTAAATACATTGCAGACTTAACTGAAGTGTCACAAATCAATTGCTGCCCATGGCATATATTTAGTACTTGGGCTAAGCACTTTTAATAAGTAAGACAAGAGTTACTGAATTCTTACATTTCTGCTGTATGAGTACTTTCACTGACATTCAGAAAGGGGTGCTTACATTTGCAGGATGTGCTGAGACAGAATGGTAACAGAAGATCCTTTTAAATTTTTTTGATGAAATGTTTGTCAAATACAAGTTTATATGTATGAGCTTAGAATTCTTTTCTTGATTTTATCTGATTGATTTTGTGAAGAATGTTGATGGGAAAGGGTGCTGTTGATTTGAGAAGAACTTTGCTGATGGTTTGTTAATGGCTCTTTTCTTTGGAAAATTTCATTTCTGTGTTTTTATTTTAAAGAAAAATACACCTGAAATAGAACTGTGGTCCAGAAAAGTTCTCTGGCTAGAAAGTTTTGGAGCTTGTGTCAAAAAATAGGATTTTTAAGAGAGAGGAGGAGAACATAAGAGGAAGACATTTTTAGAGTGTAGAGCTTTTTGTAGCCTGAGAGAGGAATCTTTGAGGTATGTTGCAAATGGTGTTTTCCAGTAAAGCTTACATCTGTCTTTGTTGTTGTGATTGGATTGTTCAGGAACACAAATGCAGCTTTTCTGATCTGCTTGTTGTAGTTCAACATGAGGTTCCTCTTCTATAAACCATTCCTTAAACTCTTATTACGTGGGAAATACTTACTGCATGTGTTCCCAAAATGACCTTACTCTTTATTGATGTATTCATTTCTCTTGGGGGCTTTGTAACAAAAATAAGTCAGGGAGTGGAAAATCAGACTTCTTTGCATATCTTCTCTGATTGCTGGAGGGATTGATGCTACTCATCCTATTAAAAGGAATGTCAACTGATTGAAATTTAAGGAATAAAAAAGTAGCAATGACTGTGAAAAGTTGAGGCTTTGCAGTTTGTGCTCGGTCTATGATGGTAATAATTCTCTTGAGACATCCACAGTAATGTTGTTAGGCAGCCCTGATGGATGAGACTGGTTAAGAGGATATGCTTAGCAGTCTGGGAATTTTGCCTGTCTTGCTGTGGGTCCATTAGACACTGAATCTATAAAATTAGATTATTGTAATTTGAAAATAGTACATTTTAATGGCTGATATATTGTGAATAAATCTTGGCTAGCCTCTGATATAATGTCAGTTAAGACTTACTTGACTTTTTTGGAATTGACTGATAAACTCTAAAAATGGCAATTTGGGAACCAGAAGAAATTACAGTTATTAAGAGATTGTCTCTGCTATCCAAACTATTTGAACCAAGGTCATTTTGATGTATTAACAGTAACTTGAGCTGTTCAAGGCTCAACTTGAGCCTCTTCTCCTTGTTGGTGCTGATAGTCATGCTAGGGTTCCTACAGAGTTTGCACATGGCCGTAATTATCCTTGTCTCACTGGCTTTTCCAATATCCGTTGAAGCAGTGGTAGCAGCTGGCATAGCTCCTACCTCTGGCTGTGGGTTTGGCCCTGTCTCTTGAGAGGGACTACAGAATAAGGTGGGAAGGGAAACAGTGGTAGCTACTTTCTGTGCTTCCCAAGCTAAAACTGAAGCTGTTGTCATGATAATTTTTTTTTTCAATATTGCCTTTCTCTGATGATAATTGGAAGGATTTTCTTGCTTTCTGTTTGTGTGCATTTTCAAGGCAGATTCTGTCTTGCATTCTGTTCCTGTGATCCTGTTTTGATCATTTCTCTTCTCCTAGGAGTCATATATAATGAAGGCACTTGTTCATTTGTGTTTGGATTTGTGTTGGAGGAATTTGCTGTTCTGTATGACAGGAGTGACAAAGGCTGTTTAGTTCTCTTCTTGATCCTAGGGAGGCTTTGACCAATTCTGTCCTATAGCAAGTAGGTGATGATACCTGAGCAGTGCTTGTGATTTCTTTAGATATTGTTTGGATTGTTTTGGATAGGGGTTCGTCTCCTGGAGAGGAGCTGAATCTTCCTGTTTACACACAAAGCTTTAGAACTCAACAGTACCCTGCAACACTGAGTTTCAGAGATTAAATCTAGTTGTATACAGTAATTATTTATATTGAACAATTATTGTGTGTTGCATGCATTGCTTTCAATTTCATTAGATGGTTATTCTCCGGTTGTGAAAGAGGGCCCACAATTGTTGCTTTATGAATCTTTCTTTCAACTACTCTGCTATTTCACCAAGTAAGGTTTTGCAGCACTATTAAATAAGCGTACTGCAGCACATGCTTACATTCATTTACCTTGGAAGTGTGTTGCCCCTGGCTTATTGTGGAGGAGATTTTCTCTGTGCTGCGTGAGTTCTGAACATAGCAAGGTTTATATTGACTGGTTTCTATTTAATAAACAAACTATGACAAGCATAATAGTTAAATGTCTAAACAGAACAAGATGCTCAGATTTTGAAAACAAGCCTGTTAAAGAGCAACTGAAGATTTCTATTTACAAAACAACTATTCCACTTGGCATAAAAATGCATTCTGTCAAGATGATGGACTAGAGGATCAAGTCCACCCTCAGTTAATTTGCAGACAGCACCAATTTGAGCAGGAGTGTTGATCTTCTGGAGGGTAGGAAGGCTCTGCAGAGGAATCTGGAAAGGCTGGATCAATGGGCCAAGGCCAAAGGTATGAAGTTCACTAAGGCAAAGTTCTGGGTCCTGCACTTGTGTCACCACAACCCCCTGCAGCACTACAGGCTGGAAAGCACTACAGAGTGGCTGGAAAGCTGCCCAGCAGAAAAGGCCCTGGGGGTGCTGGTTGACAGCGACTGAACATGAGCCAGCATCACCCCAGGTGGCCAAGGAGGCCGATGGCATCCTGGCCTGGATCAGCAATGGTGTGGCTGGCAGGAGCAGAGCAGGGATTGTCCCCTGTACTCAGCACTGGCGAGGCCTCACCTTGAATCCTGTGTTCAGTTCTGGGCTTCTCAATTTAAGGGCATTGAGGTGCTGGAGTGAGTCCAGAGAAGAGCAATGGAGCTGGTGAAGGGTCTGGAGCACAAGTCTTGTGAGGAATGGCTGAGGGAGCTGGGGGTGTTTGGTCTAGAGAACAGGAGGCTCAGGGCTGCCCTTACTGCTCTCTTTAACCACCTGAAACAGGCTGTAGCCAGATGGGGGTCAATCTCTTCTCCTGCATGGCAAGTGACAGAGGAAATGGCTTCAAGTTGTGCTGGGGGAGGTGAGAAAAAATTTCTTCACCAAAAGGTTTATGAAGCATTGAAACAAGTTGCCCGGGAAAATGGGAATCACCATCCCCGGGGGTATCTCAAAGACATATAGATATGGTGCTCAGGGATGTGGTTTAGTGGTGAACAGGGTGGTGCTGGGTTAATGGTTGAACTTGGTGATTTTAAGATCTTTTCCAACCTTAATAATTCTAGGGTGACTGTTTTCCTCTTGCTTTTGGATGATACAGAGAACGAGCTATAAAACCACCTATTTTTTCAGATGATCTCTATTTGCAGACATTTTTATTTTTGCATCAAAAATAAAATTCAATTGAAGTTTCACTGTTCAATTGAAGTTCCTTGGCTGGACACTGCAAAGACCTGGTGTACCTTGTGCAAGTCCATTCAGCAGCCAAAGCCAGGGAGGGAAATCACTAATTCAACAAACTTGCACAAGAAGACATTCTACCTCTACTACCTTTTATTTTTCATTTCTCAAAATGTATTTCAATGGAAAAGATAGTGTATTAACAGTACAGTACCTGTACTGATACAGTTCCTCAGTACCTGTACAGAGTACAATCTTTTTCCTTTGTTTTGGCACAAAATACAAAAAAAAAAAGGATAATTTTTCTTTTGTATTCCATTTACTTTCAGCTATAAAGAGTGTCTTCACAAATTCAAAAACGAGTGACAAAACTTGTGATCTGTTTAGATCTTGTTCTGTCTGCATTACTCCCAGTAGATAGTTCATCGTTAATTACATTGTATCAAATAGGTCTGGGCTTCCACTCATTTTGTTCAAATGCACAAACTTACTCTTTTATCTACTCTTTGTTCCATTAAATCCAATTATTTTCTGTGGAGTTTAGGACAGAGGGCTTTAGAGTCTCCTTAAGGCAGCTTTTCCTATCATGATACGTGTTGTTTAGAATGCAATACAGGAATTAACATCTTTTGTGCTCTTGGAAGTTATCTTTTTAAGTATGTGTTTATTTCTCCTTTTACGACTTAGAATTTATGAACTGATATCAGAGAAAATGTTCCAAGCTAATAGAAATCAAATTCCATTTACTTTAGGGTTCCTACGTAATGCAGGTGGGATAAAAGAGCAATTCATGTGTTAAGAGTAGCCTATCTCCTGTGTAGTTTGCTGGAGCTTCTCTATGATTAAATCTTTTTATTTTCTCTTTTTTTCCCTTCCTTTCTCCCTTCTCAATTTAATTTGTTCTTTTCTCTTTTCACCTTCAGAAGACTGAAATGGCATCATCCAAGCAGAACTCAAATAGATTTCTGAGGTCATTTTCTATACTAGATTGTAAGGCTATACTAAAGAGAGTTATTAAATCTAAAATTACTGGTCATTCTCATGATCTTGAAAACTGATTTGCGACATTTCAGAGAGGTTTTTATTCTCCCTGGCGAGAATAGCCACCCAGCTTAATAATGCTCCCTGATAAATCGTTCTTCTTTTTGCCTAGTGCGAAAGGCATTAAAAGTGGCTAAAAACTGTAGTAGAATCTGTCTGAATTCATGCTCCATTTCAGGGTGACTTGTTCGTTCAGCCAGAGCTGACTTTGCATCAGATCCTAGCAAGCACCTGTTCCAGTGACACCATTTATTTTTAATTGCTTCTCCACCCTCAGAGCAGTATATGAAAAAGATACTTATTACCCTGTCAGATTACATTAGATGTATTGAGTTCTGCATCTCATCCTAGGACAGCACTGTGAGTGTCCTCAGGGCCAGCATGATTTGATACTCCCCAGGAGTGCAAGTGTTATCATGCTCGATGATTTCTGTGACCTGAATAGCTGGCTGAGCCTGCCTGTCCGAGACCCTGGGCAGTGCCACACTTAAGAAGCAGCAGGTGTGGTCCTGCTGAAGCCGAAAACGTTGTGCAGAGCTGTTGGCCCTGGTGGGCTTGAGCTGACTCTCCTTTTCAGCCACGTGCAGCTCCCTTTGCTCTGGTGGCTCTGAGGTTGCACCCCGAGGGCAGCGGCTCTTGGCGTTAATGCCCTGCTGGGAGGCATCAGGGAGAGCTGGTGGTTGAGGTTTGTTAGGACTGTTTTTTCCAGATGCTCTTTACATGTACAGGAAGACATATTTTGGTGAAATATTTGGGGTTTTTCTTTGTTATTCTGAAGACTTTCTTCCTGGTTTATTTTCCTCTTAATGCGTGGGTGAAATTTAGGTGAAGCCAGAGTCACCTCTCTGTGGTCTCTGATAAGTCTCTGTATGTCCATGTCTCTCCAGTTAGAGCATCCCTGTGAGTAATGCTTCAGATAAAAAGTACTCTTGCATGTTGGGCAAGATGTCAATGACCTGTGTTAATCAGGAAAGTATGAGTTTGCTTCCTTTATTCAACTTACCCATATCCAATTGTCTTGGCCAAGGGTAAAAAATGCACTGGAGAAATGTTTCATTACCATTAGTATTTTTTCATTTTATGTTTTAGGGTTTTTTTCCCCGTAATTAATTTGATTCCTGTCAACCAGACCGTAAAACAAAAAAATAATGTACAAATACCAGCTTTAGCATGTGCCAGATGCAGACCTGTCATTCATTGTCTATTTAATGACCGGTCCTTTCCAAATAAGATTATTTCAAAATTATTGTACAGCTCAAAGAGAGTTTTTATGACTGACAGCATCATAATTTGATAGGTTTAAAGCTGATTTCTTCACATGCTAAGTGTTGAAATGGCTCTTCTCTTCTTGTAAGAACCCTCAGTGATTTGCATGTCTTCTGATATGAGGGGGAGGATTCATCTTGCCTCAGACTAAACTTTTGATGGATATTTAATGGCACACTGGAAGTGTTGGGTTTGACTTTTTACTGTTTTTCTAGATCTGCTTGGAACTCTTGGAATAAGTATGTTACACTCATACATATGACCACAGATGATATCTGATATCTTTTGTCAGTTAGCAGGTATATAGTTAATTTGATTTTCACTGATTTATCAAAATATTTATTTAAAAAACCTGTTGGGAAAATAAAGTGATTTTTAAAATTTTCTTTGTTGTTATTTATGAAATAGCTCCTTAAGTCAACTGGGCTTGAATAAGTTTTAGAATTCTTCTACTGGCTGAGTATTGGAGAAAAATGCACTTTTACCAGTAGTTTAGCAAAATGTGAATATGCATAAGCTTCATAACTGATCATGACACTTCAAGGCAAGAATGAATGTGTCACCAGCATGAGGCAGGCAGCCGTGATTTGGATTTTGTTCAAACACTGTCAGAAACTAGTCCTTTCTTCAGCCAGTTTTGGGTCACTTGTATCAGCTTGGCAGTGCATGTTTTACAGTTCACTGCAGATGCTGGTGGAGAGTAGGGTTCAATAAATGACTTAGAGGATATTTGGGGTGACATATTTGGGGCAGTGGAGGCTGAAGTGCTGGATTAGTCTAAGTGTCTCCTCCAAGACACAGCCAGCACCACTGGGGGACCATGACAGACTGCAAGAGCTGCCCCATCTGGTGTATTTCATAGATGCACGTGAGCCACCTCAAAAATATCCCTAAACTTTCCAGTTTTGGGCCAAGACAGGCTGCCAAAACTGGAGCCAGTCCATTGCTACAGCAACTTTGGGAAAGCAGTAGAGATGTAACCTCTGTGTGACATCCAACAAACTGTTCTTTTCCCTAGTGACACATCTCTTTGCATGTGAAAAGACTTCTTCAGGTCTGACTGGAGAGGAGAAAACAGTGAATTTTTCCATTTGCTCTTGAGAAGAGTCACACAAATACCTAAAATGGGCAGCAAAGTGAGTCAGTGTCAGAGGTACTGCTCTGGCCAGGTTCACATGGCAAAATTTCCAGATAGAAATGTACTTCTAGTATTTGAGGGAGGTTTTATGTTTTCAGGTGTTTTTTGAGAGTCAAGATTTTTCTGTTAAAGTGTATTCCATTTGGTAAATATCAATAATAATATCAATAGTTCAGTTAATGCTTTCTACTAAGACCTAGAAAGGTGTTGGGTGTTTTTTTTTTCATTCTGTGGTGTTCTTAAAACACTGCTTTATCGGGCTACATAGCTTGTGTCTGTTAGGGGAAGAGCTTCCTGACTTTCTTCATCTTGGCCAGAAATGTACCCATCAGTTTTCCTTCCCGCCCCACCCCCCCCGATTTTAACTTGGATGCAACAAGTTTTAAAGATGCAATTTTAATCAGATGCATTCTGGATGGACCTAACTTAATTACCATAAAAAACTGACCAAACAAATCCCACAAACCAAAACCAAAATTAAACAAACAAAAAACAGAAATACAAATAGATACCATGTAAAACCATCTGACGGTAGTTAAACCTGTCTTAGTACTCCTAAGATATCCTGGAATATTTCCATAGACTCTTGCCTCTGCAATTTGAGTGCTGGCAATGTCCTTTGGGAATGGATACTTTAAGTACTTTATTCTTTTCATCTGTGGATTTTTATTACTGTTCCTACCTTGACTGTATCTGCTGAATTTGCAGTGCTTATTTCAAATTGTTGCTGACTAAAGTTTTTACCTTCAATTTTCCTTCGTTGTTTTGCAAAGCAGTTTTGTTTGTTCTTGCTGGGCAGGAAGGGCATTCATTAAGTTTAGGGTGTTGTTGGATTGTGTAAATGCCAACATCATAGAATATAATTTAATTTCTATTATGGATAAGAGAGCTGTTACTTAGAAGATTCTCATTCAATTATTGTTAGCACCATAAGATCATGCTTATTTATGAGGAAAATTAGTATTTTGATTCTTGATTGGTTTCTATGACCATAAGCTAAGACATTTGTCCATTCCAAGTGATACCAAGATTGTCAGGGCCTTTTAGAAAGATGCATGGGCCAAGAGAAAAATAGTAGCAATAAAATTCCCACTTCTTGTGTATTGATATGTGATTAATCAGTTCAAATTAATGTTGCTCTTTACAGTTACAAAGTGTCCATATGAGAATATCAGGGGTTGTATGGAAGGAAATAAAAAACCACATAGATTTGGTTATTAAAACAAAAAACAAACAAACAAACAAAAAAACCAAAAAAAAGGTCTGTCTATTTGTCCCTATAATTATTTGCCATATTCAAGCTTTATAGAAAGGTTTAATATGAACATAGTCACAAGTGGAATGTAGAAATAAAATAAAAATGTCTGGTTAACTAATTAACACATATGACAGGGGCTATTTATACAATATTTGTTGTTCTTCTGAGAGGCTTTTTAAAGTTGTTCTGTTAGGATATTTTAGTGTGTTTTACAGATGGGTGAACAGTGAATGGGTTGCTGCTCAAAAGAGCTAAATAGACATAACAGCTGATGAGAGGGGCTTGTGTGGCTGCTACATGGCTCTGTACAGGACTGACTAAATACCTCAGCTCTTGAATTTTACATAATTTGAAAGTCATGGTAATGGTATTTTCTCAAGACTTAAACATGGTACAAACAAAGGAAAGAGGCTGAGATTCTTTTCAGTGGCTAAACAGGTACCAAGTGAGCACTTACTGTTGTACTGGGAAGTCTCAGCTCCTGATTCCTGACTGATGGATATGCAAGGTGTTCCCTGAAGCGTGCAGCTGGATTTCCTTAGGCAGGGGCAAGAAATGCTTCACCCACGGAGGGCAGCATTGCTGTCCTCATCTCTGTTTGGAAGGAAACTGCCTGCCTTGGGCTGGGGGCAGAGCTGCTCCAGATGCCATTTAGGTGCATTGCCTGGAGTCACTGTCAGGAAACAGGCACTTCATCTGGGGCAAACTGTTGTATGTTACTGTATTTGGAAGATCTAATAGCATGTATAGACAATGACTCTTGAAAACATTAGCTCAGAATTAAGAGTGTATAAACCAATAAGATGTTGAGAAAACAAACTCAGTAGTACGAGGGAGTTGTTCGTGTATAAATTGAGAATATATTAGGACTGTGGCATCAAATTGCGATGAAGATATTTAGAAAAACAGAAATAAAAACTAGCCCAGCCTTTCCATATTCCTGGTAAGGGGTCAGAAAACTAATGGGCAAAAAGTGATTAAATAAAATAAAAATTGGCTGGTCCTTTCTCAAAACTAAGGAGAAAGTGGGAGAGGTGAAATAGTGCATTTGGTAACCAAAATTGGGGTTTAAAAAAAGTTTCTCTTCTGATGGTGTCCTTGTCCTTTCATGTCTAGAGATTAAGCATGAACTTTTTAAAGTTGAAGACAACTCAATTGCGTGGGTTTTTTGATAAGCGTATCCTGGAGATCTTCAATTACAGTATGGTAGTGAACAGAGAAAACTAAATGATGCAGTGCCTCTTGGTTAATGGTGTGTATGGCATTCTAGATAATAAACAGCGATGGCAGATAAATTTCTTATTCTAAATTCAACAGAATTGGGTCACTGTTTCCTTTTTTTTAGTAGAAGTTTTGCAAAATGTACCTTTTCTTTCTTCATTTCAATTCACCTCAGATCCTCAGGATCCTCATGTTTTCGTAGTTTACCCTTCAATGTAGCACCTGGCTGTCTACGATGTGATAATGTGAGATACAGATCTGCTCTTTACAAGGGTGAGGTTTTAATTTTTTTTTAAGCACTGAGTGATGTAAAACCTTGATGTTAGGAAAACAACAGAGGCACTGTGGCTGTCGCATAGGCAGGATACTGGCAAGCCTTAATGCAGGGAATGCCATTCCTCTCATTAACATCAAACCTGAGAAGCAAGCTAGATTTCAAGAACTTTCATGTGAGTGTGGATGTTTTGAATAATGAATGGTGGTGTGTTAAATTGTTAATACTTTATCTACAAACTCTGACTTGAAGTAGTTCATGTTACTGCTTGTGTGTACTTCATTTTCTCATGGATTACACACTGATTAAATTTTGCCATACAATAAATACGTTTCCTCATTGCTTTCTTACTTTTGCACTTTTTAAAATTTCTTTTCCTTTCCCTTGACAGACACCTAAATCTTGTTTTCTTTCTCTCTTTCTTTACCTTGTCATTTGGGTTTGGCTTTGTGGGATTCGGATGATGTGCTTGCCCTTCCCTTGGGCTTTTCATTACAGGCCCTTTCGTGGTCTTTCCCTATCCTCCAGTGGTTTAGAAAGTGGCATAAACTCCATTCCTTGGAACGTTTTCAGACTCCCTCCCACACACATGCGTGTTCCCTGCCTAGATGAGCTATCTCGAGTCTATATTTGGAGACTGAGAGTGTCTGGAGGATAAATCTGTGTTGGCCACAAATATCAAACGAATTCACAGTTTTAAGTATTAGGTTAAGACAAGAATTTGGCTAATTAGTTTTGGTGTAATTATTAGAAGCTTGTGTCATAAGATAGTTAATCCAGTCAATGTGCTTATGTGATGCCAGTTTTATTAGACTTGAAATCAAAATATATCAGCTCTTTTACTCCTGAGAAGGATTATATTTTGTGACAGCAATTAGTAGGCTTTAATAAGGTGTACTGACTGAAACAGGACAGACTCTTCTTGGGTTGGCCAAGGGATGTCTTTTGGGGGGAAATATATAGTGTTAGTGTTTAACCAAGAGACATGTGGAGAAGAAGTGCTATTCTGCTTTTAGCAGAGGAAAGTGTTTTTAACCCCTTACTTGGACCTGGATTCCTGAACTTAGTTCATGCTTTGAAACTGGGCATCCAGATGCTGAATGACTCCCCTGCAGAATGGCAACTCCTGGTGCTGCAATCCTCTTCTGCCAGCCACCTCAGCATGGAGCTCTTCCAGAGACACTCCATGTGCTGATTGGTTCCTGGCATTGCTGCCACCTCTCACTCTGCCCCTCACTCGTACATTTAAGTAATGTCCTTTGAAGAAGCACCTTTAAGTCGGCCACACTGCTGTCCCCACCCCCAGGAGACACTTGGGACCCTGTGGTTCTCTGATTCTGCTCTTGCTTGCAGTAGTTTCTGTGATCTGTGACTAAAACCGCATATACTAGATACAGCTTATGGGAGTTGAAGTTGCAATTGGCTATGCTTTTGTTCTTTGGTGAGTTCTTACAGGAAGCTGCTTATTTTGTTACGATCAAGCAAAAAAAAAAAGTAAGGATTTTAACGTTCCTTCCTACACAGAGCCCATGGATCAGGAAGGGCCTTTGTTTTGGTATGCTCATTGGAAGTGAAAGGTGCTGTTTGAATTTCCTGTGGAGTGTGAAGACTGGTCAGGTCAGCTGGTTTCTCCTGTCTCAGCACCCTCAGGCACTTGTCTCTCAGCAGTCTGCCATAAGAATCCGCTGACCAGCTCTCAATTCTCCCCACAGCTGCAAAACCCATTAAAATGTTGTAGTGCTGACAGGCAGAAATGCTGTAAAAATGCAAATTTTCTTGTGCTGTAGGGCAAGATGCCAAGAAATGCTTTTCAAAATGTCTCACTGCTGCATAAGGATTTAGGGGAGTTGATACAGCTGGAATGCGAAGTTTTAAGCAGTGGGAGAGAAGCTTTTACCATTAGTAAGTTCACTAATATTTTGGTTCTTCAGTCACCTGTGGGCTTGGTGCAAAGGGTTTGCTTTATGTCCTTTTTTTTTTTTTTCCAGTTTTATTTTTACACAGACAATAATGGGCTAAGAGGTGATGTTCTGCTCTGTTGGTGCAAAAAGGAAGGACTGCTTGCTAGGCTCAAAAATGGCACTGAGGTCACCTGCCTACATGCAATACTTAGAAACTGTATAGAAAAGCCCAGGACAGAAGGGTCAGCTTTGTTTCAGCAGATATTTTACCTACTTGTACCCATTGATGCTGTGTAGAGCAGTAGCCACGTCAAATGCAGAGTGGTGCCCATGACTCGGTCTGTAGAGTACTGAGCCAAAGAGATTGTTTTGTTTTTTCTTTAAAAGCAAGATGATTTAACTAAAATAATTATATCTTCTGTTGCAAAAGTAAGTGGTGGTGAGTGCTTTGTCCAGATTTTAGAAAAGGCAATGACATGATCAGAAAATTTTAAAATTATTTTTCCTTCATCTCTCATGTGAAATAATATAACAGCTGTGTAACAGTTGACTATCAAGACTGTTTCAAAGGATGTTATTTTCTTCCCTTAACCACAGTTTAAAAACAGGGAGGAGCTGATTATATTTCTGCTTTTTCCCACTGTAATAATGTACTTTCTATTGAAACAATGAAATAATTTCCTCTTCCGCCAGTCCTCCTTTGCCCTCTGTGAGCTGTTCAGGCAGAGTGGGCATGAAGGATTTTCTCTGAAGTGCAGTCATCTGCATTGATGTGCTGTATTTGTGTTGCTGTATTTATGTAGCTGTATTTTGTCTTGGCTCTCAGTTTTACATCAGATGATGCATAACAAGGAGAGGTAGGATTTGGAAAGGGCTACTTTGCAGTTCAGCAAATTACTTTCTCTGAAGATTGTCAGTACCAGCTTCAGAATGCTTTATGCAAGTGTAAATAATAAGCCAAAATAAAGTCTTTTCTGTGTACTTTCTTATAACACTACTGAGGTGCAGACTGAGTGTTTCATGAGCACTTCTTGATTCAGCAACATCAAGAAACAGGAGCTCTTTGTCATAAAGTTTCTGTAGTGATCTCAACAGTACACAAATATGGAATTAATACATATACTTCAGTATTATCTAATTTTGGTCTTAGTAGTCAGGGAAGGAGCATACAATATTCTCACCAGTTAGTCAGAAAAATCTGGGTCACACAGAGCTGTCTGCAGTGTTCGATGCACAGTGTGGAAGTCCCATTGAGAGGAACAAAATATAAAGAAGGCATATTAAATTGTACCCTCCCACAGGGGAATGAAACTGAAAAATGTTAAATGTGGGATGTTTAGCACTGTTTGAGAAGCTCAGTGGTGTTGGCACAAACGTACCCTGAAGGTGTGCACTAATTACAAAAGAGTAGGCTAGCTTTTTTGGATCTCAGCAACCACTGACTTGCTTCTTTTTTTGTAATCCTTTGGTAATCAAAGACCTATCAGCTGGATAATCTGTTGCTGTACCAAACTTGTTTATCCTTAAGCTTATCTGGGAAACCATATTGCAAGACAGAGGAGTTACCAGTGGGCCTGACTGAAGATTAGTTAGCTGTGTTATGGTATTAAAGTTGTATGCATTATCTGCATTCTCGCCCTGATATATTTGTGGAGTATTTGTGTGTTATAATAAAAAATCCCATTTCTCTAAGTTTTCCCTACTTATATTGACCTAGTATGCTATAAGATAAATAACACGTGTAGCAATTCTAAGGAAGAGTTAGTTGTAGATTTGTTACAGAAAACTTAGGTTTTAGTTGTTTCTATGATATCTTTCATCTGGAAGTAAACTGCAACTGCCATGTCTAAAGCCTTAACTTACAAATTCTGACTTTACTGTTTTTAGTTATAACCAAGATGAATTTATTTGAAAAATCTACTAAAGATAATAAAAGCATTTAATCAAAGATTTATCTACAAACAACAAATGGTTTGCTTTTAATTTCTTTGAGAGGCACATAGGTGCAGTGTTTAAACAGTAACAAAAATCAAAGAGTAAACATCCATTTTCTAAATGCCACCTTTTATTTGGAACTAACTTATTTCATATGAGAAGTAAATTGTCTTCGTAACAGTCTTTTTTGTTGTTGTTGCATCTTCTTTTTTCCTCTTCTTTGCTCTCCAGATCCAGTAATCCATCATGATGATGGTATGTACCTTTTTTTCCCCCTCTTCCAGGTTTCAGGTAATTCAATTCTTTGAACTCATACTGTTGCTAATAATGTGACAATGAAGAGGGACATTTGTTTGACATATTCAAGCTTAATGGACTTCGTATATGTCTCACCATCTAGTGAGGCAAGAATGCTGATTGGCCTTTTATTAATAATGACTCTGATGTGGGATACCCTTCCTACACATAAGTGATGAGTTAGGAATACAAAATAGCTGGAGTTAGAGTGGCGAAACAACTAACCTTTGGTTATTGCTCCTCAGTACTCAGTAAATATTCTGTGTCAGGTTTTGTTCAAGGTCACAAGCAGTGGCAAAGCGTTGAGCTCTCTTGTCCATGTCTCTTTTTTTTAATGAGGTGTGTTGTAAATACTGTTCTACAGTTTAGTGCCAATGTTTTAGAAAGCCAATACTAGAAGGTTATTACATTGCATGCACAGTGGCCAGCCTTGAAATTGTGGAGAATACCTGATTGCATAGATATAGCTAAATAAAATTACCCATCTCTGTATCAGAAAGAGGAAAAGACAGAGAAAGGATCTTTGCCTATTTTCTGAGGAACACATTCCCAGCATGGTTTTTTAGTATTATAATTAGTTAAAAATCCAAGAAGGTTCTTTTCTGTTGGGTCAGCAGCTTCAAGTTAACCTGTTCTAAAGGCAAAGCACAGCTCACCTCACTCTGGCTTGGTGTGCTGTTGGACCCATACTGGTATTAGATGAAAGTAGTTAGGATAGTAATCAACGAGAGAGAGCATGGAAATGGAGTAACTGAATTCTCTATGAAATTGCTAATGAAGCAATCGTGGTTGTTTATGTCCCTCTTGAGCCTTTAAATTTTACTACCAGGCATTTTGCTTCTTTGGGAAACTGTGGTCACCTCTTTCCTAAAGTACTTCTCACAGCTCCCCTCCATCGGATGCCATGGGTGGGAAGGGAGCATGGCTGTAGCCAGGAAAATGCTCTGTGATCACTGCTCGCACCAGCAACGAGTTGGGGCACCTTGTCTCCATCTCTACCCTCTGGGTGCTTATTCTTGTCTCTGAGTCTCTCTACTGGAGTATTGCTAATTGTCTGAATCTGGAATTACCATGTTTGAATTCAGGAACTACTGAGTTGAAAGTTGAAAGTACTGCTAAGTCTGTACTGGAGCAAAGAGTTTCTGCTTGGTCTCTCATTTGAATAGAGAGTCTACGTCACAAACTACTTCCAATTAGTCTAAGACACCTATGTAACCAAGTGTTTTGATTGCTTGAAGAGTTAACACATTGAATTTAATTCTTTCCCCCCCCAAATTTACCTAATTTTAAATACTTAGCTGCTGCTTTTTTTGGTTTTTTTTTAATAATATGAGAGTGAAATGAAGATTTTTAGTAACAGTGTTTTTCTCATTAAGAGCAAAATTCAGTTTAATTTATGATTTATTTCATATGCAAAGCATTTGCAGTGAATTCAAGACTACTTGGAAGTCCATGGCACTAAAGTAGTGCAACAATAACACAAATTTTCCTATTTCATTAACCATTCAGTGGGTTTTTAAAAAACATATCCCATTTCCAGTGAAAAAGAACCAATTTGAGATAGTAAAATAGAAAGCATTTTCAAGCTGCTGAAACTTTACTCTACATTTGAAGACAACAGTGGGAAAAGTGATTTTCATTACAGAGGCCATTATTTGTGTATGACTACTAACTAGAAGCAAAAAGCTTCTGCTAATGCTTAGCAGTATCTTGCTGAAAAATTGCAGTAATTTTCTTTTATTGATGTGTGTTCATTCATGTTTTTGTTGCTTCTCGTACCACAATAAACTCCAAATTCCAGGTAGTCAATAATTCAACTACTCAGTTCTTGGGGTTTGTACAAGAAGGTGCTTTGTGTATGTGGTTTCTGGATTTGGGGCCTTGGTAGTTTTTGGTAGAATAGTTGATGTCTTCTACCTACAACAATTTTTTTAAAAATTATTTCCTTATGGAATGCTTGGGAGTGAAGGCACTGAAAAAGCCTAGGTTAGTCAGCCAGCCAAGTGCAGCCCAATAGTCTTGATGTCTCACCAACTCAGAATTAAACTACGTGAAAGCTGATAAAAGATCCTTATTTTAATTTGTACAGAGCTTGTTGTTTTGAGGGATGGTACATGGGAGGTGTTCAGCATAGACTGTTACGTCAGCAAAGCTTCTTAGTTTTTTTAGTTGTTGATGGAGGCTTTTGTGTTTGTTTGGTTTTTTGCAGCAAACAGCTATTGTTCTAATCCTCATTTTAGTTGCTTATTGTCTTTTAGTTATTTGACTTACAGTAGAAAGCGTACAATGGCAGAATTTGTTTCATTTTCATACAGTCCCACCCTCCTGGGACAGTCTGTTTATGTGCTGAGGAGAAAACAACAATGTATATTTTTGGCTTTCATATGCTTTGAAGCTGAAGTAATTTCTTTTTCATGAGGTCACACTGTTATGGCTCACTGATATACTTCATAGCTACAGTATAATTATAAGTTATGTGGCTATTGCTTCTTGGTTTTAGTAGCTGAAATGACAAAATATAATGAGTAAATTTTTCCTGTTCCTGTATTTTAACAAAGATAGGTTTACACTTAGCAATGTGATTCTCATGTATTCCAGTTCAGACACTCCAGGGCTGAAAACTTGGCTAAAACTTCCCTCTACATTATGCAAGTTACGTTGTTATTTTAATTAACTAACATATTACTTCTTTCACCAAAGCTCTCGAAATTACAATTGCAGTGCAGTTATTAAATACAGAATTAAAATTCAGCAATAATAAAGGAGATAAGGAAGAACTGTCTAGAAGATATATAGAGTTCATAAATGTAAAACAGTATTATGAACTTTAGTTGATACTGAAAACTACTATTCCATATTGTGAGCAGGGGAATAATATATTAAAATGTGAAAACAAAATAAATTTTAAAAACCAAACCAAAACACTTTATAATTTTTTCATTTCATTTTAATTTGCCACAAACTCTGCACCTGAGTTCTGTTACTTAATTTCTTGTTGACTGAATGTCATATATTTTTAAAAAATCAAATAATAACTTATAATATTTGGAATTAATTTGACTAAATGATATAAAATCCTTCATTAGCTTCATGCATGAGGCCTACAGAAAATCTTACTGAGCATGCTGCATTTTCTTTGCGTCAAAGACTAAAATTATTGAGATTTCTTTTAATAGTGGCAAACTAGTAATGAACTAGCCACATAGCAAAATTATTTTTGAATTGTCTCTAAACTATTTTATTCCACTTATTCTGAGGTTATGTAGTATTGTGTTATATTTTGTTTGATACAACACAGGTGCGTTGTTCCTTTTTGGGGTATCATTATGGGTTTATTTATTGGAATCTGAACAAGTTTAGGCATGTTCAGTGCCTGTGCCAAGCTGTGCCAGTCCTGTAGTTGTCAGGCAGCTGTGTCTACAAGACACAACATCACTTTCATGTTACTGAAGATCATCTCTTTTTTTTTTTTTTCCCAGAGTCTATTTGCTACTGAAAGAGTACTATATTTTTTACAGCATTTTGAGACAAAATGTGCCCCACTGTGTCATGCTGTTCACAGTGCTTCTGTCTTGGGTCTGCCTCTCACATTTCTCTGCTTTCAGCTTGTTTACATTGACGCTGCAGAGAGGACAGGAACAGGAATAAGCCAAATCCATTTCCAAGTATCAGTACCTAAAAGGTCTGTCCTGAACTTGAAAGCTTAAATGTATCATGGCAATTGGGAGTGCACCTCTGAGTCCTTATGCATTGCTCACTTGCCTTCTGCCTGTGGCAGAAGTTGTGGGGTTTTTTGGGGGGGTGGAAGGGTGTTGATGGTGTTTGTTTCAGATCTGTCCTGCTTGCCCTGCTTTTTGTATTAGTAACCTCCATTAGAATTTATCATTTTGTAGTTTTCATTGATCTTATTGAATAGACATACCACATGGTGACTTTTTTGAGTTTCGTATTTACTTTACCTTTGTTCTTCCAGGGATCAAAGTAGTTTCCCAAAGGTTTAGTTATTTTCCAGATATGCAGTTTGTAGACTGATAGCTATTTTACTGTGTATGTTTGTAAGATGTCAGAAAACCCCCTTCTCTTATAAGAGAAATAGGCTTGTGGTAAAAATTGTATTTTTCTGATTGTATTTGAGCTAGTGGCAAATAAAACAGTGATTTTATTAACCTAGTTATTCTTTGAAACCAGATAGAAGGAAGAGAATATAGAGAGTATAAAATAAGAATCATTTCAATTGTTTACATCTGTGTTCTCTAAGTCACCATAATGATAGTGTTATTATCCAAGTGCATTTTTTGCCCAGGATAGATTTCCAGAATGAACTCCTCGAAATCTGGATAATCAAATAAGGCAGTGAGGATGTGCCAACATAAACTTCTGAAGTTGAATTAGTGACTTAATGTATATTTGAAAGTCTGTCAGCCAAGGCCTGAAGGATTAAGGAAAATTGGGAAAGGAAGTTACATTGCAAAATAGTTGGGGAGAAAAG
Source organism: Pachycephala philippinensis (assembly GCA_013397055.1). Lineage (NCBI taxonomy): Eukaryota > Metazoa > Chordata > Aves > Passeriformes > Pachycephala > Pachycephala philippinensis. Next base: position 854,666 of record VWZT01011413.1, on the reverse strand, counting down.
GCAAAACCATGAATTGGCAAAGAGATGTAACTTTATATTGAAATAATTCTTTTATGAAAGCTTTGTAAGGTAAATAAAGTCTTGACAAGCATTCATCATAAAAATTGTGATGAATTCAGTCAGAATACGGCTGAGAGGGCCAATAGAATGGAAACTATCCAGTCAAAGGAGTATTGTAAATTATTTATTTCTCATCTGTGCAGTACTCAGACAACCCAAATTACCAAAGACTTGGTCAGGATCCTTTAAAAGAATTCAGTGGAATATTGTTGTAAATTTCCCCAGACACAAGAGTAAGTCCTGTCCTGAACAACTACTTTAGATAAATTAGAATATATTCTTTCAGTGTTGGTGTTTGAAGTTTTTACTCCTGTGGCCAAGAAGTTTTTTGCCATTTAAGTGCCAGAATTAGAAAGACCAGACACTCTGCCCTGGTGGGTTGGCCTTGGCTGGATTCCAGGTGCCCACCAGAGCTACTTTATGACTTGCCTCCTCAGCTGGGTGGGGGAGAGAGAGTATAACAAAAGGCTCATGGGTCGAGATAAGGGCAGGGAGAGATCACTCACCACTTCTGTCCTGGGCAAAACTGACCCTACGTGGGAAATCAGTTTAATATAGCAACAATCAAATCAGAGTAGGATAATGAGAAATAAATCCAAATTTTAAGAACAATTTCTCCCTACCCGTCCCTTCTCAGGCNTACCCGTCCCTTCTCAGGCTTGTCTTCACTCCCAAGTTCTCTACCTTCCTTCTTCTCAGTGGTGCAGGAGAATGGGAAGGGTTATGGCCAGCTCATCCCACATAATCTCTGCCATTCATTCTCCCTCAAGGGGAGGACTCCTCACACTCTTCCTCTGCTCCAGTGTGGACCCCCCAGCAAACCTACTCCAGCCTGGAGCTTCTCTTCCTGTGGGTTCATGGGTCCTGCCAGGAGCCTGCTCCAGAGGGTAACAGCCTCCTTCAGGCANCCCCCTACCCGTCCCTTCTCAGGCTTGTCTTCACTCCCAAGTTCTCTACCTTCCTTCTTCTCAGTGGTGCAGGAGAATGGGAAGGGTTATGGCCAGCTCATCCCACATAATCTCTGCCATTCATTCTCCCTCAAGGGGAGGACTCCTCACACTCTTCCTCTGCTCCAGTGTGGACCCCCCAGCAAACCTACTCCAGCCTGGAGCTTCTCTTCCTGTGGGTTCATGGGTCCTGCCAGGAGCCTGCTCCAGAGGGTAACAGCCTCCTTCAGGCACATCCACCTGCTTTTCCGTAAGGTTCTTCATGGGCTGCAGGTGGATCCCTGCTCCCTTGTGGACCTCCATGGGCTGCAGGGGGACAGCTGCCTTACCATGGGCTGCCGGGGAGTCTCACCTGTGGCACCTGGAGCACCTCCTACCGCTCCTTCTCCACTGACACTGGTGTCTGCAGGGCACTTTCTCTCACATATTCTCGCTCCTCTCTCCAGCTGCAATTGCTCTTGCACAACAATTCCTGCTCCCCTTCTTAACTGTGTTATCCTGGAGGTGCTACCACCATTGCTGATGGGCTTGGCCGTGGCCGGTGGTAGGTCCATCTTGGAGCTGGCTGGCATTGGTGCCACATCCCAAACCACACCTTGTGTACAGAAATGCAAATTTTGCAGGAATTAGGAGTTGAAGTGCAGAGCATAATCCACTGATTTTTTTTTTTAATCTATTAAAAAAATGCTCCAATGAAAAATGTACCCCAACCAGGCAAGGTTTCTTGTTCTCTGCATTTCTAATGTGGCTGCCTTTTTAGGAGAGTTCCCCATCTTGTCCTTCAGCAAAACTGGGTTTCACAATTAAAATGTTCCTCTGGGTAATTCCTGATCTGGGACACATGCTCAGACAGAACCAAGCTGAGCTCACACCACTGAGCTCATGACCTTGGCAGGTGAGGATGCCTGTGCCTGTGTTTAGAGAGTGAGCAATAGATGGAAAGCAGAAGAGCTGAGCTGTAACTTTTCTTTGCATCTTCACTTTTGGATAGGTGTCTTAATCACCGTATCAGGAGTGTGGCCAGGTGTGTGTGTTGTGGTGTGTTTTGTGCTGTCTGTGGAAACTGTGGGTAGGAAATAATGCAGAGTTCAGGACCCATTACAAGAGCAACTGTGTAAAGAGAGAACATGTGATTTATTAAATTTTGTGTGCTATGTGTGTGGGCCCACTGATGAGGCTTCTCCTAAGTGGATCCTGTCCCTTACAGCAGATATTTCACAGTCTCAAATGGCTTTTTTCTACAATGCTTTTGATTATCAATAACCATTTAAACTAGACTGTTAAAAACATTCACTTCCAATTTTAATTCCTTGCAAATTGAACATTTGTAATTCTTCTACATACTAATTATTTATTCTTCTTTTGTATGCATAAAATCATGAGGAACATAAAATTGCTGGGCCAGAATTAACTGAAGTTGATTATTAATGAGATCAAACAGACAGTTAATGGGTTTGAAAAATGAGCTGCTATAGAATTCTTTATGTATATTTCTTGGAGGTTATTTAAAATGAGTAACTTGGAGCTAAATTCTGTTCCAACTGAAGTGTTAGGAATTTTGTTATTCACTTTAGGGAGTCTAGATTTTAATTTGTTTTGCTTCATCACAGTCCACCATCTGCCTCCTCAGGTGAGGGATACATGAGGGATCTGTGAACAGTTTCCATAAACAGTTGGCATGCACCTGGGAGGGCAGAAGGAAACCTATCACTTCTGTGAGACGTTTTTGCTTGCCCATGGACAAATAGGGGAGACAAAGAGCTGATACTTTGTTACTGTTTTTCCTTCTCCCATCACCATTACTATAAAGTTTTTTAGAGTCTCTTGTTCTCTTTGGTTTTGTCCCGATTTCTGTCTTTGGAGCATCAGTAGGGAGGACTTCGTTTTGAAGGTGCTGTGCAGGTTATCAGTAATTTGTGTTATTTATTGGTAATCACTGGGACCAAGGGACAGAGACATACTTTGAGATGTTTTTCCTGCCATAGCATCTCCATTGGTAAGCATAGTTTGATTAAAGAGAGTCATCAAAATTCTTCCTTCAGGAGAGATATTATTAAAACATTTATAATCATTTATGACTGAAGTACCAGCTCACAGAAACAATCTCCCCTGCTCCTTCTCAGCCCTGAGTTTTCTCTGGGTTTGGGAACAGAGATGTGAAATCTTCAGAACAATATCCTCTTTTCAAAACATCTCCTTCCATAGTGCTAGACTGGGGAAGTAGCTTCAAAAGACTCTGTGATAAGGTGGTAGGAATCTACTTGGAGTTGTAGGTTATTTGTTGAGGCTCCAGGTGTTTTTACCAGTAAGGGTTAGGAACAAGAAATTAATCCAATTGTAACCTGTTGTCTTTATCTGTCCTTTCATCTATCTTTCTGTCTTGTCATAGGCCTAATATGGTGTGCAATGTATTATTGTCCAGGATATGTTAGTGATGCCTTAGGTTTTAACTTTTATATTTTTCAAATTCTGTATTCCTAGTGTGTAACTCTGCAGTGTCCTGTAGCCTGTGAGCTGCTGTTCTCTCATGCTAAGACAGACATAACAAAGCCTCTCCAGGCTGCTCTCCAAGGACACCCAGCCCATCCTAGGCCCAAAATGTGTAACCCAGCATCTTGAGAAGGGGCGGCAAGCTGAGGGGAAATTACATCATTAGCTAAAGTTTAATTGGTGAGATTGGGTTGATATGCAAATGGACCAAACCTATAAAAGTGTGAAGAACTTGTGACTCGTCATCCATCCTGGGTGTAGCCTTTGGCCTGCCCAGGTGTACCTCTGAAGGCCTTTCTAATAAATATCCACCTTTATTCCCTTACTCCTGTCCAGTATCTGTTTCTAGGTTGGCTTCTTTAGGCATCAGTTCTTTGGCACCCCAGAAGGGACGAGGAGGCTTCCGAAAACTGCACAAAACCAGGAATGACATGATCTGTACCTGACAGAACTTAGTCTTGAACTTGTGAGAATGTTGGATGTAATAACCTTTCATTATATCTCTGAAGTATCCACCAGAGGAATTATGCTAGAGTGGATACAGCTCCTGAGAAGACTGGCATGGAGCAAGGCAATTCCTATCTCAAAATGTTGAGTTTTCATCACATGTTTTTTTCTTGCAGTGGGAAAATAAACTTTTAGCAATGTAGACTTGTCAATCTTTATTGTTTGAGTAAGCCTGGGTAAATTGTTTACTATAAGATACTATAGCACACAGTTTATGACAACAATTAGAGACAGAATAAGAAAAGCATGAGTGGTATATTAGTCTATATGAGTACTGCAGGCAGTCCTGATGAACTTGCCTTTAGTTGTGTTAACTGAGAAACTCTAGGTCCAGAAAATACCAGAAATGGCAAAATTAAATAATAGTGAGGTTTTTTTAATAGGCAAAAGGATTAGCCTGAGTAATGAGTAACCAATAAATGTGGAGTTTTTTTTTCTTTTTTTGAATCAAGGTAAGATGGCTCCGTATCTAATCACTTTGTATAAGGTAAAATAATAGGACATTTTGTGTTCCTCTGATCTTGAACCTATTTTTATGTAGCGACTTCTAGTTATGAATGTCCAAATTAATTTATAAACACAACTGCTGAGCAAGAGTATGTTAGGGGATATTTCTGCTTTACTACTTAGTGTTCCTATTGAAGTCCCTTTGAAATAAGCTTTATTTTTGGTTTTGTGTATCTACCTTTCTTGTCTTACAGTTGGCTTTGTTCTGTAATAATTTAATTAATCATCTTCATACATCTCATTTGCTGTTGCAAGTGAGTTTTCTACGTCCCATCTGTATTGCTTTAATTTACTGATTATAATTTGCTCATTATAATTTATGATTAAGTCAAGAAAAATTCTTTCATCTGTTGTGATGAACGTCTGGTCTCTTTGGAATAGGTTACTTTAAATTTTATGCTTTCCCAGGTGGTGTTTATAAGTTAACACATCTTCTGCTTAAAAAAGCCTGTAAATTTTACTTCAGTGTTATACAATACTTTAACACAGATGTTGGAAAGAGGGATAAAAAAATGCCTTTATTTTATATGAGGTAGGTTCTACCAGACTAATGTATTTCCAGTGATAAGGTTGTTGACTACTTTAGCAAGGTAAGGCAGTAGTTGTACTCTGTTTTGGTGCGTGAGAAATTACCACAAGGGAGGGCAGCAGTGGGCACTGTAAAGTCATGAACAGGGAATGTACAGCAGGGTTTTTGAGAATCAGTGATTCTCAAGATCAGTACCCTTTCATATTCTAATGAGTATGTTTTGTGCTCAAAGATTAGGGTGAGATATATTGTGACTCTTTAGAAGAATCTGGGAATTCTGCAAAAGAATAAGATAATATCATAGAAGGCATGAGGTGACCTTATGGTCTGGAGTTACAGAAATGTCACTTAATACTGCAAAGCACAAAATCATTCATTTGCAGATGAAAAGCAAGAATGGGTGCTGCAAATGAAGAACTGGAGGAGCACGGGGATTAGAGCAAGGCATCTTACTTTATTATTGACATAGGCTCTTTGACTTTTCTGAGACTGGGATTGAATGAAAAACCTTATTCGATTTCTCGAGTTGCTGGAAATTGCTGTACAACATTAACCTTTATCATAGAATCTTCTTCTTAAATTTAAATTTTTCTCCATTGTGAGTGTTAAATATCAAAACAGGCGCCCAGAGTGGATTGTGTGATCTCCATCCTTGGAGATACCTAAAACTCTACCAGACAAAGTGATGAGCAGCCTGTTCTAAGAGGACCTGCTTTTATTGAGCAGAAGGTTAGACTGAATGACCTCCAGGGGTATCATCTAACCTGAATTATTTGATAATACTGTCTTCTGTTTTGTTGCTGGGTTGCCAGTTAGAGCTCGTTATTCTCTTCTGCAGTGGTGCTCTTCCTTATAGTGATGTGTGCTTTTTATGTGCATTTCTCAGAGGGGTGTTTGCCTTCCCAAGGGTTCAGTATGGCAAAGGTGATTCGGGCAGTCATTAATCTCCTGCTAAGGATTAGTGCTGGATCTTTCAGCACAATTCCTTAAAGGTTTTTTTCTGCAGATCCCATCATGCAATTTCTTATCAGTGACTGGATTAACACCTCAAAATTGTTCTTTGCAGACTTCCTCTATTTTTACCTTCTTTTTGTTGTCACTGCTTAACAACATTTCTCATGTTTCATATTCTGTGGAGTTTGTCACTCCTTAGGTTCCGAGGTTAGTCTGATCCTGAATTCGTTGAAAATAATAATAAAACATCCTCAGAAGCAACTTTGAGAAAAAGCTGTTTTATTGGAACGTTTTGCTTACAGTTTTAAAACAGGGTTGTAAAAAGTTGCTTTCCTTATGCCTGTTACACATCTCTGCATCATCTGGCTTTTAATTAGTTTGCTTCTTTAGTCTTGATATCTTTTTACTTTCTTTTACTCTTTCAACTTCACAAATTACAGCAGTCATGCAGAAACAGGGAATGACAGTAGCAGGGAATGGCAGCTGTCTGTAGAGTCTCCTAAAGATACATTTCCCTACAGAGATCATTAGAATTAAATTTGAACAAGAAAATAATTATTTTCTGAAGGCAGAAAATAATTGATCAAAAAATGCCCTTTCCCCATACTGAGAATGGAAAAACACTTTTTTCAAATTTGTGAATCTTAAAATGCATCTTTTAGTTTCTCATGGGGATGTAAGTACCATTTTGGCTAACAGTTTATTTTTTGTCACTCCCAGGCAGTAGTCCAACTGAAATTTTACTAGATTTTCCATCTTTATGCTGTTTAAGGGAAACAGTTCCTTAGGGGAACTGTAATAAAAGTAGACAGAATTGCTTAGAGATAGATGCGATACTACTTATATTAGGCAAGATGTAACCAGAAGTGCCAAGTATTTAATGCTATTTTGAAAGGCATCGATAAGTTTTAATCTGGAATATTGTGTGTACTTGACCATCAGTAATCAAGAAGGTTGAACTCATGCTTAGTAGGAGAAGGTTCTAGAAGTGAAAAGGTGCTTTAATAAGAAAGATAGTAAAGGCACTTGGCTGTGCAGGGTGAAAGCTAAAAAGGGAAATTATTGTCATCCGTGAAAATAGGACAGGAGAGAGAAATTACAGGGTGGGATCTCAGTTACTGAGGATAAAAGCTAGAGCAGGTAAAAGGATATCGAATGAGGCAGGTTTCTGCCTAGGAAAGCAGCAAGATAAAAATATTCCAGTATGACAAGTTATGGTAAAAACTCTTCCTTGTCCTATGATCTTTTCCTCGTCTGGATGCCAAGGTCATGGGTTCAATCCCTGTTGAGGTAATTCACTTAAGAGCTGGTCTTGATGATCCTTGTGGGTCCCTTCCAACTCAGAATATTCTGTGATTTTGCGATAATTTAAGAATAAAAGCATATGAAACATTGCCTGAAGTAGCAAGGAGAGAGACGTGATCACTCAGGAAACCTTCTCCATTTGAGTTTGGAATACCTACTTAACTCTCTACACACTGTCCACAGGTTCCATTTTTAAATCAGTATATCTGGTTTTGTGTTTACTACAGCTAAAGGAAAGTTGCAGGAAACTTCCAAAGAGTTATCATTACAAATAGTAATTACAATTCTTTGTACAATTCTTTGTTGTTACTGCTGTGCTTCTTGTTATTAGGAAGCTGCCAAGATATCTGTAAACCCGTTTAAAAAACCAAACCAAACCAAAAAATAAAAAACCATACACAAAAAACTCACCCAAAACAGTAAGCCAAATTAGACTTGCGTGAGGCATCTGATGTAAAGAGTTGAATGATGACAATTTAGGTAGCAGTACTTGAAAGTATGTCCCTGGATACTATTTATTGTCAGCAGAGTTTTTCAGAGGCCCGTGCTGCTTCTTTCTAATGTAGTAATTCCTAGGAATTTGTCAAAAATTAATCCTACTGTGTTTGTCACTAGTGCTTGAGTAACAAGAGTGCCATTAATTAAGAGCGTTCAGTCTACCTGGACAAATCAGATATGGTGGAGGAACAGATTAGAATGCACAGATCTGTCCTTCAGATTTAATAACAGTATTATGTTTTCTGCCAATTAAATAATTTGGAAGAAATTTATTGAGAGGAAGATAACTAGAAGGAGCAAAACCAAAGAGGTCATCTAGGATGTAATACACAGAAGAGGGAGGCAAGGGGAGAATGAGCCATGAGAATGGTAGAGTTCAAAACAGGGCATATCTAGAGTAAAAGATGGTGAAAAATAATAGTTGGCACCTGGTTGGAACAAGCTTTTTTAATGCAGAGAATGCCCAGGAAAAAATACAAGAGTAGGCCTATTGTCTTTAGAAAGCCCAATGATTCCCACAAAAGGACTCTGCTGACTCCACTTTGGCTTTCTCCCATCATTTATTTTCTCAAGAACAGAAAAACAAGAAAGAAAATCTCACAAGAATGAGCAGTTCATTCAAAATTCCGCATTTTGAACACTTATCGACAAAGTTCAAATTTCATTGTATAAAACATCATCATAATGAAGGATAACCATGAGAGAAATTGTCTTTGTTCCCTGTCACAAGGTGCTCCACAAGGAGCTGGAATGAATAAGCATCTGGGGGAAAAAATGAGGGAATTGATGAGAAATATGGGAACTAAAGAATGAAGTTGTGGTAGTCATAGAGAAGCTGGTTAAGCTACTTGAAGTTTGACAGAGCAGATATGAGCTCTTGAAGTGCTGTTGTGACCCGAAATAAATTTCAGTCATATGCAAACGCTGATATGACATCCATCTTTGGTGATGAATTTTTTAATAAGACCAAAATGCAAGCTGTTTTCCCTCTGTTGTTTTTAAACACTATTGTGAAATCACAGTCTGAAAGGAAGTTATTCTGGCACGTGATAAGGTGCTGAAGAGTTTTGTAGCACGTTTTAGACATGACGAGGACAGGGGCGTATCACAGACAAATTTTAGAGCTTCTTGTCATGATTCGTCATAGCCTAACAATAGCCTAATGGAAGTGTCTTACAGAAAGCCCAAATATATATGAGGAACAGATGGCAGTTTCTGTTCTTAGTCTGTGTCCATTAAATAGATTTCACACATATCCCCGAGGCTTATATCTGTTGTGCATAAAGAGAGCCATGAGCAGAACACTGCAACGTTTGACCTCTGTATTGTGCCTTCTTGTGTGTGAAATTCAGCTACAGTGTGCTCTGAAATGAATGATGGTTGGTGTCTAGAGATACTGTTGCTTTCTTTGACATAAAAGTGCCTTGGTGTTTCATTTGAGAAAAAATTTCAAGTAGTTCAAACAAGTGATTGTGAAATAAGATTTATTTGAACATAAGATTTTCTTGAACCTTAAGAAATTTGTTTCTGATGAAAATATAGGCATTATTCCATTTTAAAAGGGTACAAATCAAAGCTCTGACAGCAACCACAGAATTGCAAGAATCTAGAAATGTGGTGTATGATGCCTTTTCTATTGATTATGAATTTTGAAAGGTCAACTTCCATCAGAACATGGGGAAAGTGAGATGATGGCTGTGCCAATTTGGTTCAACTAATATCTTTTTGACATTTCTCGTGGCCTTATCAAAAAATCCGTTTTTGCACTGTGATGTTTAGTAAATGTATTTATCTTTGTCCTGAACTTTTGGGTATAATATGAAAGTTGTGGTATGTATCAGTTCTGATTACTGATTACACAGCACAGTAGGGCTTCAAGAACTGCCAACACAGGCTGGATTTAGATAGTAGTGATCAAATGCTCATCAGTTCTTGCAAGATTTCACCTGAAGTTACATGATTAGATAGGACACCTGAATGTTTCCTAAAATAAAACTCCATTCTGTGTCTTGGAAATTCAGATGTAGTTGTCACTATTGCAGCGCTAGTTGTCACTACAGCAAGTAATTCTTTCCTCATGGAATAAGGCACCTGTTCTCATAGATGAAGATGGGCAAGCTGAGACCATAAAGCATAGCATTGGAATAGCATAGTGGTTTTCTGGTCAAAAAAAGAAGTCTGTGGTTAATCTATTGTTAATTTCAGTTATCGAGTTCTTTTATTCTTCATGGACTGAAATTATATAGAGAATTGAAATTAAGAGCAACACAAGACCTGTATTATATAGATTTTAGCTTTATTATATTTTTATGCTTTTCTTTATTAAATGTAGGTATACTTGTTTCTGGTTTGATGGCTTGGCTGCTCAGCTTCATAGTCTAATTTTCCTTAGCTGGTGTCAAAAAAATTCTATTCCAGTCATAAACAATGCAATATTTATAATTATTCCATAAAGTATTTATATGTTCTGTCATAGTAGGTCTTTATCTGTTTGATCTGTATGTATATAAATGGTTACAGAGAGTGTGAAAAAGAGGAGAAATTGTTCTGAGATTTGTATGTTCAGGACCTGTGAAAAATCTCTTGCTGAATTGGTGAGAAATGCCAGACTGAAGTCTAGAAGACTAAATTCCACATCCTGTCTTCTCAGTAAATTAAAAGTCAGTTCAGTAAATTAAAGATTTCTTTGGTCCTCTGCATTCTTATGATGTTAGTTCTACCAGTTAGAGAGAGATTTCAGAGTCTCAGCTGATGATACTTGTTAGTGATTACTAGTTCTCAGATTTATTTTGCTTATATATGTAGACTTTAACAATCAGACAAGTTACTTTGCTTTTGAAATAATTTTAAAATATCTAATCTATTTAAGTATTTTCAAATAGGGGCACTAATGCTATGGTTCAGGCATAGCATAACAGAGCTAGAAGCCTGAAGCAAAACCACACAGTATTTTATTCCAAAAGCGTCTTTATATGTGTTTTGTCTGTCCCCTTCAATTAGACTTTTTTTTTTTTTGTTGTTCTATGAGGGTTTTTTTATTGAGTCCTAATGATGCTAAATAGTTTTATACAATGGAAACAACAATCTTATTTCAACATTCTTATTTCAACATTTAGGGAGCAAAGGGCAATTGATAAGGATTATTTTGGTCTGCACCTGGATATGTAAAAGTGTAGGGAAAAGATCAGTATTGAGTGGACTATTCTGCGTAATTCACAAGAAATCCTAAGTCTGCACAAAGGATATGAAAAGTCCTAAGAAAATCAATAAGGCTTCTTCAAGCTCTGTGCTCATTGCACTTTATTTATATGGTTTTTTGAACTGAGGCAAATATCAGTCATGTCAGTAAAATAAATGAAGATGTTTAATGTTTGCTATTTATTTTTTCTTGTGCTCCTTTTCCATTTGATACTTTATACTACTGCTATCTTGGTTCCAGTATTAAAATGATCTTGGCAGGCTAGATTGAATTTCCGACTAAGGTTCAGATTTGCTTTGACACCAGGGAATATTCTCCCCAGTAGGGTGAAGTGACATTGTGAAACATCTGGTCAATTCTTTCCCTCTTTTGGATGCAGTTTTGCCTTTGGGAACAGAAAGCTGCGTCTGAAATGCAACTGTGAAAACTTCATTTTATCACCTAAAATGTGTTTAATTAGAAATCATTCATAGGTTAAACCTTGGATGACGGGTGAATTTATATAGTGGGTCCTTCTTTTGAAACTTATGTGTTCATGGTGTGTTATAACACAGATATTGTGTTATTCATCACAGCAGGACTTTATTATTGGTATGTGCATTCTGAAGATGATGGTATGAGAGGGAGGGTATCATCCTTTTTGTACATAAGAATGCATGGGACGATCCAAAGAGAAGAGGCATTCCTGGAGTGCTTCTAGTTATTTGTTCTATAGACCTAGAGAACTGAGTCTAATCTTTAGCTGGTAAAAACCAGTATTGTTCCACTGACAGAAGTGCTGACTGAAAATCTTCTTTTCTGTATTGTACCAACGAAGAATGTGGGGCATAAAATCTGCAAAGATTAATGGACGTGCTGTGCATGTCCGCATGCTGTATTTGTCTTCTAGACATTGTGATGAGTGGGCACAAAAACAATTATGTGGGTACAGCAATAACAAAGTGATCTTCAAGTTGATTACAGAAAATATAGCAAGGCCTAAGTGGTGAGGAGTTAAAATATGTTTTGAAATATCGTTATCATACTTCAATTGCTTTTGTGGACCAATAAGAAAAAATGAAAAGAAACTAAGTGCAAAGAAGAGGCAGCCATAGAAGGGGAAAGCTGTAAGTTCTAATTACAGGAATTAACTGGTATGCTAAAGGCTGGAGTTCAGTGAATACTTGAAGTTGGCAGGGCTTTTTATTCCCACTCTTGTGCCACAGCCACCTTCTGCAGCTGCGTGTTTAAAAGGATCAAGCCACTCACTTGGCTGAAGAGGCTTGTGCCTTCTGAGTCCAGTCACAGATGGTATTCACAGAATTTTGGCCACTGTTTAGGCGATCTGTCAAAATGTTTGCAGTAGGTGTAGGACAGCTTAACCGGCCCTAGCTACATGTTACTGAGCAAAGTGTCTGTGTCTCCTGCATTTGTCATGTAAAGTGCCAGGATCCTTTCTTGTGTCAGGGTGCCCTGGTGCCACGCTGGCCCACGTGAGCAGCGTGAGTGAGGGGTCACTGACTGACTCCCGTGATGAAGAGCAGAAGCCCAGGACCAGTGTGTCCTCTTTGGCTTTAGGCAGCACAGCCTTTCATTTTAAACATCACGCTAGTCTGCTTTACCACATACTTGTAAATGTTCAAATAAAGCTCTGTACCTTGCATGTCTGCAGAAGATATATTTAGCATCATAAACCAGAATTTATCTGCATTCACTGCAGATCTAATTCAAAGAATAGCATTCATCATCCCAAGATTTTGTCTCTGGACATCAAGGTCTTCATGACCGAAATTCAGAAAATAGAGAAGTAAATGCCATCAAAGAGCTTTCATTGTGTACATGTACTCAGGCATGTGCACACATACAAACACACACACGCACCCGTGCCCCACCAGTTGAGACTGTCAGTGTTAGAGGACTGTTACTTGTGATATGTTCTCAGATGCTAATAGTCTAGGTGCTTTTGAGTACTGAGGATGAGCTCACGGTCCTTTTTAAATTCGATCTTAGCTGCTTTGCATTTCACTTTTAACTCTGCTGTTCTGTCTTTAATTCCTTGTAATGGGCCAAACATATTTTAGTTAAAATTGAAATTCACAGCATAAATATGTGATACCAGATTTTGTAACTTCTCATACTGGAAGAATTAGATGTAATTAGTTGCAAAGTAAATATTACAGATAATGCACAGTTGTTTTTTTTTTTTACTGGATATACCATGTAATTATCTAAATATGCTGCATACCTTTATGCTCCAGTTCTGATCTCAAAGCAGACTTATTGCATTTGATCTTCCAAGTCATTACCACTGTCTTTAAGTAGAATATCCAAATATAGTTGTGCTATACTTTCTCTCTTTTTTTAGGGTATTTTCTCTGTCAACCCAGAAAACAGAGTTTGTTCTGCATGTTTCTGAAATTATAACTATCCTCTGTCTAGAAGGGCAGTTCTTAATCCCTTTCAGAATCAAGAGCTGGAGCTGTGGTTCAGTTGAGAAGCTAAGAGAGAAGGTGCTCTTGGCCAGGATGACAGCTAATGATTAGATCAGAGGGGGAAGAGTGGTAGAAGGGACGTGATGAAGAAGGATGTGGAGGGTTTGACAGTGACATGGTGGAAGCCTTAATTGAAAGCACTGCTCTGAGAAAGATGGTAGGTTTTGAATAAACATTAAGACTCTGGTGTTATAACAGAGGTGGAACTGGAACTCTGTGAGTAGATGTGGTCCTTCAGGCCAGGGGATGGTGATTCCAGGGCTTCTGGGTTAAGGAAGAAAGAGGTGTCACAAGAGGGTATCTTTAAATAGGACCCTAGTGTAGGGGCAGGACTCATGCACCTTTCTCAATTATCTTTTCTTTTCTCTCACTTGTCTGAAATAGATCAGCCTTATTTCAAACCCTTTGCTCATCTTTTGTTTCTTTATTGTTTCATGCAAACCATTACAGTGTTTGCTTACTACATTCCTTCCCTTTAATGGTGAGTAATTCAGATGATATAGAGATGCTCAAGTGCATATGACCTGGGTTTTCTTTAGTGGATGACTGTGGATTGAGACAAACTGGAGTGAATAATGTTCCAGAGTTTATTCTTTTAATATAGTGTGAACCCTCAAAAAAAATTTCCTTTTATACTAGTAGAATTGTTAGAGCTAAACTTTCTGACAGAGCTTTAAATTTCTGCCAATAGCCCCAAATTTTTTCAAGAGACAGATGTATAGCATCTGCCTATTTTCACTGTCCTAGCCCTCTTTGCTCTAATTAACCCATGTGCTAAATTAAGAACCTCTCTTTCCTTCTGAGAAACAAATTAGTGCGAGATAAGAAACAAACCTTCTTGCTTTCTGACCAAAGAACTGTCAAAAATGAAGAAGAATCCTTAACCGAGTACAGAATTCACTTGGAATTGCAAAATGCAAGTAATAGCTGAGCTCAGAAGAGTCTTATTATTGAGGTCATGGTCTATTCTGTGGTAGGCATTAAATACCATTCTACTGCCACATTTCTGTTAGCTAGGAGGAGCTTAGATCTTACTCTGACCCTTGTCTCTCTCTCTAACTTCACAGAAATTGTGTAACATCACTTTCCCAGTCTGTGTGAGGTAGTTTTGAGAGTATTCAGCTGTAAAACTGAAGAGACAAGCCTATGTTGGCATTATCAGATGAAAACGAGCACCAGGAAATCAGAGAGGGGAAAGACATCTTCGTTCAACAGGTGTAAGGTTATCTGCTAATGATTTTGAGGATAGGAAAAGTCTGTTTTAATCACCATGGTACATTTGTGTTTTGCTTTGTTAATATGCCATTTTTGCAGAATAAATTATGTCACTATGTCTAACTTTCCTCGAGGTCTGTGAATGACCTTCTCTCCTGCAAGTTTTTGTAATACCATATTTGAAGAACTTCTTTGTGGGTCATATTGAAACAAAAATGAAAGATAAATATAGCTTTTATTGATGGAATTGGAGCTTGCAAACTCAAATTTTTGCACAGAAGTTTTAACATAACTCATCTTGACTAAGCACTGGAACTTTGCTATTGTGCCAAACAAAAAGGGAATATTATAAAGGCAAAATCACTTAGTATAAAAACTTGGTGCTTGACTTTTTATATAACTTCTGAGCTTGGTGTTGGGTTTTAACATTGGAAGTTTTTGGCAGAATCAATTCATTATTAAAGGGAAATCTACACTCTGAAAATAACATTTTTACTAGTGCCCTAGCTAGATGAAATGTCTTTTTTTTTCTTCTTTTTTTTTTTTTCTTTTATTTTTGCTAAAGAACACAAAATAGAATCATAGAATATGCCGAGTTGGAAGGGCCCTATCAGGATCATCGAGTCCAGCTCCTGGCCCTGCACAGGACATCCCAAGAATCACATCATATGCCTGAGAGCACTGTCCAGACACTTCTTGGACTCAGACAGGCTTGGTGCTGTGAGCACTTCCCTGTACTTGTTATTTGGTAAAACAGAAGAGGAGGAATAATATTATCAGATAGTGTCTGTTCTGAATAAGAGTTTTGTTAACTGGAATGCATTTGGCTTCTACTGGATAACCAAACCCAAATTATACAATGGCAGGAGCTGTGTAGTCATGTGTGTTATTTAGTGCTGGTGCCGTAGCCTGGTGAATGCTACCCAGATTTAGAAGTTGAGAGATGTTCTCCCAGGGAAGAGCAAGTTCATTCCAATAGCTGGGACAAACTTCCTTACCAAGAGGCACCTTGTCCTTGACGAGGGCCCTTTTAGGAGGTGTTGAATTCCTTATTGCCCAGTAAATTTTCCTTGCAACTTTCTTTGAACAATGAAGTGGTTTTAACCCATGAGAAACGAGGACGAGCCCAACTTTTGTGCATATCTTAATGGTATCTGTAAGAAAATGTATGTAAACTGCAATGACCCACAACCACAGCTCTTCCTGCATTATAGTTCAATGCAGACCTAAGTAATGTGAAGTCAGAAATAAACATGTATGTGTTTGGGTCCGGTCCCTCATCTCAAACATGATGAGTTTTGGATTTGGAGATACTGGAGATACGCAATATGACTGGACAGTGTCCTGATCATCCTGCTGTCATTGACCCTCCTTTGACAAGGAGGGTTGAGCTACATGACCTCCAGATCATCTTAGCCCTTCTGTGATAGTGTTAGGTTTTTGGCAGCTCTCAACTTGCCAAAGAAAGAGGCAGGAAAAAACAGAAGTTAAGCTAATGCTTTCCAGTGAGACACAAGTTCAGTGTAGCCCATAGGAAACACTATTAAAAGCCACTGGAAGTGACTGTGACAGATTCAGTCCTATCAGTTATTTTGTGGGCTCCTGTGTAATTCATTTGCATGGGTTCCACTAAAAAGCACCATGTATGTCAGGCCATATTCTAATGTTGGGAAATTTTGGTCACTACTTATGTCAAGGGAGTGATGTGCATTTTTAAATTCTAGCTAAATCAGAACTGCATTTGACATTATTTTATTTTTGAATAATCGTTTGATGTTAAGAATGTCTCTGAAGCATATTCTGAATCACTCTTTCCCATACCTACATGTGATTAAGTTGGGCATGGAAGATTCTAGAAAGAGGTGCATTCATTTCTCATATTTGCAACTGAATTATTGAGGGAGGTTTCATGTCGTTGTAGAGATCACTTTATCTTCTCAGCTTCAATTTCTTGCTCTTTGAAGGTGGCCATCCTACAACTCTTCATAAAACAGTTCTGGAAACATGGGCATATTAAGAGCGGCAATATAATTAGTAATTCTGACTATTGAAAAAGAACAAGCCAAGCTTTCAAGGGATCTAACCACAGTTTTATGAAGTTCTGTAACAGGATTATTGGCAAAAGTAAGCCTAAACCCCTGAGTGTTGGAGTGAAATAGTTTGTTTTTAAATGTTTTTAAAAGGGCACTCAATTTTTAGAGCACTAGTTATTTCAGAAGGTTTGTAAACAAGGTAGGTAGAATGTTTTAGAATAAAATATACTTTATGAGATTAAAAAATCTAGTTGTGTTTTTAACATTTTACAGTTTATTTGCTGGTTTACAGCTCCGTTACTGCAATGTAGCTAAGTTTAATGTTAATAAATAGAATAGTGTGTTCAAAGTAAGTTGTGGAGAGTGTCGTTGGTAATTGAAGCTTGGTGATACCTACATTGTTTGACAGATTTTGAGGAGTAAGAGAACACACAGGAGGCGCTGTGCCTGTTCTCATTTGGGTGGTGGGATTTTTTGCCAGGCCAGGAGATTGAGACTGTGGTAGTGACCATGGCTTTATGACAATTCTTGTTGGGTTTTCCTAACATTGTTTAAGAGTACCAGTTTTTAATCTTTTAATGGGTTCACTTCACAAACATGCTTGATGTTCTGAAATAGCTGTAAAAGTTTCCATGTGAACCCTCTAGGATGTACTGGATTAATAGAAAATACTGCACTAATCTGTTTTCTAAGAGTCAAAACATGTAATTCTCATTTACTCTGGAATTTTGTAATAATGGTTTACTTAAAGTTTACAAATTGTATTCATATTACTGGAGTTGATAATTAACACTATTGACAAGTACAAAAACAGTGTGAAAATGCTTGATGTACTTGTATACAATTGAGGAGTATTCTCAAAGTTCCTACTACAGCTTTCCTACATCTGGTTTGTATCATTCACAGTCAATGTGGCAGATGTTGGGGGCATTTATATGAAAATTTGTTCTCTTTCCCTAAAGACAGAATTGAAGAACTTGTTTGACTTTAGTTAATTTTAAAAATCCTCTATTGAGTGTAGAGAGAAGCTTTACCTGCTGGAATTTAAGGAAATCTAGCAGCGAGGTGATGTGCTGAATGAAAGACATCATTTCCCTGAAGCAGAGGAGCCTATTTTGAGCTGACAGTTTACTACAATGCTTGTTCGGCTTCCTGGATGTGATTGTACCCGTATGAATTTCTGTAGTCTAATTTGAAAATGTTTTGAATACTGTAGACAGTAAGATCAAAGAGCTTTCCAAAAAGAGCAGGAAACTAAAAGGTCATGATTCTTTTTTTAACCACTGGATCCCAGTTAGAGCCTTACACAGGTAAACAAAAGCAGAAAAAATGGAGTAGCTTAGAGCAGTTGGAAAAGGAGAATTCATAGGTAGGGACTGCAACGTAATAAAATGTCAGCTGTAAAAGCAGACCTAAGAGAATGCCAGGGAGTGTACATCTTGCCACATTCCTTAGAGAAAAAAAATACATTCAGAGACGAGAGTGGCAAAGCAAGAGGAGATTGTTTCATTCTTCCCATCCTCACTTTGAGGACTGATTCCTACTTACTGTGTTGTAAGAAATAACCTTTTCCACGTGTAAGCTAATTTTGCAGAGCTTCGAAAGCTTAATTGGCTTTGCTGCTTTAGCAGTAGGTCATTTCTGCACTTCATTGTTCTGGGAAGTGTGGAGCATGACAGTCAGATGCTTCAGAGAGAGTTGCAGGGTGGCAAACTGCTGAGAGCCTCTGGGAGCAGATGATGAACCCCAGGCCCAAAACCTGACGTTCTTTACAATTTGGAACCTTCTAATGAAGAAAAGTGCTTTTGTTAAGTGGTTATTTTTTCCTTATCTATTCTCAGGGTTGCTCTTGTGGAAAATATTCCTGAAGGGATCAACTATTCAGACAGTGCACCATCCCATTTGTCTCTTTTCCAAGGCTGGATGAATTTGCTTAATATGGCTGAAAAGTCTGTTGACATAGTATCTTCCCAGTGGGACCTCAATCACAGCCATCCATCAGCATGCCAGGTATGTTCTAGCCTAACAAAAGAGTGGGACCTTAACAGTCTGTTCTTGTTGTCAAACTATTAATTTTACGGAACTAAGACCCTTCCCTGTAGCAGAACTATTTGTTTGGGTAGTCTAAAAAATCATTTTCTTATGGGGATTTTCCTGCCAATACAAAAGTTTCTGAGAGTGGTGGTGTGCTTAGACTCGATAATGTTCAACACATAGCACTTCCATCTTAGGGAAAAAAGTCATTGTGTAGCCTTAAGAAAGCTGTCAAATTTATCTATATTAGCACATCCACCTATTTGGGAATATTCATGAATCTATACAACTATTTTCTATTGGTGCTACTGATGAAATAGAAAGGCAAGCATGTGGATTAATTTTCCAGCCAAATAGATGGATAGAATTGCACTTACAAAGAACAATATAGTATCAGATGATTCTTAGCTTTTCAAAATTACTCTTGGGAGGGAGCAGCGTTTGAGACTTCTGCAATTAAGAACAGTATGAAAAATCATAAATCATAGTGAATAAGGCAGACATGCATTACAGTGATGCTGTGCCAACAAACACTTTATTGTTGAGAGTAATCCTCTTAGAAATATGGTCAGGAAAGGTTTCCATTTAGCATCACTTGTGAAACTAAGGTATCAGAGAAGTGATAGGCTGAGAGTATCTCCTCTTTTCCACTAGATAGATTGTTTGCTGAAAGGAGCCACTCAGCTGACATGAAATGGGGCTAAAATGACAGCCAGGTAACTGTAAGGAATCAACTCTGTTATACTATGGCATAAACTCTTGGCTTTCCTTTTTAGTTCTGTTGATGCTGTGCAGTAAAAAATGCCTTTTGGTAGATGATAGGCAAATCCTGGTGTCCTAACCATGTTCTGCTTCTTTTGAAATAGACTGTAGCCTGGTTGAGCAGCATACAGTAACTTTTCTTCAGAATAAGTTTGCTGCATGTCCATTTAAAATACTGAAAATAACAAGGTGAGCAGATGAATAGAAAATGTAATGCAAGCCCTTCATTTTAGAGTGCTTATAAATACTGGAATATGGTTTGTGAAAAAAATTTATGGAATATCAAAATATTGACTTTTTTCACAATGTAATTATGCAGCTAAGCTTTATTTAAATTTATTGCCTAAGTAGCTTCAAACCCATGTACTGTCATTCAAGCAGATGAATTCAAAGAGATAGTGCCTTAGATGTTTCTAGGATGTGCATGAATTGATATGTGCATGAATCTTTCAAAAATATTTTCTCTGAAAAAAATTCAGCATGTCATTTGCTTCAAAACTGGCAGAGCCTAACAAATCCCAAACAGAGGACAAAAAATAGCAAGCTGGAAATTGGGATTTCAGTAGTTAAGCTTCAAATCCATTCCCTGTTCCACATTCACATTGTAAAGTAAAAACTGTAAGATACTATTCAGCAGGGAAAGGAAGAGACATCTAAGAAGTGGATTTGGTCTTTTGTCCTCAAATGCACAGTTAAAGCCAGAAAAATGAAACATTTTTCAGAATATTCTATTCTAGTTATCTTTTTCTGCCTGCTAGTAGTCTTACAAAAATGAGTAATTACTTCTGTTTAAAGGCAATTAATATTCCAGTCATTTCCTCATTTGTAGCAGTGTGGGCTGAACAGCTGATAGATCTTCCTGTCAAGCTTGTCTATTCATGCTAAAACACTATATTGTTATTGGCCAGTCTGATTGCTAAAAAATTGCCAAGAGGCAGTGTCTCTTAGCAAATTGCTGCCCCAGAGAAGGTACACAAAGCTCAGTCTGTGAAAGGGAAGGGAGAAGTCTTGTATCGTTACATCTGCTTTCTCCACTTGGTGAAGTGAAATTTTAGAGGAGCTTCAATATCTATAATCTAGTAATTGTTTGAAGAATAAGTCCAATGTCCTCAAGTCTTTACAGTTCGAGTTTGAGGAAATTTGCCCAACATAGCAGAAGCATTATGAAAGGTGAGGGAGTGAGATGCAAAACTCCTAGGTAGTACAGTGCTTAGTGAATGAGTTCTGGTTGTTCTGTGAATGATTATTGTTTTTTAGAAACTAAGGACATAAGCATTTTCCATATGGACCCACATCCTGCTCTATAATTAGCAATTTTCATTTTATGAATATTCAAGGCATATTGGAAAGCACGGTTTTCCAGAAGAGCACTTAACAGACATGGATTTTTGAAGGAGAAAAGCCGAGTTGGCTAGATTTCTTTTTCTCAACTAGTTGCAAGGTTTAACTACATTCTCTATGTACGTCTGTGTAGTCACATACATGCATGCATGCATCCATAGATTCATGTACACACACATATGTTAGAAGAAAAATACAGCAGGAAATTCTGCAACTTTTTATGCACACATACATATGTATGCCCAATATATGTGTTGCCTGTATGTATAGATATTGTCCATATATACTGGACATACATAGATATGTATACATTTGCATATATAAAATTGCATAACTTCCTTCTGTATTTTTCTTTATTTTTGTTTGTGGGTACGTTACCTAGTGTCCTTGACTCTTGCTTGTCCATATTTTGTTGTTATAAACCTAAATAAACATTAATTGCCGACCGAGCTGTCCAGGTCACAACAGCCGCGCTCAGTCGTCTGAGATGATGAGTTTTGCTAAATTGGATTCCCTAAAGACAGACACATGATGAGCCAGTGTTTCTGTGCTTCAACAGATAAAGCAGGCAAGTAAACAAATATTTGCTTGGCAAAATTGTGAGTTCTCTCTACGCTGCTTTTCTCATTCAGAAAAAAATCCACGTATTTTGGTGACTTTTTGTTGTCATACGTGTGTTTTCAAGATAGCAGGGTAGTTGTCATGTAGAAGCATTGAGGTTTTTGTGAAATGTGAGTGTGTGACTCTTCCTGTGCCAATCTGACTTTTAGAGATATTAGAGGAAAATGGAAACATTTTTTTGAGGATGGCTTTTGATTCATTTTCAGTGAAAAGAGAGAGGTGAATACAGGATCATGCCAGTTCACAATTTTCACAGTTCATTTCCTCTGGCTCATCTTATGTTTTGAAACTTTAATTTAGAATGACCTTTTAAGATTTCCAGCAAGTCCTTCACAAACTTCAGTTTGTTTTTCTCAAATCAGAATCAATGCCATCGTGGTTTATTGGTATTGCCGTGTGTATGACACAGTTGTCCCTGGATGGATATTTGGATGAACAAAAGATGATCAAAGGGTAGATCTGCATCTGATTTTTAGAAGTATCACATAAAAAATAGATACTTCTGATTTTATTCACCAACCTACTGCGTGTCTGCTAAATGGCTTGCTGGGAGAAGTCCCCCATCCATCTGATACTCTGTCTCATGTAAGGCAGCTGTCCAGCTTTGTAATGAATCTCTGATGAGAAGTCGTCACTCACACATGCATTGCCCAAGGAGCTTAAGTGATTTGTTTGGTAGAACAAATGTTAGTGCAAGAGCTAAAGTTCCCTTCCTTGAAAGTTATTAAAAAATGCAAATAAATACAAAGAAGAGGATATCTCCAAATCTAGCAGCTCCCAGCAGAAATCGGATAGGATCAGCTATAGAGATCCAAAAGCTCATCTTTACACAAACATCTCTTCAGGTGGTGGTGTTTCCCTGGTACAGACCTAGGCATGGAAAATAAATTCAATGTAATGAGAGTTTTTTAAATGAAAGCTTATTCCCTCCCTTAGCATTAGCTGTTTGGCTAGAAGAACTGAGCAAAGCATTTAAGTTTCTTTGTCCTGTATTAAATAGCAGCAGTATAGGATTTCTTGATTTATTTGCTCTACTGGTTTCTGCCAGCATGCTGTGGTTTTTAGTGATGTTTTAGAAATATACCCAGAGGCTTGATTATAGGAGAACATGGGAAAAAAATAGTAGAATTACATATAAAAAAACCAGAAGAAAAGTCTATAAAATAAAAAGATAAGTAGTTTCTAAACTGTAGTAATCTATGTTACTGAAGAGTACAATAATGCAATTTGAGAGTCCTTCAGTAAATACAGCATTTTCATGTTTGTATCTCCCCATTTTATTTCTAATGAGGAACCTATGCGGACAGAGGCAAGAGCAGGCAAGGGAAATCAGCCAGACTACAATCAGCCTATCTAGAGACTGCCAATAAATTGCTTTGGGGGGAATTTCAGGACCTTTTAGTAATAACAACTTTGGGGGTTTTTTTAATTCACCAGTTTTCTGTGGCAGATACAGTTGGGACTGGTGTTTGAGATTTATGATAGTTTAAAGCTACCATGTGAAAGTAAATTTTTTCATGTGATAAATACTTTTTACATTCTATTTTGTCACTTCTGGTAAGTTTTTTTTTCAAACAGCCCAGCAAAAAATGTAAGAGAATATTTTATCAGGATAAGCAGATTTCTGGTGGTATTGTTTGTTAAAATGCAGATATTGCTATAAGGTAGCTACAGTTTCACAGTTTCATAGCACTTGGCTGCTTCTATTTGTCAGTCCTCACAAGCTGGGTATATAGAAATGCTTCTGATCACTGTCACGTAGCTGTGCAGCAGCCTGGTATTGTCTCACAAAGGGAATGTGGTCTGAGTGACAGCAGAAGGGTTTGTATTCAACAGAAGCATTTCAAATGTTCTGACAGCAGTAACAAAACATTTCAGACCTTCCGTCCCATCTTTTTTCCTTTTCATAGAACAAACCAGTAAAATTGCAAGTAAACATGTCAGAAAGTGTAGAAACTGAGTTTCAAATTAATATTAATGGGGAAGAAGTCTAGGTTCTTCAGCAGTGAAAGAAGAGTTTCTAGTAACCCTATTTACTGGAGTATGTATTGCTTTTAAAAGCAAGTTGTGAATTTTTCATAGTTTGGTGTGTCTAGCTGAAGCCTTGGTGAGGGTATGAATTCCTGCTGAGGGATGATGCAGTGACAGGTGAGACAAAGGGAATTCTTTTCAATTCTGTCACAGGTGGTGGTTTTTGTGTACCTGTATAAACGCAAGTATTTGTGGTAAGTGCACTCTGGTTTTAACCATCACTACTTAGAGATGCTTTAAATGTTGAATCAGTTTGAGGTTTTACCATTTAGAAACAGAACTGGAAAAAAAATACCATAAATGAATAGCCTGTGGTGTCCCTGATGGGAAAACAGATGCATTTTCAGAGGAGATGGCTTCATTGGAATGCAGGGCTGCACTCCAAGCGATCTATTAACCCATAGGATGGGCTGTTCAGCAGGCAGCATGGCCTGTAGGAGACAGCTTTGTTTATGTTGGTTACATCAGGGCGTACTAATATCAAGGAAAACTCAGGAGGCACTGCTAGGGTTTCGTTTGTCCAAACTACAATTAATACAGAAAGTCCAGACTTGTTTATCAAAGCTTTTGTAAATCATATGTAAATATAATCTCCTGCAGGTAGAAGTGACAATAATATCCAAAAATAACTACCATAGGAAAATAAAATTAGGAACCATCCCCTGAAGCAGTTCATTTTATCAGTTTCAGACATTAACTTTCTAAGCAATTCTTTATCAGAGCAGTTAATACATTAATTTGTATTGATAATGATAATAATTTTCCATCAAATTTATGAATGCATTTTCCATGTTTATCTTTGTATGCTAGAGCTTTCTGCTGTGCTTCTAGACAAAATCAGTTTCTACAGATAACCTAAACAAAACCAGTGTTTATCTTTCTACCTAGTAAATGTAATCAACACAGAGAAGCTTTCTGAGTAGCTGTTCCTACTTATATGTATATTAATTAATATGCATAATGCAAACCTTTTAGTCCTTAATTTTCCCAGCTCACTATTGCAAAGATGTAGCTAATGAAAACCAAAAGTGCTGATGTTTCCAGTCGGGGGACCCGTAGGAAGCACATCCAGAGGCTGGCTGAGCTCTGACATGCCAGGAGCCTGACGCTTTGGGGTAGCTGGGGGGTGAGGCAAAGCAAGGACTGGGAATTCAGCAGACAGCAGGGCAGCGATTGCTGTTCCCAGATTTGGTTAGAGTCTAGCAGTGCCAGACTGTAGCACTTGCATGAGAAGCCCTCTTGGAGGGAGCAGGGCACCCAGGAACACGGGTCAGTGCACCTCTGCTCCCCCAGAATCCTGCTGGAGCAGCTGCATAACTCTGTATGCAGCACCTATCTCCTCCACACTCCAATCTCATTAGTTCTTACATTCTCTGTAACATCTGCTCTTCTTAAAAAGATCCAACACAATCTCTGGTGTAAGAATTAAGAATTTATTTTAGCTTGATGAGGTATGGGAGGGAAAGGCACTCCTTGACTTAGACAGCAACTCAGGGCTGTTGGGTGTGTGAATTAAAATAATGGATTGCATTTCTTTCATATGGAACTACCTAGTCACCTTGAGAAACGCTGAATCTGAGTATAAAAAGCATTTGGAACTTCATGCAAAGAGTGTTTCTGTTTTCCTGTTCTGTTAGCTATTCTTTAATGCTTTCATTATGGCAGCATTGTGTTCACTGCTAAGTTCTTGTGAGCCTTGGGATGAGCAGGGAGCTGTACTATGGATTTGTGTGAGCAAGGAGGCATACATTACAAAAGTAAAACAAACAGTAGTTCTGTTTCTATTGCAGCCTCTGGCTGATTGGTAATTTTGAGAAAGCTATATTTTAGGAGGATGGGTATTCTTATTTTGCCACATATATTCAAAATAAGTGAATATTAAAAAAAAGGTCCGTACTATAGACAGGGGAAGCACTACTTTCTATGACTGTGTAATGATTAAGGCCCAGCAAGGCTCAAAAAATCTGCCCAGGCAATTACAGAGCAAAGGTTGACTTTCCACTGTCTGCTGCTTATGGGTTTTCAATGTGTGGGGAGGGCTTTTGTCTGAGGTTTTGTTCATCCATGCTACATCATATATCATTCCAAACTGTTCTTGGTTTGGTCATTTTTGTTTAATTGAAAGATCCTTTTAAGATTCTTAGAGTAACAGGTTTTACAGACAATTATGTAACATGGTTCTGTGAAGAGCTTTACCTCCTGCTGGTTTGTTTGAAAGTTGATGTATGGGTGTTGCTTTTTTTGTTTTAGCTTTACCTTGGGACAAACATTACATTAAATCTAAAGTGAACTGTGTAGGTAGGGCAGGCATTTTGTCAGGTGCATAAGTCTTTGTGTACTGGACTGCTAATTGAAAGTGGTGTCTGCAGTACTAAGAATAGCAGCAAGGAAGTGAGCTTTGTCTGTAATTGTAGTAACAACACAGGAGTAATACACTGGAGAGTTTATTCTTTACATGGTCTAGTTGGACGTTACTAACCTAACTTTTTTTATTCAATTGAGAATATTGAACCTAAAATTTAAACATTTACAATGCAATCAGAAGTTTTACTTCTTGTTTGTTTCTTGAATATGGAAAAACGTGACGATTTAAAATTTTATTTTTCATGTGAAACAAATGTCTTGATTTCTGCTTTGACATGTATCCAGCTCAGTACAACATTCCCTTTCTTGTTCTGTATTAGAAATAAGGTTTAAATAGTAAAATTTCAGTTAGCGTAAAAAGTAAAGGTATATAAAATACCTATAGATCATTGTTTTCCTTCTTGGTATAACTAATCTAAAGACGAGCATGCAACTACTTGGAAATGTGTTGTACTCTGGTTAGAACCACTTGCAAAAATATCACTCAATAAGGAAAAAAATGTAATAAGCTCTTTTCCTTGAACTTTTATTCCTAAGTCAACAGACTGTGATTATTTAGAAGAAAGTTAATGTCAAAATGTGCTTATGCAGCATAAAACCCCTGGACACTTCATTTTCTGCCTGATACCTGTCACCTTGTCAGTATTGCACAATCTGGG
This sequence comes from Pachycephala philippinensis, assembly GCA_013397055.1. NCBI lineage: Eukaryota > Metazoa > Chordata > Aves > Passeriformes > Pachycephala > Pachycephala philippinensis. The sequence continues at coordinate 828,139 of VWZT01011413.1, read as the reverse complement.
AAAAGGAAGAAACCTTTTTGGCCTTTGGAACAGTATTTCTCCAATAAAACGAATTTGAGTTGCTAACATTTAGGGTAGGTTTAATCATATCTAAGAACATAGTTACACACCTGTTGTTTATAATGTTTTTGTTTTAACGTGCCTCTTTAATTTGATGATTTGCAGTTTGATCAATTCTCTGTCTAAAAGCTTCTGCTTTCCTTTAATGTTCTTCCCAGGGTCAGCGTCTTTTTGAAAAATTGCTTGAACTGGCGTCCCGAAATATTGAGATTAAACTAGTGAGCGATAAACTGCCCATGGAATCAAAGGTATTAAACGACTTGAAAACAAAGGGTAAGACCAAGGTCTTTATGTTGTTATGCCATTGACTGCTACGTGATGTTCCTCTTATTTAAAATGCAGACTCGGATGATACATAAAATGCACACTACTGGTACTGCACTATTACCCTACTGAAACCTTTAGCTTTCTCTGGTTCATAGATGTTAAAAATCTGAAACTGTTACTGTAGTTGATGTTAGCAGTTTGCAAGTAATTAAAAAGGCAGTACATTATTAGATAGGTGTTTAAATTCCCTGTAGCCATTTTAATAGTAGGCAACACAACCTGAGAGTCTGGGGTAATACCTTGTGGGACAAGATATTTTTCCTCTTTTGAGCAATAGCAAAGTAAATTAATAAAACATGTGTATGGTACTGATGATTCAGAAGCACTGGAAAATAGACCATTGGTCAGATTTAGCCAGCTGAGAAGGTTTTCTGTGCTATGTGTATTTCTATGGTCTCTGCTTTCCTAATCATTATTTTGAGGTTCAAAAATCCCTATCCAAAGAGGGATTGTGCATTGGCACTACATGAATAAACTCATTTTATGTAAAACTATGTTGAAAATAGTAAAGAGAATTTAAGAATTGCTGAAAGAAAATAGTCTCTCTTAGGAGTTTTAGCAATCTCATACACATTTCTCTTGTTAGTTATCTATATAATCTGATAAAAGCATGATTTTAAGGGTAGGATACCCTTTTCAGAGAGCAAGAAGAACCTATATATTTTGATGGTGATCATTTTTGACACACATACCTATATGGATCACACGGGGAACTCTAAAAAATTTAATTAAGCAAAGGGGTTGTTATGGGTAGTAGCACCGTAACATAGCATGACTGTTCATGGTAAAGAATAAAGAGCACCCTTTTCCAACAAAAATCAATCTTTATTTGTTTAAGTTCCTTATAATCTCCTCACTGCACAAGTAAAAGAATATTACTAATGGAAGTCCTCATCCATGAGGGAGATAGGCTTTTAAATCAAAACTGACATGTTATTTAAATTTAATAAACTTAAATTTAATTTAAAAATTAATAACTATAGACCATCGTTATTTCATGACACTGCCTATTTCAGGGATTTGATTATTTCTGCTACATAACCAAAAGAGATATTGATCCTTTGATAACCAGTAAGAATATATCAAATACTTTGTCAGATATATGTGAAGTGTCTTTTCCTGATATGTTGAAAAAGAAATAGGTATTTTAACATCAATGTCAGTGAAATTCTCTTTGAAAAAGTTGTTTCTTTTCCCTGTGATTCTAATATCCCAGTTCCGATGAGTCAGAGAATAGGAGAGGTGGGCCTGTACATTTATATCAGTGTACTGGCAACAGATATTTTAACTGTCATTTATTAAAAATACCCAATACCAAAAATTACTCTCTTTCAAAAAGAGATGAGGAGAAATTTTTAGCTAGAAAAGGGGGAGAAATGTTTAACACTTCCTTCAGTTTATGTGGGAATGAATCCAACCTGAGAGCTTTTCGAAAAAAAACAAAAAACAGAACACAGGCTTTTACAATGTTACTAGCTTCAGTTTCCCTTATGCCTTTTTCAGATTTCTGAGACAGGAATTTCTTACAGTATTCAAATGAAATGATCGATATATTTGTGCTCTGAACTACAAAGGATTGGAGAAAGTTGCTAGTAATTCTTGTGAGTTTTGTTGTCATCGTCTTTGAACCCTGGAATTGTATCTATCATTGTGTACTGTCAGCCTTTCTCAAACATCAATATTGCAACTTCTAGATTTTCTCACTATGATTTTTTTTTTCTTATTCCATGTTTTGGTCTGCTAATTTCTACAAACTCTGATATTTTTATTAGAATGTCTTGGTTATGGCAAGGTGATTGCCAGCTCTGTTGCAATTCTTTCACTCATTTAGGTTTGTTGTTTGGTTTTTATCTCCAGGAAAGGCAGATAAATCTTTATTTGGTTTTGCATTCCTGAAAAGAAATAAATTAGTTTTAAATTCAGTCAGATTTAGTTGTCTTAACTGTATGTTGAAATGAGTAGACCTTGTATGAGCAGTTCATGGTATGTCCTGCTTGTGTCAAATAGAAGCTAAGTGGGAGGCTAACTTACGGGAAAGAAAAAAAAGAAAGGATACCATTAATCTTTGCTATGCTATCCTGGAAGATCTATCTACTAAAATTAATAATCTTTTTGCTTGTGAGGGCCTGGCCATCCTTAGAAATCAGTCAGAACTGATAGTTGAAAGGGAGCTGCGCATTATCACTTGGACATATATCCATCAAGACAATTTTTTTTTTTCTGCAATTGGTCAGATTTGTCTTTAAAATATGCCGTGCACCCTTTTTAACAGATACATTCCTCTCTTGGTGAAGAAAGCGATAAACATAAAAAAAGAAAGCAGTAAGCATTTAGCTCAGCCAAGTTGTGAATCATCTTAAGATGGAGAACCAGAATATGTTTGTCTGAACAGACCAAAACCTGGACTTGTGGTGTCAATCTGAATTAGGCAGTGGAAGTCCAAGCACTGCTCTGGGGTTCATCAGCTGATAAAGTGCTCTGACTGATCCAAAGCAGCAAACGTGCTTGGCACCTGATCCATGGGCAGTAGTATGGACAGAAAGCACATACACAGCTGGTGGGACTCTGGGAATTTCATGCCTTTCTAAGTCTGCCTTCACCTTGCTAGGTGGGCATAGGCTTGGCTCTTCTTTCCAAGGCAGATTGTATGCAAGAGTCAGACTGTCTCCAAGTTGTTCTGCTGAATATGAGAGAGAATTGCTGTTGCACGGAGAGGGTGGAAGAGTCTTGACTTTCTTTTCAGCAGACTGAGTGATCAGAACCCCTGAGCTGTGCCCTCATGTGGTGCAGACTAGTTCCTAGGACAAGGGATAATTTGGCTGTTGGCCCCAGATGTTCGTGTTAATATATTGCCCAGGAACCTTAAAAGGAATCTTCAAGTAGCACATCCTGTCTGCTGTAAGTAGCCTCGACAAAGTGGAATGGGTTTAAACACATGGGATTGCTTGAAGACATATACTTGGTCATCCATACGTTTTCATGCAGTGTTTTGGCTTTTTTGTACAAGGAACCATGGTAGGCTCCTGTACTGCTGCATCTCAACACGGATGCTGAGACTATTTCTGCCAGACAGATTGTTCCAGCACATCTTTCCTTTTTCCAGACAGGCATGCATCAAGTCCCCTTGCCTCTTCTCCCCATTTCTGAAGAACTGTAGAAAGCAGTTTTTATAGATCTTTTTCAACACAAGGGTGCATCCTACCTAGAGTCCTCTCCACACATCCTTCCTCTCCAGCAGCTGTCCCTATTGATTAATAGAGGAGAAGGTTGAAATCTGACTTCAGATGCAGGCTGATGGGGTAAGATAAAGCATATCTTATGTGGACGGGGGAGCAGAACTGCACTGATGTGAAGTAAAATAAATTTAGTAATTCACAGTTGCAGTGCTAGTGCAGACATCTGAGCTAGCTGTGAACCTGCAGGTTTGTCATCACTCCAGTGACTTTTTTTTGCCCTGTCTATTCTATCCTGACTTACTTGAGGTAGCTGTAAAGCAGGGGAGATTGATTACAGGAATCCAGTGGCTGCAGTGTGAAACCTGGATTGATTTATTGTGCTAACACATACCACACCTAGAGCTGTGGTGACAGGATTCTCTGAGTGCTGAGATCATGTACATTTGCTAATAATTGCTGGACTGTGGGAGTGTTATTTAGTTGCAAAATTAAGCACGTGAAAATGAGGAAATACTAATCCCATAACATACATTTATGATAGACTTTAATTACAATATCAGATTTTGTATTTTGCACAGAATACCTGGCTGGTATTTGTTGTAATCTTACCGTATTAATCAGAGCGTTTTACTTTATATTGAATGAGAATACATCAAACATTTAATGCCTAAGGCAGTTGATGTTCATTCAGGGGATATTATTTCTGCTGGTAATGGCTAGAATCTTTTTTTATCTTCATATTTAATGTATGTCTCTAGGCTTTCTTCATTGCACATCTGCCAGATCCTGCACTGAATGCAGAATGATTAATTTCCTCATAGGCCTTTCCGTGCTGTTTCTCACTGTGGTATCTGAGTGCTCTGCAAATACAGTATTAATGAATTTCTTTTTACAACATCACGGTTACGTGAGGTTTCTTGTTGTTTCTGTCTCTTGGGGACAACCAATGATTATTAATGGCAACACAGGCACCAGAGGCCAGATCTGAGCATTTGTTTTCCATAGTCGCAATTAAAATTTTAAAAAGTATATTAGTAATTAAAATAAATTAAACACACGTAAGTTCTCCCAACTCGTGTTGTCAAAATTATTACTAAACGGACTATAAACGATGATGTTATTTTTATAGGACATATGTATATCCATACTGTGCATATCTGTCTGTGCATATGACTGTCTTGTGAAAGGAAGTCTGTCTTTAGACAAAATTTGGCTCACTGTGTAAACAAACATGTTCTTCTTTATCCTCTTTGTACTGTGACAGTAGCTTATTAATGCTTGTTTTCATGGTTATTGTTTTAGCCTTTTCTCAGCTGTGGCTCAGTCTACTAGACTGAAACGTTTCTTGTAACCCTCCCTCTCCTCACACATAATTATGTACCAGTCTTTGTTCATCAGTAACATTTGAATAGCACTGTCTCCAATTAGCAGGTTGTTGTATTATTTCTCACGTGTACAGAATCTAAATTCCTTAGTAATTGCACTCTTATTTTAGCTGACAGTGTTCATGCTTTTTAAGGCATACCAATGGATTTTCCTTCTTCAATTTGCATTGCTTCCTTCCTTTTCTATTTCTTTTTTCCCCCCAATACTCCTTTGTCATGAAGCATTTTTCACATATTTGCAAGGAATATTTTCTCTTTTGTCAATGGTGGTTGAGGCAGGTAAGAAAAGAGGAGTCTGTCCATGTCATAATATGATTTAAGGAAAAAATATCATCTAACTCAGCTAATCACTTTTGAGTATTAGCAATGCAACCGGAGAATAATAGGAAGTCATTGTCATAGGGCAGGATCCAATCACTAGGTCACACATGCAGCTGTTACTCACCAAGGAGTTTGTGCAGGTTTGCCCAGGATTACACTCTCTCCTAATCAGATACCACCAAAACAGAGAAACTAAGAAGTTATATTGTTGCAGGGTAACAAATAAATGAGTAGCTAGTAAAGCTCTAGAAATTTTTTATGCATTGAGTTTTGCCCTTCATATTACAAACACTAACAGATACCACTCCATGACAAATTAAATCAGGTTATATCTGGGCAGCTGCACAATCCCAGCTTCCTCCTTCCTCTCCCCACCATATGTTGTCCCTGCCTTCTTCCTTGTGTCAGTGATCATGTGGTAACACAGTTCAGGGGGCTGCTTTGGCTACAGACTGCTTGGTTTTTTGGCTAGCTTAACTTGCATTAGATTTCTCCGTTATTCAGCGTGTGATCTCACAGGTTAGGAACACCACAGAGAAAGGAAACACGTAGCTGGCGTTGACAAGGGAGGAAGGACCACTGGAACCCAGTTGAGATGGGTTCAATCTGCCATGGCACCAGAGAGCTCAAGTTCATGTAATATCCAGGGACTTTTACAAGTTTGAGGGTTTCCTGTATTTCCTGTACTGTCTTAACAGAAGTGGAGCACAATGGACAGCAATAGTGAATATGATTTATATAAATTGTGAAATGTTTTAATACCATATTCTCTCTGCCTCTGTTGGCACACTTAAGGTGCTGCATAGTTTTAGAGCTGGGATGATTGTGGAGGTGTGAGTTTTTACCTTTGGCCGCAAATGTGTTCCCTTTCCCTGTCTTCTTGTGGGGGAAGGGAAGATGTAATTTTTAACATACTGTAGAAGAACTGAAAGACACTTGTTTTGTCATAGAAAATGTGGAGATATTCCCCAATGTCTGGGAATATCAGAGTAGTTTCTTCTTACGAAACAAGCTGTGAGTTGGGCACTTTTTCTCAACTAGAGCCTTTGTATACTGCAAACCCTAGGAATGTGGAATTGGCCATTTGGGAGAAACTGCCATTTTTTTCTGGAAAAGATAAAGCTATAAGACTAAGAGGGAACATTTCCTGATAAGTTTCTTTGGGCCTAAAACTGTTTGGGGTTTGGGCAACTTGAGTTTTTTGAAAGCTGTTGGTAGATTAAACAATGATGACATGGATTTATATTAAGCCCAGAATACTTGGTTTCAGTACTATTGAAAATGTTCAAAATATAGGGACAGTGGACTGTAAAGAGATTAGAATAGAACTGTCACTGGCAATTTTAAGAATAAAGTAAGCAAGCCTCTGTGAGGAATGGCCTCAGAGCTCTGGTGCATGGGAAAGGTCTAGATTGGTTTCAAAGCTGCGTTTAATAGTTCCATAATAGTTTGGAAGGATAGCAGAAACTTATGCGCTTAAGGACATTCATCTCAACATAAGAAAGAATTTTTTTTTCAGTAAGAACAGTCATTCACTGGAACAACCTTCCTCAGGACATGGTAGAGTCTCCATCACTGGAGGTTTCCGAGATGTGACTGGACAGGGTGCTAGATAATCTCATACAGGCTCCCTTTTTCCACAAAACTCTGGGTCAGATAATCTTCTGAGGGCTCTTCTAACCTGGGATTTTCTGATTCTAATTAAGTCTTTATTCCTTTTCATGTGAAGTAGATGTTGAGAATCAATGTAAATACTCTGCAAAGACTAAAAAGAAAATATACTCCATTCATATAATGGGAAGCGGGAATGCTGAAGGTGGATCTTGAAGAGATTTCTGCCTGTCCAGATGGCCAGTTTTTGCACAATGCACCATAAAAATATTATCTGATGCATGTCCATTGGAGTGTAAAGAGTGCTCTTGACAGCTGATGTTCATTGGATGGTTTTATGTAAGGCAAATGGAAGGTTTGAATGGATCTGTAGCTCCATTGCTTTCTTCATGCATTTCCTAGGCTGGATTCTCCAAGACTGTGTGAGGAAAGGATGTTAAGACGGGGGAAGTTCCTGCAGCAGTACCAAAAATAGACTATTTTTTCCCTATGATTTTTCATGAAGTAAGCAGGATTTTTTGAGAGGACCAGTAGACTAGGGGTAAATCCTCCTGAAGGAAGCAAGTAATTTGGATCTGAGTTTTATAGTTAAATAAAGGTGCATTTGAACAGAGGGGGAGAAATCTCTTCCATTCCTTTCAAATTGTAAATGTTGACATTTTTCTAAAACTCTTAAGTCACACTTGAAAATATGAGAGTATACAAAAGGCAGCTAATGAAAAATGCTCTGGCAACACCTTTGACATCTGATTTCAAATTAATTTTTATAGTTTGATTTATTATGAATGAGGCCTTGTTCACTTTTTATTATTATTTTATACAACTTGGGTACCACAAAAGAGTAGATGCATGGTTTGATTTAGCTTTTATTAGTTGCTGCTGAAGAGTGTTTCCTGGTATTTTCTCAACTTTAAGCCTATGACAAGCAATCTTAAAGCCAGTTCCAAGATGGAAGATCTCATTCAGTTCTTTGCCTCTTAGAATGCATAGTAACTTTGACAGAATTCTACGTAATGAGAATTACCAAGCTGAATTTCCAAAGCCAGCTGCATCCCATCCTAAAAGAAAGAAGCAGGTACTAGTTTTGCATCAGAGATTCAAGCATTCTTACCTAACATCTAGGCGACACTAACATGCAGAAACTCCTGCTAGGTTTGTTTTTGGAGAAACATCTTTCTGTTTAGTCACCTAAGCTGTCTTACCTCAGTTTATGTTGCACAGTGTGCACACATCCACAAACGTATTAATCACAGCATTGGTTTTATGCCTATATCCCATGAGAACTCGTATGCAATGTTTCTTACTTGTTTCTGTTGGGGAGCCAGGTCCTGCAATGTAAAGTAAGCCACATCCAACCTTATGAAATATGACTGAAAAGAGCAGGTGGGGAGTATTTTTGTTAGAGATGTTTCAATAACCAAATGTCTTTGACACAGAACATCTGCCTGAGTTGCAGAAGATGATGTTGAAAATCTTGCTCTGTCTGAATGTTTCTAAACTGCCAGTTTTTACCTTACAGCTGTCTGCCTTACCAGGCACCTGACAGAAAGCAAATCATTTAAGCTAGTATTTAACATCTTAAACTTCTTAAAACTGAGTTTGCAATCACAAAGGTTTAGGATATTTTGTAGTGGTGCTCCGTCGGTCCTTCCTATTTGAGTTCTAACAGTTTGCAGAAAATCTTTTTATCTCTGTCTGCATTTAAAGATGGCTGCAGTAGTCACACATTCATTTGGGATGGAAGAAACCTGGCTTCCAGTCCCTACTCTGCTTCTTCTACTGCCTCCAGATATATTTTGAAAGAAATGTCTTACCCTTAATAGCAACAGAATTATTTTAGGTTCTGATTGTAGGACAGAACTTTAAAACTTCATTGGAGAATCAATCCTTCTGTGCAACTCCAAATGGGGAGCTGGGGTAAACAACATACTTTCCATCAGCATTGCCTGCTGCCTTGTTTGGATGTCTTTTAGCTCAAAAAATATAATAACCTGGTAATAATCTGGTTTTTATTGTAGATTCTACAGGAAACTAGATGCCTAATCTGGGAATGAAACTTCCCCTGGATACACAAAATCATCATTTTAGGCACCATAATAGTTCACAATGTGAGCAGCTTATTTTCTCTTATGAGCCTGAAGCGCACTAACTTTAAAAAGATTTAGGCATAGCCTGACCTACAGAATTCTCTAGCATGAGAGAATTAGCAGTATGGGGCTGTCACATCCACAGCCAATAGAGGGAGAAAAAAAAGAAAACCAACCTTCACAATAATTTAAATTCTGAAGGCAGCCAGGGCCTTGGGTTGCACTGGCTTGTTTGCAAAGAGGAAGGGGGAAAAAAGTTCACTTAAGCCAAAAATTCTGTGTCTTTTAGAGCCAGATATGTAAGCAATAAATTCTGATTCAAAGCTCTACAGCTTCTGTGTCTGTAGACTTAGAAATGAATACCTTTGCTGAGAGAAATGGCTGTGTACCCAATGACAGTACCCTCTCATTGGTAATGTGTACTTTTGCATTATAAAATACTAGTCACGTGCTTTCCAGTATCTGTAGTCACCGTTTCAAACATGCATAGGTAAATAATAGTACATTCATTGAATTAATTTTCCTCATTAATCGAGGACAGATGTACTGTGAGGTGTATTTAAGATGTTAGGTGCTGAGTAGAAACAATATCATAATTCTGCTTTGAAATTTGTAATTGAAAAGGTCTTTCATGGTACATTGGTCAGTATTTTAGTATGTAATTTCAGTTTGCAAATACCATTGCAGTCAAGTCTGGTACTAATGTGTGTGCATTCATGGGTGTGGCAGCAATGGGCACTTTTGTGTTTAATAAACTCCAGCACAACTATGTGTGTTTGTAATCTAGCCATCTTGTGAATACCCGAAGTGCTCTTGTCTGGTAGTACCTGGTCAGGTCCAACATAGCAGGTTTGTGCCACAGGGATCATCTTCAAGCCTTGCTTGATGGTTTACATGCTGGAATGGATTCTTCCCGTATGGCACTAGCTGGTTTGAGTTGCTGACACTCTTTAGTACAGAGGAACCAATAACGGATGGCATTAGCAGAAATTAGTTGTGACATTTTAAAAACATATGGATAGCATGCAAGTTCCTACCTACAGCTACTGAAAGAGCTGGTGAGAGCTGCCAGGGCCATCTGAGCTCAGAAAGCATTCATTAGGTAGCTGTGCTCCCTTTGCAGAAATTTTGGCATACCATGCTTTCTCTTGTATGCAAAAGCACTAACGTTATCTCATCCTGAAAAGAAATGAAGGCTAATGGTCCTAAAAGGGGTCCAAGGAAAGCAAGTAATTTATTTTAGGTCAATTTTGTTTTGTCCATTCATGTGATTTTCATATACTTAATATCCACTGGAAGCCTGACTGTTTTCTTCTTTCTTTTTCGTCAGTCAAAGCAGTCTTGCTGGTATGATTTGGTATATTTTTGATTGCTGCTGTTTTGCAAGCAGACTCCAGCCTTCTCAGTGGGGTTGAGTGTTTTGTCTCTCATCTTGTTCAAGTTTTATATGTCATCTAGACTGAAGTGTAACTGCAAACCTGGGCAGCTCTGAGAAGACCATCACCTGAAGTGACATGACACTGGTTCTTTTAGCTTCTTCACTGCGTAGTTCAATCGATGTAACATTTCTGCTTCAAACCTGAATTAAGTTCTGTGTGCTCAAAGTTATACAAGAGGCATTAATGAATGTCCAAACCAAACTGGCACTCTTTGACCAACACCATTTGGTTTTCGTTTGATGAACACTTAGGACAGGCTGCTCAGCTTGGGTTGTTGTGTACAGCACAACTGTAGCATAAAGTAAACCCATGTGACCAAATCTTGCTGGTTTATACAGCATTAGCTACCAAGCATGATCTTTGTCACAAGGATTTGCCACTATGATGTTAATATTGATCTTTCTGGTGATCTCCTATAGCAGTTCTCAAATTGACCTTCGGCTTCTACAGCTCTTTGGTGTGTTACGAATTTTTCGCAGCCTAATGGTTGGAAAGCAAATTACATTAAGCTCCTTCTAAATTTATTCAGCTGGAAGCAAAGTTCCGAGACTGATACCTCTGTGTTACTCTCCATCTTTTCCATCTCTTACTGCCCTTACAGAGCAATTGTCTCTAATGTTTATGCTTGAGAACAGAGTGCATTCAGCCTCTTTTCCTTCCTTTGGACAAAATATTAGCTTTCTACAGTGTGTAAGTATTAGTAATTATGTAGTACAGAAATTTACTGTCACTTCTTTGACTCAAAACAAAACAGATCCCTGCTCTTGATGCTTTTAATCTCAGTAGTCTTGTTAGCATAAAGTGATGGACAAAAGTGCCAGCAGTTATAGGACTACATAATATCTATACTAAGCTTCAAAATCACTTTGAAAGAACATTGTGATGATTGCAATGAGAAGCTTTCAAAAATAATAGTTCCTAAGCAAAGGACCACAGAGTAGCTGTTCTCAGCCATAGGACAAGGGATTGTAACCAAGTCCATGATGTGATATTGGGACTTGAAGTGCCTGTCCTGCCTTCTGGTCTTGCTTTCGTAAAGATCCCATGGTCAACTGCAGGCAGTCCAGTTACACAGCCCCTGTCCTGTACCCTGCTGCCCTCCCAAATGGCTCTGAAATGGTCCATCTCTGTCTCTTATTGTCCTCGAGCTGATTCTGTCTGTCCTGTGTGGTTTGGAGTAGAAAAAGAAGTCCTACAGACCTGATTCTCCACCAGTTCAAAATGTCACAGGGGAGTAATATACCTATATTCCTGTCCTTCAAAGACAGTTGCTGATATTTACACTGGAGACATGAGACAATGTTTGTGGTCTAGTTCCTCTGTGACACTAAAATCCTCTGCGATTTCAGTATGCAGTCACTTTTATCGACAATTGTATATTGTGTGTGTCCTTCACCCAGCTAATAAGATAGAATCTGTGGAGTTGTGGCTTCCTTTTTATTTTGCTTTCTACATTTCGAGTAGGCTGTTTGGAAGAAAGTCAATCCATGTTAAAAATCTGCTAACTGACAAGCTACTGATTTGTATCCCCTACATATTTCCTCAAATTAAAGCATTTTTCCCCCATACACCTTTTATTTTTTCTCAGTCCACTGTCTGGATTTTTCTGATTTTGACATCAGGGCATGTCCATTTTTCTCTTTAAAATGCCTCCATTTAAATGTATGAAGGATCCGGGTGACCAAGCCAGAATGCTGAAGCCCTCAAAAATGCATCTGACAGGCTGGTCAAAACAATAGTAAATCAAGTGTGAGACTCTTTAGTCTGCTACAGCAGAGCTGCAGTATCTATTCTACGTGCTTACTTTGATAAAAGAAGAGGCTGTAGAAGTGTCTTGTTCTTTCAAGAACTTTAGATTCATGGTAATAAAAAGCACAGCTTCAGTTGTTGTTTGGACTAAGAAAGCAAGAGAAATTCCCAGAGTCCCAAATTGCAACAACCGTCAAAAATCTTTGTTTATTTTTTGTCTGTGTATCATGACTTAATACCTGTAGAAGTCCCAGCACATGTAAATAAAATAAAATTAGGACTGATTTGGGTATCCCAAAGCTGTGGTTAGCCTTAGAACTGTTAAGAAAATGTATTTTTTCCTTTCCACAAATTTATTTGTAAAGGCTTGAAGAATATACCATACTGCTTATGTAGTTATAAAACAAAGTATGTTCCTCAAGTAACTGGAGTGAGAGGGACTGAATGAATAACTGGATGAATATATATGATAAATGAAACAATGAAAGAGTTGGCAAGGGCAAGAGTGAAATTATGAACTGAGTATGAAGTGGAAGAGTGACGGAGAGGGAGGATGAATGATGTTGGGGGAAAGTAGTGGGGAAGAGGAAATAAGAAGGAGGAATGAATCATATAAAAGTGAAGGTCAGAAACTGAAAACTGAGTAATTAATTGAGGAAAAGATCAGAACAGAATGTTGTCAAAAGGTGAAGCATGTTATTAGTGGGCTAGTGACAGCATGGAGAGAAAAATAATTGGCATTGAGATAGGAATGATCTAAAAAAAATATCGAACAGTCAAAGGCTGACTCAGCAAGTTAACATGATAGAATCAAAGGAAAGAGGTGGGGAAAAATGCCGAGAGACAAGGGAGAAGTAGTGGAAAGAAATGTCTGTGCCACTGGCAGACCCAGGTTACTTCTGGCTGTGCCTCTGCTTTTCTTGTATGGCCACAGCCAGGTCAGCTGGTGCTCTTGGCTTTTGGTAGCCTGTAGATAATACTCTAGGGCTGCTCAGAGAATCAGCTAATGAAAGCGCAGGAAAAAAAAATAGATGCTGTTATGGAGGTATTGTAAAAATTAGAAGCAGTAGCCACGCAAGGAGGCAACCTCTGTTCTCACCTCTTTGCCTGCCCTGCAGTAGCTCACCTTCCAGAACTGGGATTTCTCCTTCAGGAGAAGGAAACTGACAGACCCCAAAGCAGAGCTCCAGATGTCTGAGGAGCACATTTTGAGAATGATGCACAAGTGTTGTTACTGCTAGTCAGCATATTTAGAAGTGACTGTTGCCAATACTGATGATTTTAGAATATAAAAATATCAGAATGAAATCATGTTGCTAAGTTGAAAAGAGAGATAGGGATAAATAGTCACCGCATTTTTCTTGGTAGAGATTTAGCCTCGTTCATTCATAAAAGGTTCTGATCCTAATTCCTCGTGTGTTAGGATGAAAAAATGTCACTGAATTCTTGGATGTTTCATCCAAGAAGTAAACAAATAAATATAGTGCTTCATAATGCTAATCCAAGTAAAGAAAAGTCTTGAAAAGGAAGTGGGGTAAGCAGTGTGCGAGTGTACTAATCTCTCTATTATATTTAAAATAGCTTTCTTTTATAGTAAAAACATATGCAATTATAATTAGGCAAAGAAAGAAAGCCACAATCCAGCTTATTAATGCTTTTACTGATTGTATTATAGTCTTCCTTCAAGCAGTAATATGCTTTGTCGCTTAAATTAACTAAGTAAGAAAATTACTTTTCCCAATCTCCAAAGCAATCACTTTTATAGCTTTGTCTAGTAAATGAGCAGTCTACTCTCCAATAATGAAGGGCAAAAAAAGATGTGGAATTTTTTTTTTAATATTCTAGCAAACTTTGTTGTATATTAGTTCTCTTACAGACTCTACTGAATCATCAGACTCTCAGAACAGATTTGTACTAAGAAAATGCTATTTAAAGGAATGCTGAGTTCTGCTAAGGGGAAAGAATTGAAGGGATCATCAATGCTCTCATTATTCATAATTTTATTCAAAATTTTCTATGAGTTGATATGAAATACTTCAAATAGCTCAAAAAGAAGTAAAAATTGATTTAAAAATACTGATGTCAGAGTCAAGGCAGTAAAAAACGAGGATTTTTCTCAGGCTTGCTACATCATTTGTTGAAAGAGGCAGAAATGTTTGCTACTTTTGATAAAATTACTAGAAAGGAAGGAAAAGATGTTTGGAGCTTTTTAAATTACACTAAACTCTTGTGCATGGACTCAATTTTTTTTTAAAGACAGACTAAAACGGGAGCCCTAAACTTTGGCCCAAACAGTAAGAGATCCTTTAGCAAATATAGTACAGAAATCACTGGCTTCAGAGGCCCCATCTAGGTTGGAAAGTGTAGAGTTGGAGCATGTCTTTTCCTGTATTGTTCTATGTAGTGAGCTATACTGTTGGCTGCTTGCATTTTCTACTGGGTGGCAGCACGCGCCTGTCAAGGACATGGTGACGCCCTGGATTTCCATCACTGGAAGGACCAGAGATCTGTAGTTATATGAGCTTATTCCTTCTTTGCAGTCTAAAATTCTGTATATATGTTTGTTAAACATGTCCGCACACGATTTATCAACTGTGAGGGTGGCGAGGCATTGGAACAGGTTGTCCAGAGAAGTTGTTGATGCTCCATCCCTGGAACTGTTCAATGCCAGTTTGGATGGAGTGTTGAGCAACCTGGTTTTCCATCTGGTAGAAGGTGTCCCTGCCCATGGCAGGGGGCTTGGAACTAGATGACCTTTGAGCTCTCTTCCAACCCAAGTCATTGTACGATTCTATTCATGGGGCAGGTCAAGTGGAGTGTTCTCCTGCTGTGTGTATTCTGCAGATAAAGAGGGGACTTTCTATCTCTATGCTGTCATATTTGTGATGGACCACTGGCTATTTTCTGGTGACTCAGAAAGCAGGTGTAGCTGGGTGGGTAAGTATTACAAAGAAATACTGTCAGGCCTCTTTTGTCTCTCCCGTGAGATGGGGTGGGAAGCACTTTGGTTATATTTCTGGGGGTTTTCTGCAGAGTAAATCAAAAGGGCCCAGCAGGCAGCACAAAATGCATTCATGTGGGTGAGAGCTGTAACACTCCCACGCTGAACTCTAGCTACAGCTGGGTACTTAGCTGAGAAATCAGTGTTTTGATTACTTGGGCTAGGAACAAGGGCCAACATTTGACATCTTCAAAGCCAGTGTAAGGACATATTTAGATAAATGTTACTTTGGGAACGAACTAGCTCCCAAGATGTCATTGAAGTTAAATAAGCAATTGCAAGAAATTAATTCTGACCTTTCCTTTGTTCTCAAAAATCTGCCATCCTGCATCCAGTGAGCAGACTCCGCTCATATGAGGGTCCCTGGTGGGTCTTTTCTGGATCTTCTGTGTCACTGTGGACCCCTGGGTAAGCATGTGGGAGATGCCAACCCAAGCAAATGCCCGCATTGCCTTCCTATCTACTTTGCACGAGACACATGATTATGCAAGACAGAAGGCAAACAAATTCTGGAGCTTGCCACCTGGAATTACTGAGGCCTGATTTTGAGAGGAACGGAGGCTGAGACCATGTGGGTGTACGTTTAAATGGCAACACTGGCATAAGCAGTTCCTGCATCTTGTTGCACCCAGTCGCAGCCACTCATTCCCACACCTGTGCTTCCCCTTCAGCTGTGTTGAAAAGAATTGTTTATTGCCATGTGGTGAGCTGGACTAGTGAATTGTTCTACGTTTGAAACAACCTTCTTATTTTTATTTATTTTTAACCTGGATCCATTTTCTGATCCAACTCATTCCCTGAAAAAGCTACTTTGGCACAGCTGAAGAGGTGGTGGAGGGAAGGAGAAGGGTTGCTGAAGACAAGATCTGTTCATGCTACTATTTTGGGGGCTAATTGGTGTTAGTTTTTTGGGTTTGGGGTTTTTTTCCCTTTTTTAAACATGCCACTTGTAATTCTGTAATACTTTGGTGTCAGTTAGAGAGCTGGGTTTTGTAGTGCTCGTTTGTCACTATTCCTTTTTCTTCCTGCTCTTTCCGTCCACATTCTCAGCTCTTGGCTTCCACAGCTGTGTGGATAGAGCAGTTTCTGGGGCTGTACTGCCTCACAGAAATTATTTCAATCCACTGACTGAGTAAAAAACAAAGCGAAAAACCGATGGTGAGTGTAGAGGATATTTGCTCCCCTGATCACACAGGGCAGAGCCCAACAGCATGTTGCAGTCTGCTGGGGAGGGAAGGCAGCCAGGCAAGGAGCTGGCTCAGGGCCTGGAGAGGGGGCTGGGAAGTCAGACGGCAGCGATGGAGACCTCTCTTCTCACGTCCTCAACTCCACAGGGAGATCCTTGAGTGCAGCCTGTCTGCTTAGGAGAGCTCTCTTGTAGCAGCCTTTCTTCCAAGCTCCAGCCAGACAGGGACACGTGAGCTGTCTGGGGAGCGTGCCAGTGGAGATGAACAGTGGCAGCACGCAGGAGGCAGAGTGACTGCATGTTGTCCCTGAACCACCCACGCCACAGCCCCAAGCATGTGAGCCCATCCATCGCAATTCCAGTGGGTGCTGCAGGCACCTGTGTCTTTCCGGAGAGAGACCAGAGCGGCTCATGGAGCTTCAGTCACATATTCCTCTCCTGGGCATTGATTTCCTCAATATTATCTTTGTGTCAGTGACCTCAGATGCTGTAAAACAAGATAGTAAGCATTACAGTAAATTTTTTTGAAAAATATCTATATCAGAAACAGCCCAGTTTTCCTAAAGGCAGTTTTGAGAAGCTACATGTGCACACAGGTAATGGCTGATTGTACACCGGGAGTGAGTGTTTCTCATGCAGGTAGTTTGAGTTTAAGACAGGCCAGGATGGCATGAATGTAAATGTTATTGTGAAACCTTTCTGGGGATTACTTGGACTTGTGCTGGAATGTAATTTCTTTGGGTAATTATGATTTCATTTTTTGTATGTGTGACAGTTGAATATAGAGCTGCTAAAGAAAAGGCAGCACGGTTTTGATTCTGGGCTGCTTCTTTTTTAAATTGCTGTGGCTTTAGGCAGATGAATAGCACATAATCCCAGAGTGACAGGATTCAGTCCTGGTAGTTTTTTAAAAGGACAGGGGTATGTGTATGAGAGAGAGAGAAGCAGAGGGCAGTGTAAACAAAACAGCTGATTCAAAGTTAAGGTATTACCATCAGAGATTTCCCTGAAAGTCCTTGAGTGTTCTCTCTTTAAAATACATCTCAATCATTAATCTTTCTGGGCCAGGCAGACTTTTAAATTGCATTTCAAACCCAATATTCCATAAAGAGCACAGAAATAGTAAACAGTCTAGTTTGTCTTTTAATCATTCAGAGACTTAGTAAAAATAACTTTGTTTTCAAGTTGTGCGTTCTTCTCCTTTTGTACTTGTCCTCTTCTGAGTGGTGGCAGGTCACACTAATGGGGCTTCTGGAAAAAGTCCATGCATTTTGCAATCAGTTGAGAAAAAAGCCTGAAAATTCGTGGGGAGGTGATCCTCTGCCTGGGTCAGTTGTGTCTGCTCCAAATGAGACAGCTACTCCACCACTTGTGACCCCTTGTATTGAAAACTCTGGGTTTTCATCTCAGTGTAATAAAAATTATGTTTATTCATGGGTGTACTTCGTGCTAAGGCTAATTATCAAAAGCAAACAAATGAAAGCATATATTGCAAAATGTAGTGAAAGAGACATTCACTTTATGTATCTATATGCGGACACATCCATATCCTAATGAGCCAATTGTATTTTAAAAAATATGTGTGGGACCTAAGGGTAATAAAGGATCTTTTGTTGCTCTTGCTGAGTAAGCACGTGGTGATTAATTGCATCTGTGCCGATCTCAAAAGGCAGTTTAGCTGAAGGAATATAGAAGATCTACGGCACAATGGCAAGTGCTGCACATGCTGCTTCTCACCCATGTGTTAGCCCCTCAGAGAGGCCATGCAAGGTGCCCTGCAGGCTGCTTGAGCACCAGCTGTACTCAAGTGGGAATGAGCTTGTGAGCTCCAGGGTTCGTGGTATGGACTGGGTAAGGCTGCTCTTGGCCCTGACTCGAGGCTGCCCTCCAAAGCATAGGTAGCAGTGTGTGTCTGTGAGTGCCAAGTGGCTGTCGGCAGGGGGGTGAAACAAAGAGGCCACAGCTCACCTTCTCCTTTTTGAAGGTCTCATTACTTAACAGTATTTGCTTGGGCACACAAAAAATTAGGAGAGGGGGAAAAATTGTGGTGTGAGCAAAGTGTACGGACATGGCAATGAGGAGAGTGAAGGGATGACACAAATGGGGTAAGCAGGAGAGGGCAGATGTTGCTACCTGTGGTCAGCTTTGTGGTGACAAGGGGAACAGGGTCTGGAAGATGCACAGTGGATTGGACATGCAGGTGCATTTGTCAGGTTCAAACTGCAAATATATGAGAGCTGTAAGCAGTGTTGCTTTCCCTGGCCAGACTCATTTCATATATCAGCATTTCCTTGTACCCTGCTGTCCCTTCTTCTTTGTGATCTCTCGACAACCTTCCCACTCCCCTGTCTTAGCTCCCCCTGCCCCAAGGTGTTCCCTTCCATGATCTGCTGAAACCTCTACTTGACAAGCTCTATTTTCCCAAAATGGGGAGGGAAAGACATTAAAAAGACTCTGTTCATCTCCTCCACCTTTACAACATTCCTGTTCCTAGCAGGAGGTAGCAGAGCCCTGCCTGGCTCCATGACCTCTCTCCTAGGGCTCTCACAGTGCAGTCCCAACACGTGCCATCAGGTGATGTATCTGCATGTCTCTCCACCCTCTCTTCTGCTGCAGCACTGTTTCCTGCTGTTGGGGCTTCTGAGGTCAGGGCTCTCGGCTTTTCTCATCCTTGCTCTGGCTGTTGTGTATTGCCTGTCAAGGTTGCTGCAACTTCCCAGATAACTCTGGCTCTCCTTTTACTCCTTAAGTTCTCCCCCTTATTTTTCTTTCTCTTCAGTTTTAAAAACACTGTAGCGAAAGTAAGAAAGTTGTGAAGACAGGAGACCAATTTTAGGCATGGTACAAGCAAAAGCAGCTTCTGTTTCTTGGGCGTTATGTTTGCTAACTCCAGAGTGAGTTTAGCCTGTAACTGGTACTGCTGAAAACTGTGGCAAGCAGAATTTGCATGTTTGCTTTCAAGGCAGCTGTGATAATAGCAGCCTAAACGGTTGCTCTTTCTGGGTCTTACAAAAATTATTTACTGCATCCACCAGTGAGGAGATTTGGCGTAACGATGTCGCCTCAGTACAAGGACAATATCCTAAGCTGCTCACAGGTGTTGGATCCAAAGCCTCAAGAAAGTGAACACCTCCAAAGAAGGTTCACCTTCTCCAGACTGTTACATAAACTTGGATGTGGAGGCCAAGTGGCAGCCCTGTGAGTTCTGACCTCCTGCAGTGATGCCTTGAAGTGGCTATCTAAAAACAGAGGCTAGACAAAAATAAGAGAATAAAAGTAGGTATTTGTTTGAAGGGCCTTCAAAGGTGCATCCTGGACAGTCAAAAGGCTACACCCAAGATGGACCCTGGGTCACAGGTTCTTCACACTTTTATAAATTTGGTCCATTTGCATTTCAGGTTTAATTCTCCCAATTATAACTTCAGTTAATGATGTAATTACCCCAAGTTTGCTCCTCCTCTTCAAAGGCTTTTAGTTACACATTTTGGGGCCTGGGACAATCAAGGTGTCTTTGGAGAGCAAACCTAGAGAGGCTTTGTTATGTCTAACCAGCATGAGAGAACAGTAGTTAACAGGCCACACAAAACTTCAGAGTTACACACTAGGCAGTACAGGATTTGAAAAACATAAAAGTTAAAACCTAAGGAATCAGCAGTCTCCCATGAAGAAGAATCTCCCAATTTGTGTAGCTGACTGGTTCCTATTCTTGTGGTCAAGCTTGCCCTGTAGCTTTCAGACATTGTTAGTGAAGTATCTGAGAGCAGGCAGCTGGACCAAACAGGATGTTGCAAGGCTAGAAATTGTAAATGGCATTTGCTTGGGCCGTCCCTCTTCTTTGGGATTACTTTGGGAATTGGATTTTGTTTTTTAATGGATGAAAAATCAGTTTTTCTTGCAATACTGCTGCTACCTTCAGGTTTTTCCTCCATTATGAGACAAAGCTAGAGGCTGAGTAGCAGCCTGGCACTTCCCAGGGGCTGTGTTCACATCACGTGCAGAAGGTCCAGGCTCTCAATGGCAGGGCCCCCTCCATGCATCCCAGACTGCATCAGTCATACACTGTGAAAAAATTCCCCACCTCGAAGAAAAAGTACTCAGATAAATGTGTTACTTAAAACATGCTTTGATCCCTATAGTGTCTCTTTTCTTCTGTTTCTTTTTTTCTGCAGAAAATCTGTAATCTGTCCCAACCCTTAGAATGCACAATTTTAAGGGACAGACAAGTCCACTTGAGTTTTAAGTGACAGCATTGGTTTTCTCCAAGTTCTCATCCTGAATTTTAATCTCCAGTGAAACAAAATAGTTAGATTTATTTGGCATGTTTATTAGCAATCAAGCCTACAAATGTGCCCTTCTGGTTGAACTCAGTAGACTCACAGCTTTGTATAATTGAGACTGCAGCATGACAGAGAGTTCTGTTATGGCTTCACATATTGATCAGTCCAATTTAATTTCCTCATGGGACCTGGACCACGCTAGGGATGGTGGATTGTGTTGATGGGTTGATAAGCCTATTTTAACAAAGCATCTCAAGGGCTTCTGGAACAGAGGCAATTATCAATATTGATACATGTTTCCTTTCATCAAAAGGTAAGGGCTCATTAACAGGCTGCACAACAGCTGCTGTTTGCAACACATGACTTTTTTTTAAATTAACTTGGAGATACTGCTTCCTCACCTGTTCCCTTATCAATTGGCTGTTTCCAAAAGGAAAAGAAATTGGGTTCCAGGTTTTGATTTTAGTGGTGTATGTGACAGCGGTATCTTATGCACTGCTATATTTACTATTTTGGTAACTGAAGCCTAGATTATATTTTAGAGTAATAGTCCCATCCCACTGTTTATGCCCACGTCTGAACAACCCACTCCAACAAATTCTGGTGTTTTACAACTTTTGGATTTTGTGTCAAGTTACTGATGATGTCTGCTATTTTTAAGGTTGGTATTACTGGTTAAATAGTCTCCTGTTATAACTTCGGCAGTCAGCATTTTTGTTTGTCATTGGATATTTCAAAAATGTTTTTAAATTGTGTTTATTTTAGGCTCTCATTTATGAGAAGGAAGCTCCTTGTTGCTTCCTATTGTTTTCTTTCTCCTATGCAAAAATCCTAACATTTCACTTATAACCTGTTTGGTGTAGGTGTGTTGGTGGGTGTTAAATTCATACTGCTATTTAATGCTGCAAATTGGATGTATGGAAAGAAAACATCATCAAGGCAAACTGCTTTGTTAAACCTGATTTTAAACAAAGTTTTCGGACCACTAGCTAGAAGTTTAGTGCCTTACAGAATGATTATCCTTAGCTAATAGCAGTTGCTTTTGTTTTGTTTATTCACCAGAAAACAATTTAAACCATTTAACACCTGCTATAGTGTTTTCTCATTTCTTTTCCGTTTCACGCACATTTTCTCAATAATTAGCACAGTTATGCTCGTTAATGCATGAATTGAAAGTAGCAGCAATGCGTTCCAAGGAAATTTGAAAAATCTTTATTTCTAGGCATAGATGAGTGTGGGTGAGTGAAATGTACAAAAAATTGGAAAGATAGCTGGGTTGCACAAAATGCAATTGACCAATGAACCAAACTCTGTAATGTGGTCAAAATCCTATTTTGCGTGTTTGGTGCATCATAGTAAGTGGCACCTTACCTGATTTTTCTTCTTTTCTTGATGTCTGAACTTTTAGACCTGTTTTTTCAAGGGAAAATTACAGTTTCCGTAATAGTAAAGAAATATTTAGCACTGGTAACTGTTGCCTAAAATTGCAAGTCAAATGTTTCTTAAGAGATCAAAAATAGGAAGTTCAATGTAAAGAAATACATTTTAGTTCTCTATGTATCCTGGAATTCTTTTAAAGTTGTGACTCAAATTCAACCATTACTGGAATTCATGGTACTGGAGATCCCATGAATGTTTAATAGGAGATGGCTGGTACCATTACTGTCCCCTAGGCTGCTGTTACTGTCACTTCTCTTCCCTGATTAGTCATGACTGAAATGTGAAGATGAGTGGGTTACTGTAAAATGCCTTCATCAATGATTAATTCAGGTTAATCGCCTAATTTTGCAAATACTGGAGCACTGAAAGAACAATAATGGTGTGAGAAATCCCCTAAACTTACGTAATACTAAATATATTCTGGATTTAGTTCTGCAAACATATAGATGGAGCCAATTCAGACATTCCTGGTGATGTGATGGAGCCAACAAGGAGCTCCTTTAATTTCAGTGGCCTATAATCTTTATTAAAACTGTGCTGTTCAGAGTGGTAGGTTGAATGTCACAGATTAGCAGGATTAAGAGCAGTTTTAATATACTTTATTTAGACCTTTGCTTACTTCCTTGCTCCTTAATTCTCCACCCATGTTCCTCTTGTCACGGTCTGGTTCAAGCCACAGCGACCACAGCTGCCTGTTCAAACCATTGCCCAGGGCAGGAGGAGCAGAGCAGAGTCTGCCTTTTAGGCAGGGGTTTTAATTTTATTTCAAAGGTCATGATTGAAATATGTAGCTGGTTTGTGCTAGAGAATAGAAATTTAGAAATGAGCTATTTTTAGGAACATACAGCGCTGGAAAAAAAAAATCAATTCTTTGATTCTAAAATGGAAGGAAATTAGGTAAACATTATAATGCATGGGAATATTCCCTATACCTGGGATGTGCATTAAGTAAATGTTTCTTCATGTAACTGGAATATATGTTAATTAAAGTCTTAAATATTGGGACAGCGGCAATGTTTATCATTGATTTTAAACCATAATCGTATGTTTCATTATGTCCCTCAATTTTGGAAACTGAGGCCGTGAAATGTGAAGTAATTTCTTTTTTTAATAATGTAAATTATCTCATATTAAGTAATGCCATTTATTATTTTGTCCTTAAATCCCTAGGTGCTGAAGTGTTGTATATGAACATGTCAGCATATAATGAAGGTCGGCTTCAGTCATCTTTCTGGATTGTTGATAAACAGCACGTATACATTGGAAGTGCCAGCCTAGACTGGAGATCGTTGGGACAGGTAATTTAATTAAAAAAGTAATCCTATACCCTTTGAGGGTAAAATGAGAAAAAAAAGTAACATTTTGAGGACACTTGGATATCTCTCTTTTGTGATAGTTTACTGGCAAAAGGGCCAGCATCAAAAACTGCTCCAGTTTTGACGACTCTTCTGTGTAGGCAGGAGAATATTACTATAGATTTTGCTTCTTTTCATTATAACAGGTATCTTCCATGGTTATACTTTAATTTTAAATCTTTGACTGGGGTTTTTTTTTTGATTTCTGTGATGGTCATTGTGTATTCCAGTTTATTTATTAAAAAAAAAGAAGTGAGCAAACCCATTGGTAAAAAAACCACTATGGAAACTCTGTGGTAATATCACAGGCAAGACCTAGTCCCTCTGATCTGCCATTTAAAAAAGCAACCCCCAAATTTGGAAAGACTTCCAAATGGATAGTGGGTATTACACCCGAATACCCACTGCCTTTGGGGAGGGTCAGATTTATGGGTACTGAAAGTCAAATAGCATAATATTTTTGAAGGCTGCATGCATTAGAGAGGATTCCACATTTTTATTCCTCATAAACATGAGCATTGAAGGATGTACACTAAGGCCTTTGTCAACAGCCAGTGCTAAGAACTCTCTACAATCTGTGACATTTTGAGGAATTCATCAGTAACATGGCTTATTTGCCTTTTTGTAGGTATGTCTGCCTTTTTTCCTTTCTGCAAGAGTCTCAGGATCATTAGTGGCTGTCATATTCATTTTTGCTATATACCAGTGACTGTGTGAGGCTGCTCTCAGCCACACTTCTGGAATGAAACCTGTACTTTGAGACCTCAGTAACTGAAATGCACAATAGAGGGGGAAAAGAAGCAGTGCTAGGTAGTTACTAGTTGCTGTAAAAAAGCTCTCTTTCTAAATATGAGTAGAATCTCAGAAACACAGGAATAGTTTTGAACATAGGTTCTAATGATTTTGTAAAGAAGAAGGTGTGTCTTGGTTGTGCTGAGCTTTTTAAGATTTGTTTTGAGCTAAGAGACTGGAAGTCTGAGTAAAAACAAATCAGCCATTTTAGTAAAGAAATTGAATAAATGCATTTTTGCTCTTCGTATGATATTAATTTACTTAAAAGGTATGTTTACAAAGGAATCTGGAATACTGGTAGAAAAACAATGTTGTTAGAGAAAGTCTTGGAAAAGAGGATGTTTTATTTTCAGTCAATGTAAGAACATACAGTTTGGGCTTTTGGACGGTTCAGAAAATGTTTGTACATTATCTGTGCCTCATGAGCTAAACTGTTCTGTCATAACAAAACAACTCTTCGTAGGATTTATTTAGCTTATAAATAGTTTAGCTTTGAAGCCTCTTCTATTTGGGGGTTTGAGTACTGGTGAAAATAATAAATGTGGAGAAAAGAAGCACATTTACCACACAGATTATTGTATTATTTATATATTGCTTATGTATTTGTGATCTTCATTACAGATGATAAAATTCCATATAGGTCTGGTCTTCTTGTGCTGAAAAATCTTAAATCTTGTAACACACCTACGTTAAACTTTGATGCCAGTTACTTGTAGGCCAGTGTTTCAGAAGTGATTTCTCACTGTTAATTTTATCACTCTTTTTCTGCATGCGTTTGGACTTTTTTTAAATCTTATTGTCAATATAACAGTGTATTTTTATATGTTGCTATAAGATGAAGCTCAGAAGAATATTTGTACAATGCAAAAAGAAATCTCTCTGCATTACAGTAAAAGAGAATCTGCTTTCAATTAGTTGAGAAATGTATGCTGGGGTTTCAGAAGAGCCAAAGGAAATTAGATGCTTGGCTCCTGTTGACGTTAGATATGAGTATTCAACTCCCTTACCCCAGAGTTGCAGGTTCATAAATCAGGGCAACTGTCAAAGAGATGTGATATGCTGTCCTAAAATAATAATCTGTCTTGAACTTTTCTTTTCACTTAAGAAGCAAAATAAGCACAGAACTCTGTCATTTTATTCTGAGTCCTTTCCTCAAGCAAAATGCTTTGCACATGTGTGGGACCTAATCTTAAAACCCACGGTGAGCTGAGTCCTCGCTGGGGAAATACATCTCCCACGGGTTCTAATTACCAGAGTCCCAGTATAGCTGCAAATGAGGGATCAGATCCCTCTCCCTCTCCCTCTCCCTCTTCCTCTTCCTCTTTTGTCCCTTTGCCTGATACCAAAAAAAAAACCAAAAAAACCAAAACAAAACAAACAAAGAAAACCCAAGTCTGTTAGCATCATTTGTCTCTTAGGAGGCTAAATCTAAAGCTGAAACAATAATATAACTTTTAACAGCTCCTTGGAAAACATTATCAGGACTTAAGTGCTTTGGGTTTGCAATATTTGTGGAGAATTCTTTGTGTCTATAAGCTGGATACTGGAAATCAATCTCATAGAAGCTTATTTAGTTTTGTTGACATTTTCTTGACTTGCCAGCACTGACAAGAAGCAATACGAGTATTTTCTTTAGAAGTAAATTTTCTGCATCAAGGAGAGGTTTCATATGCTGCAGATATCACTTAAAAATAACCTTCAAAGTTGCATATATCCTGTTCCTCGGCTGTCAAAGTTTTAATACTTGCCAGAGTCTCAGCTTTGAAATTATGAGCAAGGCTAAGATCACATTATTACTTTTCAAGTAATACATTATTACTTTTTCAAGTAAAACTGTGTTTCAGTTAAATTGAAAATTTGTCAAAACTGTAGTAATTCTGGCAGAAATCATCTATGCCAGCTGTCTGCTTCAGTCTGAAATCAAACTGCACGGGGAAATGTACTGTTTAGAGTTCCTGAAAACAGGATTTTATAAAAATGTGGTGCTTTTTCATTCATAGTGGAATATTTTGAATTTTTCTTTGTACAGGTCTACATTTTGTGTCAGGGATGCATCTTTTTCTGTTGTTATCAATACATCCAAATATTACCCAATTACATAACCCATTGAAAACTGAGGGTTATGAACAACCAGAGTTTTGCCACTTTCTTAGATATAGTAAGCTGTGTAAGACTTTACCAGTGAAATCATCTAGTTTCTTGCTGGTAAATTTATATATACTGGTAAAAAACTAAAAAATGAGTCACTCAAACATGCCTATGACTGTGTACGTATACGGATTAATTTTTGCCTGTGGCTTGAACTAATAGCAATCAAGATGACTGTGGTGCTGTATTCTAGTTTCTAGTTCCTTGATCCAGTAGCTTTTTATTACTTAATAAAAGAAATTGGTTATATAACAATTATTATAATCCATAAGCTAACAAAATGCATCATATATTTATTTTGTTCCATTACTTCCTTCAGTAGTTCCAGCAAAGCTTGAAAATGCATTTAGTTACTTAATTCTGTTAAGGAGCATGAGGTTTGTAATATATAGGAACATTTCTGGAGCTTTTTATACTAGCAACATTTTTGGAAAAGTTTTCTTCACACATGAATAATTGAATCCAGTAGGCAAACAGCTGTAATGGATTAGTTGAACCACTTCAGAAAAATGCATTTATGTGCAACAAATAATGAGCTCTTGGAAAGTACCATTACTGAAAATTCCTGAAACAAGTGAAATTAATCCAATTGTCTTCACTGGAAGTGAAACCAGGCTAATATTAGCTAGTCTTGTAGGCAAAAAAAATAGCTTAAGTCATAAGTCATGAATACCAACAGTACCAGGTAGCTGAGTGTATGTGTGAAGGTTAGGGATCGAATTTGAATGTTCAGTGTCTCAAGTAGAAGCTTGCTGTTTGCTCCCTGGAATTCTGGAGCCTGACTGTACACATATGGACTGAAGGGAAGTGGCTTGTCTGGAATTCCAGGAGGAAATGGTCTTGAAACAAAGGAAGGGGACCCTAAGGAAAAAAATGTGAAGTTCCTGACTGCAGGAAAAGTCCTTAAAATGGGAGAGATCCTGGAGATTAGAGAGCTGTGGGTGAGATGGAAGCCAGGGGATGCACCAAAACCACTGGGTGGTGATGCCTGAGACAGGTGAGCAGCTGTGCAGCAGGGATGGACCTGACTTTCTGCTCAGCATCTGGGGCCAGCAGCCACTTCCCTGCAGGAACAGAAGATATGGATTGAAAGTGGGAAATATAATCAATTAGTTGCAAAAGCTCCCATCTTCTTGGTTCTCAAACAAATCCCAGTATCTAGATCCACCTCAGGGAGTCATTTGGTCTCTCTTGCCTGGCACATCTTAAAAGCATTATCTCAAAATTTCCTGCTTAAATTTTGGCTCAGCTGATGTTGAGACAAAGTTCCTAAGCAGACCCATGATTTTTTCTCTTAGCTGTGTAAAAACTGCTAGCAGAGGATTTTTATTTCTAAGATGCCTCTTAAGTCCCATGTCTTTTCTGGATTGCTCATTCTTCTGATAGTTTTAAATTCAGATAAGTTTAAGCTGAATGGCTGCAAGACTTAATTTTTTTAAGGACAGAAAACAATCAGGCTGTAAAGATTATGGTTTTTTAAAGGATAAAAAAAGCCCAACCAGGCTGGAAAACATACTTCTTTAAGGCCAAAAAAATAACCATGTGATCTTGTTCTCATTTTCCCATTAATTTCATGTCTTTGTTGGATTCTTTGTGTGATTTGTTTCACCAATATAAAGTAAGACTTCAGAAAGGCATATTATTTCCCTTCATCTTCAAAATCCATCAGGATTTCCTTGTCAGTCAGCTTCCTCTCCAACCTCCTCTTACTCTCTTGTTGTTATAAGTTACAAACTGCTGGTTTTATCTACATAATTTAAGGTAATTAGAAAATTTGATAAGCTGTCCCAACACTATTTATCAGGTTATTAAACAGAGACCTGTTTAATCTGAGGAGTTAGGTCTTTATTTGATGCACCTAAGATGTTAAATAAATACCCAAGAGGGCCAAGGTACTGTAGAAGGTGAGATGTGACAGTGTGTGAATGAGAAAGTCTCTGTGAACTATTTTTTCATTATGGTTATCAGTATGTAAAGCATACTTGTCTCGTTAGTATTGAGTCCTACAGCACATAAAAGTTGTAGCAATTATGAATTATCAGTTACATTTGAAGGATAAGGAATAAGTTGCCCAGTTCATTTATTCTGTTAATAATTCAGTTGAATCAACAGTCAAATTAGCTGAGATGGAGAGCTATGAGAATTATTCAAAAAAGATCTATTAAGCGTCTGGAGATACGGTAGATAAACTAAATTACGTCTTTTACGATAAATATGAATAATCAAGTGCATACTTACAGGGAAAGTATATTGGATTCTGAAATCTGTCAACTCAATAAGCCTATACTCATTGGGAAAACAAACAAACAAACAAAAAGGGGAAAAAAGAGAGGGAGCAAACTGCCAAAACCTCAGTTGGTCAAAAGATACACTTTCTGTGTGTGTCCATTTTAGGTAAAAAACTGATGAGCCAATATTTGCTTTGTGTTAGTATGAGTCAGTGTTTTGAACTTAGCTATAGGAAGGCTTGCAGCAGGATGTCTCTGAGAGCGGTTGGAATGTGTCTGCTTGTCTTACCTGTTATCACCAGACAGGACAGGGCTGGTTTGAGAAATAATGGGGGTTTCAGTCGAGTTGTTCAGGGTGTCCTTCCTATAACACAAAAAAAAGGAGACAAAAGCAGCAGTCTGAATTCATCTGTACCACTTTCTCTAATCTTTTGCGAGAAAAAAACTGATAAAACCCAAACTCCTTCTCATCCTACTCTGAGATGACAAAAGCTGGTAAATGATGGTATTTCAGATATTAAGAGCCGCACCTGAAGAAGCAGGTTTGGGGCAATTTATGTTTCTGCGAATATTAGTGGACCAACCCTTTGATTGGTTGTGGTGGGTAAAATCAAATTGGAAGCAATCCACATGGTTCTTTACTCAAGTCTCATCCCAGTTATATTGAGGACACTCATAAGGAGGAGATACAGCTCGAAGGCCACACGTATGAGGGACAAAACTCATCCCAGAATTAGTCCTTCTTCTCTTGGTCTTAATTTCTGGGGATATAGATACTAATAAAAACTTCCCCAAAATTCAGGAAATCTCTGGAATGCTGCCAGCAGCAAATGCAACCTGTGTTTCTTTTTATGTATCTCTCCCAGGGAAAAGGGAATGATGATTTCCTCAAACTATATCATTGAACACTGTATTTTCTATTTGTTTGGACAAAAAAAAATTGTCCTCTGATAAAACCAATATGTAATAAATACTGGATTTCTGTGTATCTCAAAATACGTCATGATGATCTTATTTGTTTTCAGCTTCCCCAAAATCTTGCTATAGCAGAGCTGCCTCTTGAAACTGATCACTGAGACAAGATCTGCACATTTGCAATTTCTGTTGATGATCATTATAGAACTTACAGAGCAAAAGCAGGCTATAATCAGTCAGTCGTTTTTGTGAACTTTTATCTCAGTGAGTCTCTTGAAGTTATGTAATGGTGCATCTGGTCCTTTTGAGATAAAATATTTTGTCTGACAGCAGAATTCCATCTTTTCAGTCAAGTAAAAGTTATATTGAGAGTTTCCATTTGATAAAATGTTGTTCTAGTGTGAATTACAGATTTGTCCCTAATGTGCACTTTGTCAGTTTTTGCCATCTTCTTCTAGTAATTTGCTTAATTTTCTTACTATCCCAGTGGTGTTCAGTATCATATGGCTATTAGTAAACTGAGCACAGTCTCAAGTGTCCTATAACATGAAAAAAGGCTCTTTCAACTTCATTGTCCACTGAGGTTCAATCAAGCTCAGATGGGTAAATACTAGACTGAAAGTACAGGCAACATATTCCTGGTATATTCTATCTAAATTTATATTTCTGTGTTAATAAATCTCTCTTACATAGGACAGAGAATATCTCCTTCTAAAGAGTTGTGATATGCTGTTATCCGTGTGATCCAATCCTTAAAAAAAAACCTTCATGGGTTTTCTTTCTATGGGATCATTTCCCAAGCTACCTAATATTTTAAAGATAACAGAAAAATGCAACCCAGATCTTCAAGCATAGGTGAATGAGGTAATATGTGAAGAAAGCCGGTGTAAGGAGATATTAGAGAGCTGTATTGACAATTACTTTTTTAGACTATTTATTACTTTTTTCTATTTCCTGCTGCATGGAAATCTAGTTGTGTTGTCATAACTCTGCTATGGTGCTATTACAGCTTGTCCTTCAAAGGACAGGATGAAAATTCTTTTATTTTTTTCACTAAGAGCTTTTGGCTAGGGTTTCTATCTTTGACCAAATCTAGAGCAGTTTAGTGGCTGATACCTATCTCCAAAATTGCAGCTTTCTTATTTTCTTTCCTCTTTTGTTTTGTTTTGGTTTTTTCCCCGAGGAATGGGGCACTGGAAGAAGATACGTTGCTCTTGAAAATGTGCAGATCTCACAGCATGCATTTATCATGGTGTAAAGTTTGCATTTTTGGAAAAAATAATGTTTTGTTTGATTCTTTTACTGAGACAGGCTGCTTTTTCTCTGTTACATCCAGTAAATCAGGACAGTCAGTGTTGCCCATTATGCTTATTCTGCTTGCACTGGACTGTGCATCCAGTATTTACAAATAAATATCAGTGAAGCAAAAGGACTTTTTGTCTCTTGCTTACCATTGCTGTGCACTGCTCACAAAGGGCTGGGTAAAGCTGGACAGGAACAGGGGTAATGTGGCTGCTCCACTTGTGTCCTGTGTGTGCTCCTTGCTCCTGTGGGCTTCTGGGTTTGTGATTTACTGGCTGAAAACAGCATGGGGTCTATATATTTACCTTGCACTTGGAGCCAGAAAGTCTTCTCAGCTTGGCTAGTTTCTCTGGGTGCAGTGCTGATTCCCAGCTCTGAGGAGCTAGGAAGTTATTCCTATTTGTCATACTTCTCCCACTGTTGTGCTCCATTCTCACATCAATGCATCATCTGCATTATATGTCTGTATTTAGTGTAGGAGAGGGCAAAGTACATCAACAGCTTGCTGCATGTTTGTATTTGATTTCTGTTGACTGTAGGAATATACTCATGACTCTGCTTCTGAATTCTGAAATTACAGATCTTGTCTCTCAGTTTTTTGTTGATTTTTTTTTTCAGTTGCTCTGAAAGTGCTGTAGAACAGGTTTCTCTACTATTGAAATAATCAATAATAAATTGTAAATCAGTAAATAATAATCTTGCAGAGCAAAATGATGGAATATTCAGTTTGAACAGGAAAACTCAGTTCTTTCCAAAGCAGCATGGCATATTCAGGTAGCTGGATACCTGAATATCTGCTGAATGCCGGGGTTAATGTGAGTAGATTTAGAC
This sequence comes from Pachycephala philippinensis, assembly GCA_013397055.1. Taxonomy (NCBI): domain Eukaryota; kingdom Metazoa; phylum Chordata; class Aves; order Passeriformes; genus Pachycephala; species Pachycephala philippinensis. The sequence goes on along the minus strand of VWZT01011413.1, from coordinate 796,509 downwards.
TGAATAGTAGGAAGAAATTCTTTACTGTGAGGGTAGTGAGGCACTGGAACAGGTTGGCCCAGAGAAATTGTGGCTGCTCCATCCCTAGAAGCGTTCAAGGCCAGGCTGGATGGGGCCCTGAGCAATCGGATCTAGTGAATAGAATGCCTGCCTATAGCAGGGGGATTGGAACTAGATGATCTTTATGGACATTTTCAATCCAAACTGTTCTATGATTCTATTTTCTTCTCATCTTTTTTTTTTAGTTGCTGTGGAAGTTCTGTGAACAGGTTTTCCTGCTGTTGGAGTAATCAATAATAGATTGTAAATCAATAAATAATAAGCCTGCAGAGCAAAATTATAGAACATATTCAGGTAGTTGGATCTCCAAAACCCAAGGGAAAATAGAAGGTTCTTTCTCCAGTTAAACTAACCTCATAATCATTTGCTTTCTTTTTAATACTTGCCATACCATCAGTATGTCTTAATTAAGAGTCATAGATGTTGCAAAGAGAGTGTGATTGGTTCTAATTTATTACTGGTCCCTCAGATACTTCACAAATAATATCAGTGTACAGCATTATCAGACTTGAGAATTTTGGATGGGTTCTAAAAGTGTTTAGGGAACTGGAGGCGTGTAGGAATTTGCTGTCAGAACACAAACTATACACCACTGCACACAGGACAGAAAATCATCCATAAAAGTGTGTGCAAAAAAAGAGACAGCTTTTAAGACCCCTTCTGCTGTCTTGAAGCAAATACTGTGGTGAATAGACAGTGCTGGTGAGGTGTGCTTGTGCGAGTCCATGGCCTAGGGATAAGGCTCAGTAGCCTAAAAGTTAAGCTGTTGAAATTTATAAAAACTGTTTGGGAGGATCTCCCAGAAACTGCATCACAAATATCTCACCTGGCAGTTGTCTTGCCTTTTAAAAAAAAAATTATATATTGGTCACAGATATGAAAATTGTTTCTAGGCACATCTGGATAAAACCTGTTTGCAGAGATCTACCCAGTGGTAGTCTGAAATAACTAGTAAACTTACATGGATATAAAAGAAGCAGTAAATCCGCCACTTTCCCAAAAATTTGATTTATGTTAGGCTGAAAGAAAACTTGTTCATTAAACCCCAGCTGAATCTCTGTGGGGGAGCTAATGCACCACAGTCTATCCTGTCATTTTCCACAAGAACTTGCTGGCAATTAATCTTGGTCAGCGATGTTAACAAATGGAGGCAGATTACCTCAGAGGGATTTAGTTATTAGCATACCCCATCAGATCAATCTTGTTCAACTAAACAATTAAAATAACAACATTAAAATAATCATGAAAGTGTATTCCCGATATGTGATTCCACCCACGCACACACACTTTGATGTTGCACAGATGACAGTTCCCCTCTAGAAAAATGTCTTCATTCTGAACTGCCTCAACTCCAAAAGGTTCCCAAATGGAGCCCAGTCACCTCCTGCTTGAAAGTTTGAATCCTTTCATGGAAAACTGGATTTAGTATTGTCCTGTGAAAGAGACACACAGTAAATCAGGCTGAAATACCACGGCATAAATCCCCATGAGTCGGGGTAAGGAAGGACAATAATTTCAGTCATTCTATAAAAGACAAATGATTCTGCAGTTCAGAATAAAATCTCATCTTTCTATACCCATAATTCATCAAGCAGAACAAAATAGAGTCTGACAAAGCATTCCTTCCACATGACTGTGCAGCATTAATGTCATCACTAACCTTTTCAGATTTTGATGTTGTCGTCATAAGCATCAAGGCCTGGTTTACAAGTCATCATGCAGTCACCTTTCTCAACTTTTCTAAATAAACAGCAGTCATCAAAACAGTGAAATCATTGATGATTCCCTGGAACTACTCAGTGGAAAACTATTAATCCTTGCATGAGGGAGGCGTATTGGGCAGGCAGCGCCTGCAAACAGAATTGTTAAGTGTGTCTTCAGGAAACTCTGGAAGTCATGAGAATCGTGGTATTGGACAGGTAACTTTTTCTAATCAGTGTGATGACTTATTAGGCATTTCTTTCAAATATAGTGCTAGAGCACCTCACAAGAAATAGCTGAAGAAATTCAGCCTTGAGAAGAGAAGATTGAGAGGGGACTTCATCAATGTCTGTCAGAATCTGAAGGGAGATGTCGAGGATGTTTCCAGGCTCTGCTCGGTGGTGCCAAGCAATAGGACAAGAGGCAACAGGCAGAAACCAATGCACAGGAAGTTCCACCTGAATATGAGGAAGAACTTCTTTACTGTGTGGGTGTCTGCACAGTGGAACAGATTGTCCAGAGAGGCTGTGGACTCTCCATCACTGGAGATACTCAAGAACTGTCTGGATGCCATCCTGTGCTCTAGGATGACCCTGGTAGGAGGGAGGCTAGACCAGATGACCTCCAGTGGATCCTTCCAGCCTTACACAGTCTGTGATTCGGTGTTCCAAATTTTACTGTTAGAGTCCAGAGGCAGAAATATGGTGTATTAATTTATTTACAAGTTTTCTTCCTAGGGGCCTATACCAGGACCAGATCTTTACAGGAGACATTGCTTCCACGTTGAAGCAGCCAGAAACCTCACAAATACCTAAGATGGTTACTCAGGAGGAAAGGACATAGAGCAACAGTGGATTTCTAGAATAGATTTCCATGTTGGCTAGCCACTGTTCTGGGGCTGCCTGTGTACTGTTTTGCTAAATTGCCTTACCTATCTTAACTGCTTAGATTTCTAGCTTACCTCAAGGTCCTGTACACTGAATTTAATCAAGGCTCAGTCAAAAATTAATTAGAAGGCCTTTGGCCTTCTGCTTACACCAAGAAAATAGGCTTCTGATTCTGATCAGGTAGTCTGGCAAAGCTCAACAGTTATAGCAATAATTCATACGCAATGTCATTGTCCCAGTTTGTGTCCCCAGCACGCCTGCTACCAATCTCTATTCAGTTTGCAAAAGGAAAACTCACTGTGTGTGTCAGTAATGTCATAAATCATGCATCCAATTAGTCAACTACATGCTGTTGCATTTCCCTGAAGGCCATGGATCCGAAAGCCCCAAAGAAACTGTGTGCTTTGAGAGAAATGTTGAGACATAAATATTGCCCTTACTCTGAGATCAGCCCTTTGCACTCTCCTCTCTCTGTTGTACAGCAGAAGACATATGAAGGCTGCCCTTTGCAGCATTACATAGGATCAGAACAAATGCTAAGAGCTCGTGCTGTGATTTCCAGCTGCGTGAAGGGAATGCAAGATAAGGGCTGACAGGACAGGCTCTGGTGCAGGGAAGATGGAAAGAGGCTGCGGGAGGTACGTGCACGTGCGTGGTGAAGGAGAGTCCAGCCCTTTTCAGAAGCTGGCAGCGTCTTTCTCTTCACCTGTTTGGTTTTTTTTACGGTTCCGCTGGAGAAGCGAGTTTTTTAATGTCATGTGAATGACACCAAGACTGAAATGTGGTGCAGCTTGCCAGCAGTGAGATGGGAGGCCAAGACAACGTGATCCTTTTCTTTCCAGCCTGCACTTTCCTTTGATAAAAGGAACAAAACAGTGCTTCAAAAGAGAAACAGAATCAAATTACAATTCACATTAATTAGATTTCCTGCAGTAAAACAAGAAATAAATCAAACATGATCCTGGAAATGTTTTCTTGCAGTTGCAAGCTTCCATTTCCCCTAAAGAAGACACTTCTGCTTGCTTTGATGAGGTAATGAAACTGTAAACTGAAAAGTCATTTGAAAATTATAAATTAAGCTGTGATTATGCCAAGTGATATTAATTATGCTGATAGATTATATGGCAACGAATTTTTGACTGATTCAGTTCTGCCTTCTGGCTTGCTATGACAATTAGCCATGTATCAGGCTCGGTTTGTTAGTGAGCTTCAACAACAGCAGTAAAAAGCCCAAACTTGCACTCACAATTCTGTGGTAGGGTCTATGTAAACATCATCACAAAGTGGTCCATGGTTTAAACAAACTATATTTGAATTTTTTGTACCAACAAATTTATTTTTGCTGAGCTTTTCGTATCAATAGAGCAGATGGCTGAAAAAGAAAAATCATCATGAGGCTTCTTTATAATGTGATGAGGACACAGGGGATTTCTGATTTTTTGCTTTGAAGACGCACTGCTACCTCTTCATCACAAAATTCTTTTTAAACCACACAATTTTAAAACAAGCCCCCCTTCTGCCTGGTTGTCTAACTTGCTTTGCATCTCAGCAGCAGTACTTTTCAGCAGAAATTAAATGCTAAGCCCATCTTTTTTTCTCAGCATGATTTTCTTAAGATCAGGGTGCTATGAAAAATAATGGTGAGGCTGAAGTGAAGTGGTAATTAGTAGAGCATCACTGTGCAGTTTTGTGTTCTTGGCCTATGGACCACTGAAAAGAAAGAAGGGAACACAAAAATTAGCAGCTCCTCAAAGATCTTCTCTGCCTTATCATGGCAGCTTTTTGTCATTCGGTAATATTAGTAAAAATAACATCTGAAGTTGTAACTTCCTGGGACTTTTATTCTGCAAGAACCAAATCTAGAACCAAATCTATCGAATGTACTTTCTAAGGTCAGAATTAAAGACCAGTGGACTGCTAGTGGCTGACAATTCAAATTTATCAGCTTCAATGGGGTACAATCAGCCCACTAATACCAATTCCTTTCCTTTGGTGAAAACGTGTCATGACTTTATACTGACATTCGGTGCCAATTCTGGGTGCACTCTCTATCAAATGCATCACCTTTTCTTGGTCACATGCTAAGATTTATTTCCAGCACAGTGGATTGAGTGACAGTTTTCCATTTTAAGTGATGAGATTGAGTTCCTGGCTCAGGTTGAGATTGCATTCTTTTGTCAAGGGGAAGGGATTTTTTTCTAGTTCATTAGAAATTCTACCTGGTAATTATTTTCAAATTACTTAAAACCAACATGATAGAAAATTGAGCCTTAGATGACAGAAATGTAAAACCTACACAACTGTAGGACATAGGCCAGGTACAAGAGAGATCCAAGTGCAAGACTCACAAAGTGATTAATTGGAGGATGGTCGAGAGTTGAATGTAGGATTTTAAAAATACCATTGATTCAATAAAAGTGTCTATAGAAAACAGGGAAGTTGCACAATTAAACAATGAAACAGTTAATCTCAAAATTTAATCTGTTTGAATTCTGTAAGTATGATTCCAAAGCAGTTTGTGGTTCTCAAAATAACAGGAAATTCAAGTAAGAACATTTATTATGCCCTAGATGATTTCTGACATCCAGAGAAGCTGTTAATTTAGATTTATTCAATTTCCAATAGTTGAAGCTAGACAGAGTTTTATTAACTTCCTGAGAAAACAGTGCTTTCCCATTTGTGTTAATGTTTTCTGTTTAGTATTTCCCAATATCAATGTAGCTCCCATTTTCTTAGCAACATGAAAAGAAAAAGTGGAACTTGGAGCAGAAGCACGACTATGCTGGATTTGGATTTCACTGAATTACTTTTGGTTTTAACATAACAAAGTGTGAAGTCTCTGTACTGTATTACTAGCCAAGCACAGAAGGAGGATTTTTGTCTCAGGAATGTAAGGGTAGGTTGCAGTTTCTAGTGAAGTATTAGCTGAGGTACATGCTTTTGCTGTTGTGGTGGACTGCAATACTTGCAGAGGTTTTGTGAGAGATGGGCCAGGCAGTGCTACAGCCTTCTCGGCCTCTTCAGCATCAGGTTGCACATTTGGTTTACATCAAAATGACAGCTGCCTGAATGGGGTTGTACAGTGAGTGTGCATTTGTGACTAGCACTACCCTGTCAGCCTCTTCCAGCAAAGTGTGCTACAACACTCACAGCCAACAACTCTGCACAAAGAAACACTTTCACCTTTCTCACATCTCTGACTCTCTCCCTCTGTTGATGGTCACTCCCATCAGGATGCCCTTCTCCTCCTGCACTGCTGCCACAGGCCACCCCTCGGCTGTCACCTGTGCCTGGCATGGGATGGGCACGCATATCTGCTCGGCAGGTTTTGGTAAAGAGAGGTGAAGAACAGCTGCACAGAGGCAGCCTTCAGTGGTGCTATGTGTGATTGGGAAATATTCACTCAGTATTAAAGGATACTGCATGAAAACATAAGGGAGGTCTGCAGTAGGCATCAGGTAAGCCTGATAATGAAAAAGAAACTATGTTTGGAGTGCAGGCTAACTGGATAATTGAAGCATATTTTATGAAAAGATGAGTGTACCACTCTAAATATCTGTGGTTTGTGTTAAGCTGATAATGAATATATTGTATATTATTTTTCTTAAGAAGCTATTGAAATCTTAGGTCCTTTTAGGCTTTAGTAATTGATTTATCAGTATGGAGTGCTTGTTGTTACTCCATTAGTTTACCCTGTTGTGATTCTGGCTTTGCTCAGTCATTCATTTACGCACTTGTCACTAAAAAAATCAGAGGCTTGAATGCACAATTATAAATACATTTTCAAACACAGGCAAATGACAGATGCATACACTGCCCTGTATACTAGAAGTCTGCTCAGTAAATTTTGTGTGCAATAGGCTACCTGTAGTTAATCCAGAGTTTCTGTAGCACAGGCAATGGATTCCTGGCACCTGCCAGTGGCCAGATTTTTTGGGCAAGTGGCAGTTCATGGCTGAGGAGAGCTGCCTGTTGTTTACAGGATCAGGTTCGGGTGTGAACAACTACTAAAAACTTTTTCTTTAAACAAGGGGTTTTCTAAAGCTTCCTGCTACATTTGCCACAACTCAGAAATTGCAAGCTGTGAACCAGATTGTGTCACTGTTATGTAGGTCAAATAGTACCTTGCCTACACAGTGGGGTTGTCTCTCAGAGTGTAGCTCAAGGTAAATATAAAATGTGCTGTCTCGTCTGCACAGTGCAGGGTAAAGACACATCGTACACCCTCTCTGGCCCGTGACCCAAACATACCTGAAAAGTCCTGCAAACACTCTTTCTCAGTTTGGGAATCTTATAGTGTTCTGTGTCCACAGCTTGGATTGTTCAGGTTCTTTTCACATGTTTTTTCTTCCTTTTGCATAGGATGCCTATGAATGTACACGGGAAAAGAATAAGCAAAAATTCCTGTTTATGAAATGCTGCTTTTATGCAATCTAGTAAGGAATTCCTCCTCTTGTCATAAAAGTTGCTATTTTTCTATCTAGGCCATATTTATTACTTTTCATAGCTTAACTGAGTTCTGTAGTTAGAATATCATTGTACAGTGGGAGGAAACTGCATTTCTTGAGCCAAGTGTAATTATTCACTTTTCTGGTGCTTTAAGAAAGCCCCTATTGGCAAGAAAGTCAAACAGTAGTTCGGTAGTCTTTAACAGTTGCTCTGCACAAATGTAAATGGCATGGGGAAAAACATGGAAAACCAGCTCCCATATTTTTCATTCTTTGATTAGTGCATGCATGGTAGTTCTTACCAAAGAGGGGAAGAAACCTGCTCAAGACAGGACACAAAATTCTCTATGCAGATAACCATTCCTTTCCCCAGTCCCTGGTACATGCCCTGGAAATGTCACTCACAAGCAACTGTACAACTTTACCATGCAAACATTTCAGTTCCATTTTGAGGTAATCAAATTTGTGACTCTGTATTTTCATTTCATATTATCTTCCTTAATTTCATTAAGGTTTTGATTTTTTGAGATCTTCTTCACTTTAATTTTTCAGTGACATTTTCATTACTGTATTAATTGCTCTTAAAACTCAGGATGAAAAAATGCTTCCCTTGCCTCAAGAGCTCCTGCCCTGAAAGGTTTTACCTTTATAGATACCTCAAATGATGCTTAGCAGCAGGTTTCCATGATGATAAGCCAGGGAGCAACACTCAGATTTTGATTCTTACAGTATAGATGTTTTTTCTGCTTCTCTTCTGAGACTACTGGAAAAAAAAAAGTCTGTAATGACAGCAGCTCTCAAGTGGAAGAAAGCCTTTTCCCTTATCTAGGTGTCATACCACTTCATACTAAATCTGTCACTAGCACATCCTTGCTGTTCCCTTTGCCTCCAGGATTATAGGTTTCATGATTAATAGGAAGAAGAGCAGTTTCTCCTCACCTCAGTGTATGGGAGTAAAACTAGGCTCTGTGTAGAAGGTGCTTCTGAAACAGGGGTTTTTTTGTCTCCAAACTTATTGGGGCTGTTATACAAGAAAGGAGACTGGTGGGGTTTTACTGCATACATGTATTGTTTGCATTTCAAGGGGATGTATCATACCTAAGCTGAGAGGGTCACAAGGTGACAGGCTGACATCTAAACTGGTTTCTTAAGAAAATTCGGTTTGCGCAACAAGCATCAGAGTCGCTGTCTGCCCTCTTCTTACAGCTTTGAATCTGGTGGTCAGGTTGGGTCAAATTTGAACTTAAGTTTATAAAAGCTTAATGAAAACAGGCAGCTGGATAAAGAGGTTATCTGTGTTTTCCCAGCGAGGGAAAGGAGGCCTGTCTCTATCGGGTATTAGGGAATCCCCATGGGGAAAAGCTCTTACCACAGCTTCGGAATCAGGAAAAGCTTTGACCAGTGCTTTGAGAAGCCAACTGCAAGGCGCAGCACCTTGGGAAGGCTGCGTTCATTACTGCGCTGCAAACGCATCTCTGGATGGGTTCATTCCAGCCCGCGGTTTGAGCGCATTCCCTGCGGGCGGTGAGCGGCCGCGCCTCGGCCGGGGCAGCACCGCGGCTCCCACGGCAGGGTCCGGTCCCGGGCTGGCTCCCTGTGTGCTCCTGGGCGTGGGGAGAGGCTGGCGCTAAGGCGTAGCTGGTGCTTCCTTTGGCGCTCAGGCTAGGTGGTGACCTGTAAAAATGGCATTTAACAAAGCCCATTAGTGCCCCTGGGTTCCTCCCCATCGCTGTACATGAGGAACCACTTAGGCAGAAGGGCAATCCCTTAATTCGCAGGGAGGGGACACACTGCAGGCACTCCTGGTGCGAGGAGAGCTGCTCATGCAGATGCAATCCTGGCAGCTTCTGGTGTGCAGTGACGACACTTTTATCTTTACTTTCAATAGAAGGGGATAAAGTGGAATAGTAATAATGGGACTGATAAATGAAAGGAAAACTGTAACCACATAATTATGTCAGAATCAGCTAACAGCCATGAAAAGCCGATTAAACCACATTATGCAGATAGATGTAACAGAGTACTATTAGCAAGTCCTCTGCAATGGCATGCCTGGCAATTAAGAGAGCTGTATTGGCAGCACACAGTGAAAACAGTGATAATGTATAGTTAAAAATATTTGGAGACAAACAGTGTCCAGACTACAGGGACAGCCTTAGAGCTGAATACAGGAGCGTCCTCAAAGATACCAGCACCCAGGGGAAAAATTAAAGATATTATTCCAAACAGACTCTTCAGCTAGGATGTTGGTCATATTTATATTTAGCATCAAGATTAATTTACTGGCTTATCCAGAAATGAAAGGCTGCAGTGCAGTATGTCTGTTTTTTCCAACTATCTGTAAATTTCAATTTAATCTGTGCAGGATAACGGATTAAAGAAGCTTGCAGAAATATTCTGATTTAGGCAGTAATAATATTAGATATTGTTCCTGTGGTTGCAACTATTTGGCAAATATTTAGGAATGAGATAGCTCAGTGTTGTGTATTCTTAGGTATGTGGTATTTCCAGGCTGGGGACCGGAAGAATGTCTGCTGTCTGTATTTACTTAGACTATTTTTCCTCATAATTTATATGTGACAATATTGATGCTTACAGAGTACTTTCTGTGTGAGAAAAGTATCTTTATCTCCCTTTTAACATGTGAAGAAACTGACACCCAGAAAACTGGGGTACCCAAGGTGAGGTTTTTGTGTCCTTGCTGCATACTTCCACAGATCCATCAGCAAAAGTATTGCTAATGATCCAACTTTTAATTTCACAGATGAAGGAACTTGGTGTCATCGTATACAACTGTAGCTGCCTGGTCCTGGATTTACAAAGGATATTTGCCCTGTATAGCTCATTAAGGTACAAGAATAAAATACCTCCGAGTTGGTCTAAGAGACTTTATGGAGTGTACGATACTCAAAATAAACTGACACTGCAGCTGAACGAGACGAAATCGGAAGCTTTTGTGTCGGTAAGTTCTGAAATGAGTTCCAGGGTGGAGGGGAAGGGAAGAAGCTTACTTAACCCACAAGATCTTTGGAAGACCTGGAAATTTGACAAATCACAATATTGTTTTTTTAATTCTGATTTCTATGACATGCAGTTTTGCAGGACTGAAGATGCTGCTGGATTTCATTTAAGCATTATTCAATTGCCCTTTCTCTGTAATTTTCAACACTTTTCCACTGGTGTTCAGAAAACGATTCAAACAATTCATTGAGTGACTTGGGAGTAAATGAACCATTAATCAGACATAGAAAATGATACATAATAAGCTTGGTATCAGAGCTTGCATTTTTATCAATGTAATTTATAAGGATTCACACTGTTGCAAAACATTCGTACTTCTGTACAAGATCATCTACTTCAGCTTTATTTTAAATGACATTTTAAAACTTCTAAAATTCAAGCAGTGATCCACATGGAAGCACTGTCTGTGCATGTATTTTTAATGGAAAGAAATGGAGCAGTCGTCCATCTCAGCAGCTATGTAGCAAAACTGAAAAAAAGTACCCAGTGAGATAGAGATGATGGAAGATGTGGAGTGTCATTCATTTTCGGAGTAATTACATGAGTGCAAACTACCCCTTCAAAATCAGGAATATAACAAAGTTGCTAAGAGTTATTTTCCATTCTCTATAAAACAAGGGGAGAACCCCCATTGCTTTATAGCCTTGTGATGTCTAAAACAACACAAGGCACGTAGCCCACTGTTAAATTGTACAGCCACTGGCACCAGACAGTGCAGATGAGTGGTTATACAGGGCAGGGTTCTCCTTCACCTGCTGGGAGCCAGGCAATGTTCCGCTGTTCAGGATTTTTTGCACTCCTACAGCTGGTGGAGAGACAGAGAACTATTTTGGAGTGAAAATGTGGAAGTGCCTAAGACAGCCAAAATTAATAGTAGTTTGAAAAAATGGACACTTCCATTTATTCTGGAGAACCTTAAGGACTAGTTGAAATGAGAGATGGACATTTGGACAGTTAGATAATGCACTGAGAAATTAAATCCTACTCCTTTCTAAGAAATCTGTAAGAAATGGAGAAATCCTGCTGAAAGTCGGTCCTGGAGGGGAACACAGAATGGAAAGCTGATTAAGGCCCAGTTTAAGGAATCTGGGACCCTAGACAAAGGCAGATGGAGAGAGACTCTACAGAAACTTGTTTTGTTCAGTTTGCAGAGTGTTCACTTCCTCTCCATGATTTTTTCCTTTCCTATGGGCAAGGAAGCCTCTTCTCTTGAAATTTCACTTCAGAAAAAAAAGGAAGGACTCAGTGGTACTCAGAAGCTCAGATCACTGAAGTCCAACTCCAAGAGCTACCTGAATTTGTATCCACAGCCACTTGGGCTGGTTCTTCCTTCCTGAAAACAGGCTCTTCAATAAATTTCTCACCTACTAGAAAATTCTCAGTGTTTGCCAGCATGACCCTCTGAAGTGCAGTCCTGCAGTTGCTTGGGACTGATTTGATGGACCAAGTGTTAATGCTGCTGTATGTTCCTGAACTAACGATCAGAAGGAAGTTCCCAGGAGCCAGGTAGTTCCCTTGGTGCCATGGTGGTCCTGCCTGGGGCAGAGACAGGCTGCTGCCTCCCTGTGGGTTTGGAATAACACCCCCCCGGGTAGGGGCATGGAATGGGGCTGTCCCCAGCCAGAATAAAGGCCTGTTTCTGGTAGGTGAAGAGGAGGAACAAGTGGGTATTTGATCAGAACAGCAAGTGCTACACAGCATGGAGACAAGTCCTAGACCAGCCCATGACTGCAGGGCAGAGATCAGCTGTGCCACAGAGTAACAAGTGGAATGCCGAAGCTCAGTGCTACAGTGAGAATTTTTACTGAAATTTTTCTTCTAATTATCTTCGAGAAGTCTTTTGCTTTCTGATATTTATATTGAACGCATCTGAAAAAAACAATGCATAAGAATTTCTTCAGCTGTTCTGTAACTTAAAAATTTAAGAAAATAATACAAGTGTTAAGAATAACATCTTGGTGCAATAACCTCCAAAAGGTTTCAGATAATTGACATAAATTATATTTATTTATTTAACTACATTTAAATCACTTTACACTTTTTTCCTTGAGTCGAAATTCATTTTTTGGAAACATATTTCAATGTTTGTGCTATATAAACCAAGCGTAATACATAGTCATTGAATTTTTTTGTTACACTTGGGAATCATGGCTTAGTGTTGCTTAGCAACAAACTCATCTTCCAGACTGGCTGATAAAGTGTAAGAGGTTTTGGTTTTTTAGCGTTCAGGAATGGATCTGGAATATTGGTCTTGAAATCTTGCTATGGTTAATTTTCTAGTATTTTCTGTACTTAGTTGTAGTAAATCCTTAAGAACACCAGTCAGTAATAAGAAACCACTGTGACAGGCAGTGTACTGAAATTAAGGAAGACTAATAAAACCCCTGGAATCTGTCCCTAAAGGAAGCATGCCCATCTGGCTGTCAGCTGCAACCCAAGCAAGTAACGAAGGTGAGAAGGTGATACAGTGGCAGGAAAACACCTGTTCCAGCTGGGCTAAAGTGCCTTCAACAACCTCTGCCCCAGGAATGATGGTGTTGCCTGCAAGCAACTTGAAAGGGGGGTTCACTTTTCTCTCCCTGCTTGTGCAGAGGAGTAGAAAGTCCTGGGCACATCTGGCACAGATGAGCAATTTCCGCTGGCTTCCCCTTGCCTTCAACAGCCCCAGACAGAAGGCAGAAAAGCTGAGATCTGAGCTTGCCACTTACCAGCTCAGTGCTGGGTAATTTATACCTGAAGCTATGTTTTAAAGATAAGTTTCTTGCAACACTGCAGCATCTCCCTGCAACTGACATAAACCACTTAATTCCTGCTCACAAGTGAAGCAGCAGGCTCATGTGGCAATAACATATGAACACTCCATTTTATAGAAACCAGTCCTGGGGCTCTTTGGAACAAAATTTTCTGAAATGTAACTTCAATTACAGCTTCTTTGATGACAGCAGATGTTTCGAAGTCTGTGTCTTCTGCATTTTGCCCACAGTTACATCTAAATGGTGAGGCTTTTGAGGGGGAAGTAAGCAAATAACTCTCCTTTGTAGCTTTGAGTATTCTAGCAGGACAGCTGAAGGCATTAGTTAATAATCTCTGCTAAAATAATGGATACTACTTATCATCTCAAGAAGACTGAGGGAGAGAGAAAATAAATCAATTATTTTTAATGCCATATTTGAACTTTTCCTTTCACAGAATTCACCTAAACTCTTCTGCCCCAAGGACAGAGTCCTGGATATTGAAGCTATCTACAGTGTTATTGACGATGCCAAACAGTTTGTGTACATAGCTGTCATGGACTACCTGCCCATCGTCATCGACACCAACGCCAAACGGTGAGTGTCCCAGTCCAGGACTAGCTGGTTACCATCATGCCAGTAGGGTCTGCTGGAGAAAATGAACCCACGGGAGATTAGTTACTACTGTGCACCCATTTCTTGGGGCCCAATTCTGCTCTCATTGAAATCAGTGAGAGTCCTGCCATTGACTTAAATGGGAGCAGAATTGGGACCTAAGAAGACATTTCCAGTTCTGGGTCCTAAGCCTTGGAACTGCCTGTTGAAGGAGATCAGAAATTGTCTAGTCTGACCATCTGCAAGTGACTGGGACCCAGGAATATAACAGTCTGCGTATACATTAATCCTATTTCTTATACTATTATATTGACTATCCTGAGACCACAGCTACTGGCATTTTATGAGTATCATGCAGATATTCAACATGACAGAGAGTGTGTGTGTGTTAAGAGAGAAATAATGTGTTGTGACTTGTATACAGTGTGGGAAATGTCATTATCTTATTGGCATACACATAAACGAAAATTCCCAATTCAGCATAGATTACATTTGAATTATATCACATTTTGGTTAACTGAGAGTTGCTAAAACCAAACAAAACCACATAATTTTTAAACAGCCAGTTTGTATGGACCATTAAAAAGCACTCATGGCCCAAAACTGGAGCCAGAGTGCATCAAAACCATCCAGCTCAGAAGGCAAGTATCCACTGGTCCCTCCTACTCTTGATAACGCTCACAATGAATTCAGAATCTAGCAAAGCCTGCCATTCCATCTATGCACTTTATTTGAAAATAGTTAAGCAAAAAAAGGCATGTGATTATGTACTTTTTTCTATTTAGAGCTGTTCTGTTCAAATTTTTTTTTAAATAATTATCATATGACTGATACCAAGCATAAACTGTTTCAAGTCTATAAGAGAGTTTTTCAAATAAACCCATTATGTACAGCCTCCATCACAGGGAAAGAATCATGGGCAGTGCTCTAGGAACCTCAGTTTCACCATACGTATCCCTCCTATTTCTCCTTTATGTTGGAAAGGATCTTAGTATGTAGAACCACTACAGTGTTGGAGTTTATGTTATGTCCTACACTCCTCCTTACTTTATTCTCATTCTGGAAGAATTCAGCAGTCTGCTGGGTTAGGGAGATCCAGGGAAGCCACCTGTGTGAATTCTTCAATGTTTTTCCTACAGCATGGCTTTGTGTTTGAGGCACTGCCCCAGCTTCTCTACCTTGCCAGCTCCCAGTTCTTGCCTGTAAGTTATTTTCTGGCACAGTAGAGCTCAGATTTCATTAGCCTAGATGCTTTGATGCTGCTGGAATGTAGAAAACATGCGTTTTTCTGTTTAATTTTCCCTGCCCTGACCTGCACCCGCCAAATATCAGGAATACAAAGCTAACTATCAATTGTGAGAATAGCACCGTGGAAGCCACCGTCCCATTCCCGGCAGAATTTCTGCAATCCTCATCAGGAAAACACATAGCATCCTCCTTAAGCTCATCTCATCTGCTGCTCCTGAAGGCACCCTGCACAGGAGCTCTCAGTTTCCCACGGAGAAAATTACAGAAGGCATTCCAGTCCCCAGCCTGCAGGGTCCCAATGCATTGGGGTTAAACAAAGGATCTCAGTCAGGGAGAGACCCAGTGTTGCAGTTCCCTGACCTGTGCCACGAGCTGTGCCACCCCTGTGTCGCCGTGTCTGGGCTGGCCAGCAGCGCCCTCTGGCAGCGGCTCTCGGGCACGGGAGCGGCTCCCCCAAATTTTTTAAAGTTCTCTGCAAATATTGTCTTCTTTCTCCACAGGTACTGGCCGTATTTAGATGGGAAGATAAGAGAAGCATTAGTTTTACGAAGTATTAAAGTACGACTTCTCATAAGTTTCTCAAGAGACACAGATCCCCTTACATTTAACTTCGTTTCATCACTGAAGGCTATTTGCACTGAAGTTCCAAGCTGTAGTTTGAAAGTTGTAAGTATAATCCATTTTGCTTTAAAATATAAGATATT
This sequence comes from Pachycephala philippinensis, assembly GCA_013397055.1. NCBI lineage: Eukaryota > Metazoa > Chordata > Aves > Passeriformes > Pachycephala > Pachycephala philippinensis. Next base: position 781,093 of record VWZT01011413.1, on the reverse strand, counting down.
CCCCACTCCCCCCCAGAAAAAAGAGAATCAAAAAAACTTAACAACTGAGAATTGTTCTCTGTTATTATCAAGGTCTTTAAATTTAATTGAATATCAGGAAGTTCCAAAAAGGAAGTACTATTTGTTATACACACAATAAGTGGTATTATGCATAGCTAGAAATAAGGTTTTTTGCTATAATGTGTGTTGTTATTGTAAGTTTCCTCAGTAAAAAAGCAGCATAAAGTGTGGTTTTATGTCAAAAAAACCCATACATAGTTGACTCTAAGCCACTTCACTTTTGAGTAACTTCTAGCTTGCTCTATATTTATCACCAAAATTCTATTTCTTTTTTCAAATTTTTTTTTTCAAGTGGTACCTAATACTTATATCCATTGCCATCTATTTACAGCAGGTAAAATCTTTTGTACAGAATTGATCTTGTCAAGAACTAAATGATAAAAGGAAAAAAAAATTACTTGTAGACATCTGTTCTATGTAAATAGTCCAGCTAGAGTTTCTGAAGTTAGAAAAAACAAAAACAAGTTCCAGTAAAAAAATCAGCTGTAGAGAGTTGTAAAGGTACAACACTAAGTCAGTTACCTCTGTGCCGTGCATGACATTTCCCAGTCTGGGTGAGCCACTGCCTTAAATAAACCTTGGTACGAGTAATACCCCAAGGTCGGAGTTTGCTGGTATCAATTTGATTTTGGCTGAAAACTGTGCCATAGGCTCCATCTCAATGCTCTTTTAATTCAAAAAGCATGTCAGATGAGCAACTGCATTTTAAAGCTGCATTTCTTTTGTATTCTCTGTTATATCGAGGATCAAAGTGAAAAAAAATATGTGTGTGTATGCAGGAGAAAGAATAGGTTAACAAGGTAAAAACTAAATTACCTTTTGAACTATTGAAAATTCTCCTTTTCCCTCTTGGTTCTTCTTTGGCTATGAGAAAACATAAAGTAACCTCAGTACAAAAAAATACTGTCTTGCAGATGTGTATTGTGTTTATATACAAAACCACTGAAATTTTAAGAGAAACTTGTTACAAATTCTGATTGAAATGATATTTAAAATTGCTAGGCTGCTGCAATACTTCCATATGGTTCTGATCAAAATGCTACACACACCTGCACCACATGACCTCCTATCTCCCTGTTGTTCTGTTCTTTTGGGGATAATATATCCAGGTCCTACAAAGCATACTCAATAGCTTCTTATTTTTCATTTAGCTTTTGATCTCTGTGATATACTTTGTCTTGATTGTTTTCGTTTTGTGTTTTGGTTTTTTTTTTCTCTTATTCCCTATGGAAAGACCAGTTTGGCTTGAAAGTTTCCAGTGAGTGCCAATGGCTGGCTGCAGGGTACACTGGTTTGCCAGTGGTCTTCTTGGAGAAGGAGATGCAGATGTAATTCCTCTGTTAGATGGGAATCTCCTCCTGATTTCTCCTGGTCTCTGACCAGGCTAATAGAAGTTTTGGTATTGTCCAACTGCAAGTATAGAGTTAGAGAGAGGGCACTGCAACCCTGTTACACCTGGCAGGGTCCTGATCAAAGCCAGCCACCAACTGCTGCACGTGAAGTTTTCAGTCTGCTGTGGAGGGCAGGGGTGGCAGGGACTGCAGGGCACGATTTCCTAGCTGTGAACACTGAGTTGTAACAGTGTGCACTATTTAGAAGTGGGGTGTTTTTTCTTTTTCTTTTGCCACAAAATGTTGATAATACTGGGCAACTAACAAGGTCAATGCCGTTAGAAAACACTTAGTCCCTCATTACACATTTTCAGCATCTCAGAGTCCCATTCACATAAGCATTAATAATTACTGGATATAACTGAAACTGTTTTGAGAATGTAAACTCAATACAAGTACTCTGAAGAAAATGATCATTGGGAAGAACTTGCACGTAGAAAGCTGTTTGAGGACTAACTAAATGCTAAAAGCACACAGGCAAGGGGCAAAGAGTGACCTGTGGGATGCTCTGTCCTATGCACTGAACCACATGTGGTCATGAAATTAAAGCTTGAATCAGAAAGGGCAAACTCAAGGTGAAGAGCTCACCATTGTGTTTCTTGGGACCTTAATTCCTGTATTCCTTAAGTTTTGTACTTGACCCTGTAAATGTGTCTTGTGTGCACAAATGCCTGGTCTAACTCTCAAAGGAGCAGCAGGAAGGGGCCAGCTCTGCTGGGTGCTGAACAGAGAAAAGTGTGTGCTTTTAAAGGGCCCACAGAAGTTATGACCTCGAACAAAAGTGTCTGTAGACAACTGGAAAACACAAAGGAGTGGCATGGAACAGACATCTATCTACAGCACAAGTTATTCCTGAGCCTCCACATGAATCTATTTTTGAGCTGTGCAGGTGTATTCTTGCTCATTTTTGTCTGGTACTGATCAGACAATAAGTGCATATATCTCTAAGATTATAAATAAATAAATAAATAAATAAACTTGCTTATACTTCATTCTCCACTTCAAAATAGATGCGTTTTCCTCTTATTGCCTGGAAAATTTGATCTCTTCATATCAAATTTAATCCTGAGAAGCTTCTAAGTTTCTGAAAGGGCAAGTTTCCTGTTGGAAACCATGCAATGTGTGATTGCAGAGGTATTAATTCAACTGTTGCTATGTCTGCCAATCCCGATCCTGAAACAGACTTCAAACCCCAGTGTCCCTTGAAAAATGAGGAAATGAGCTAAAGAAAAGTTCCTGGCTCTTACCATGCAGAACAGAAAGATGGGGGGTTTTTTGTTCATTTCACAGCCTTTACTACCTGGCACTGTATTGCTTTTAGCATGCAGTAGCCATATACTTTGTATGGTTCAGAATGCCAAGGCAGGAGTATCACAAACTATGAGAATTTATTTCAAAATATATTTTATTAAAGTTAATGCTTGGCATTTTATTAAAGTTAATGCTTGGCAATAAAAACTCAAGCTGTTCTGTAGCACCAACTTGTTTTCAATAAAGATTAGAGAACAGACTGTATTTTTTCTGTCTCTTACAGGGCAATTCTCATTAACCTGTTCTTCCTTCTATTTTATGGCAGAAATTCTTTGACCTTGAGGAAGAGAGTGCCTGCTTTCTTAAAGAACAGAAGAACACTTCCCTTCCCAAATTGAATCGTAACAAATACATGGTGACTGATGGAGCTGCGTATATTGGTAAGTAATCACATCACAAGAAATTCTACTTTGTATCCAAAGGCCTAAAGTAACACCCTTTTGTAGATGAGCAGTCTACAGCTGATATATTTTTTATGTGAAGATAATAGTTCATTTCTTTGGGAACCTGGATGAGCTTTGAGCCTCTTCTCATTTAAAACTTTTTCTTCCCCTATGAATCAGTTTCTCAAGATCAACATTTTGCTTTCAGTATTGTAAAACACAAATATAACACCATTTATGAAGCAGGTATATTACTATGCATTATTAGCATATTCTCTTGGTTCTGCAAGCCAATGAAGATGGAGTGTTCTCCTTTCCCCATGTTATCACTAAAGCTATGGTCAATCCTGGCAAATACTGTACAGATGCCGTTCATCCACATTATCCAAAGTCTTATTCCATTTACTATAATGACATTTCAGACACCCTCCTAACATTAGGTACATATCTAACTGGTATTTTGGGTTAAAGGTGTATTTAAGTAAAGGTGCTGTATGGCACCTCACAAAAGTTCATTACCAGTCAAATACCCACTGAACGCAGGCTGAAAACTAGCTTTTGAAAGATCTGAGTTGTGCAAAAGCTTACGGGATCAGAAAACCACTATTGAATTCAAAAGCAACTCATGACATTTTAAAAAGCCGGGAGAGAAGACGAGCATTCTGGTCTGCTGCAGCTTGATGCTTCAGGGATCTTACTGACCCACTGCCAAGGGCTGACCGCCCGTGATGGCAGAGGCAGCGAGGGAGGGCAAAGGCTACAACCCAAAAGTGAGACCCACACACACATCAACAATGGGGCATCCCAAGTTGTGTAGAGATACAACTAAAATCTACTCTGAAAAGCCCACCCTGATGGGCTTTAAACACACACACCTCGTAACCTATCCAAAATTTTTTTTTTTACATCAAATACTGCACCTCATTCCTCCCTCATCTCAAGAAGGTTTTATGATACCCACCCGCCCCTCCCCAAAATAATTTTTTCTGCTCCATTTTAAATTCTTTTACATAGCCAGTTCAAATATCAGTCCCTTGGAACTCATCTACACAGCTTAGGTTCTTAGCCAAGTTGGGCCTTTTCTTTCCCATTGTCCTTGCATCCTTAGCTACATATAAATAAAAGAAATTATCAAAGCTCTGTAAAAGTAATACAAATGGATGCTAAGGACCTGATATTTTTTTTACTTGAAAGCATAGGAAAAAATGTCCTCTATGATGAGGCTTCAATTTACCATCCTTAACAACTTTAGAATTCTTAACATTTCCTGCTGAAATAACAGCCTTTTTTGTCAAAAATACTGCATGTGTTTTAAGTGAATAATTTAAAATACCTACAGCTTTAGTGAAATAAAAATAAGTAACTGAAACACTCGGTTTTCCTGTTTTCCATTAGTCCAATTATCCTTTTTGCCCTGCTATCCCCAGGATTCCATGTGCTAATTTGTTACCTTAGATTTCAACAAATATGGTAATAACTGGCATAAAACAGTAACATCTATTTTTCTTTCCTCAGATAGTATCTATCAATGGGTAACTTGTAAAAGATCTGTTAGTTTGGAACTTTAAATTGTTTATACATCAAAAAAAAAAAATTATTCTTAGCACTGAAAAGGCCAGTGAGTAAAGTAAAGGGAGTAATAATACAATAGATGTGAAAGGAAGAGCAAATTAGTTTTGAATAAATAGAATAACGTGTTTTCATTTCTGAAGGCTTAGAGCTGTTAAAACTTCCAGAAACAATCTTCACTACGCATGGTATGTATTGGAGCTTTTTCTTTCCTGCTAGTATTAAAAATAAACCAAACTTATTTCCATCTCTGCACTGGGGAAAATGGTAGTGTTTCATTCTGGATTGCCTTTAGGGAGATCATTTTTTTTGTTTGGTTCTTTTTTTTGATGTTAGAAACTCACTGTTTATTCCTGCCTTTGCTTGCAGGTAATTTTGATTGGGTAGGAAATGCTTTTACGCAGAATGCTGGAGCTGGCCTTGTTATCAACCAAGCAGACGCGGGGAACAGCACAAGTATCATTAAGCAACTCAAGGCTGTTTTTGAAAGGGACTGGTATTCACATTATGCCAAAAGTTTACAACCAACAAAAATCCCAAACTGCTTTAACCACAAACTTAATAAAGGAACTTCAAATAAGACTGCCATGAGCAATGTGAATTAAAAAGACTATTTTACCATTTAGTATTGCAATGAAGAATTACATTGGGGTGTAGCCTTCTTTCATATTTACAGACAAAAGACTTAAAGAAAAAGCAAAAAAAAAAGTTTGGTTGGGGGGGGGTGTTTTTAGGAAAAAGCACACTTATATTAAATCTGTCTAGCCTATATTCTCTATATGAATTATTTAAGACTTTCAAATTTGTTACTTCTGACACTGAATGTCATTTCCGCTTCCATGTGAATTTTAATGTTCCACATTTGAATTTATCAGCATGTGTTGATGTTTCTGTTTTAGGACTTTCCCCAATTGCCAACCTGGCTAGAACAAACCTTGAGACAAAATGAAGATTCAAGCTATGAAATGGCATTCTAAGATCAGTTATTATTGATATACAAATAGATAGTAGGTTTACTGTAACAGAAAATGTGAAGGAATAAGCAAAGTTTCACCCTTATAAATAATTCCCTTTAAATAACTACCTAGTCATAAAAATACTTCCTGGTTTTGAGCATTTACTTTGAGTATCACTATTCCATGTCTTCTGACTAGCCTTAAAATACATTAGAGTTACAGGACTGGTAATTCATTCATCTCCTGACAGTATGAGAAATTTTTGAGGGGTTGCGGTTGGCCTCATCAAGTTTGTCATATTTCCTAAAGCCTCTCAGATTTTTTATCAAAGTACTGTGGATTCCTTTCAACAGAATAGTTATCTCCAATTACATGCATTTCATCTAGCAGTGAAAAGCTCTGGATTAATAGCTAAAACCTAGGACTGGTTTTTTTATGTTTTTGTAATCTCAAGAAAATTACTTCCCCAAGTTAAATATTTATCATGTGTGAGTCAGCATTTATGTGATGACTCATTATCAAACCCATGCACATCTCAAAATCAAATACTGCTTTTTAGAAAGGTCAAGGGTTACACAAAATCATGCAATAATTGTTGTTAAATGATCATATAGTAATTTTGTTGATTTTTACACCTGAAGAGTTTCCTTTCCTAACTTCTACTTTAAAAAGAAATAAAAATTGTGAAATGACATTTTTTTGTTAAAATGTCATCCATATAGGTAAATACATCTGCGTGGCCAGAAAAGTGATGCCTTCATTTAGACCACAGTTTTAGTTGGTGTCAAAAGTGTGCCTCTACAATCACAACTCAGTTGCACCAAGAAGCAACTGTTCTATAAAAGTGTGAATTTACTCTTTGAAGAAATACACATAAATATTTGATGGCAGATTTTTCTCCAGTCAGAGATGTAATACACAGTTTCATAATAAAAATGTTTCACTACTATGCCTCTGCTTCCATTGAAGAAATACAGCCATGAATGCAAACTGCATTCTGCATTTTATTAAATACTCACAGAACCTTTTCCAAAATGATGACTTTTCTGCTCATCTCCTGAAGGCACACTTTAAAAGCAGAGGGCAAAAAGTGAAAGAAACCTAACTACATTCCAATGTATTTAATCTTAAGAAGAAGTCAAAAACCCACCTTGACTCTCAAAACACAGGTTACACTTATAAGGTAAATCATTCAAATTTATTTTAAGGTAAGCACAGCGTAGAAAATTCTAATAAATCAATATATGCACAAATTCAAATTGTCAGCTAGAGACACCCCACAAGACTAATTATGACCCCAAAAGGCACACTTTTGACAAAGAATCTTTGTTTCTTTTGCAATTGCAAAGATTTACATAATTTTACTGAAAATAATGATAAAACAAAAAAATTTTAAGATTGTCAACTTTTACAGAAAATATTTTGCACAGCTTCAATAGTCAATAACATTTTCTGATATTCAGATAAACCCATGCCATGTATTAGTCTCACACCCACACACACACACATAGAAAAGCATATAATCTGACATACTGATAAGAAACAAGTACTTAAAAAGAAAAAGTTTTCCTGAGTTGCTATGAGGAAAGATCTTTGTGAGGAGAAATTTCTGGATTTTCTTCCTTCTGTATATAATTTAGAGTATGTATAGCAAGTATGGGAGAGAGATCCCCAGCACTTAACTTACTTGTTGTGGATTTTTTGTTTTGTTTAAGAAATGAATATTAGTCCAGATTAATTTCTGGTGAAAATTTCAGCTGAGTTATACTACCAATAACTGTAGTCTTATGAGTCAAAAAAACCACAAAATGAACAAACAAAAAGCCCACATTTTTAAAAGCTGGTTGAGATAGTTGTACAGTTTCTGAGGTCCCCATGGATGGGTGATCTTAAATTTTGAGATAAACTTAATACCACGTCCTCACATAAAACACAGAATAATTCAAGCAAACAAAAAAGTCCCACTGTCTGGAGTTGTTAATTGTAGCACCTAATGGCAATAATATACAGTCATCAGTCAATGTAGGGGGTTTATTCTCTCTGCATTATGGATCCTGCAAATGTGTTTTTTAAATAACTTCTTGTATAAATAATGGAGGATCTGAGTAGAACAGAAATTTGTCAGACGATAAAGCTAAGCTGTCTGTTTACAAAGCAGGATTTTATTGATGAAATCAGACTGACCGCTGACTGATTTAGTATAACAAATGAATGGTAAAATAGTTTTACTGGACAGATCCTAGGAAAATGCACATCATGAATACTAACAAGATCTGTTAGTTTGCAAAAATTATTGCCTAGATAAAGTCTTGGTGCTTCAATGACCCCCCTCAAAGAGCAGATACATAAAAGTACGTTTTAAAAGTGGCAGTATGTTTTAGTTTTATGAATGGAAAAATTTGGGTGGTTTTGAACAACTTTCAATCTGAAATACTGGCCAGCCATTCTATAAATGGAATGGCAGACTCAAATTTCATTTGGTATAAAGTATGGATCAATACTGTAATAACTGTTTAGAATGGCGTCAGCTCCAAAGCAGTACAGAAGGCCTTGATCTATTACATTAGCCAAAAGACAAAGTGCATCCTTGGACTTCAGCAAATAGGAAATTAAAAATACCAGATTATTTCTGAAACTGTCTAAGGGGATTATCGCCAATTATTTGGCTTGGGCCAGAGCCGTTACTGTTTAACTAGATTTGCTACAGCAGCCTCGATTTTGGCGTCAGGTCCTTCTACCACTGTAATAAATCTGAAGCAAATCCATTACAGTGATTTCACACTAGTTTAGCAGGGATCAGAATCTAAACTAGTTTCCTCTTGCTTCTGCTCTCCTGAGTATCACCACTGCACAGGCTATTTCCTAACTTAACAGGGATTTGAATTCAGGGGTTTCTCCCAGACCTCACAGGCATAATCCAAAAGATGCACTTTCTCTAGGCCCCTTCTAACTGGCATTGGTAACTCTGTCATATTGAAGGCAATTTCCTAAACAGAACAGTTTTATTCTTAAAGAATATAGACTGTAATTGTTGTTTGCTGCAAACATTTAGTGCCTTATTCATACAAGTTTTTGTTTAACTGTTCCTCACATGAAGTCCTGCAAAAGATCCTGTACTTAGTACTGAGGCAAACAGCAAACTTCCTAAGTAAGAAGACATTGTGATGTTTACAGTTTAGTACCTAAAACTAGAGTCACAAAAAGACAAAAAACTGACTGCGACACGTTGGTCCAAACCACAAGCACATCTAAACTGGAGCGTTTTTATCCAATCCCAGTTCAAGAACTAAACTTCACAATTTACTCCTGCCTTCATTAGCAACTAATCTACAACACAGTTGAATTATTCTGTCCTGCCAAGGTAGAAAATCTGAATTCCCCCAACATCTGGCTGATATCAAAACCATAATCACAGAAATTCCTGTAAGCACAGGTTGAAGTCCAAATATCACATAGTGGCTACTTTCCAGATCTTGCATGTTGTTTTGGGCTCAAGCTGTTTTGGGCCAGCTACTTTTTCTGCCAGAAGCATGAACTAGTATCCACAACTACTCTCACCTTCTCTTTGAAGACCAGAAAGGCATGGATTATGTGCCACAGCTCAATGGCTGTAGCTGTGCCCTAACAGGAACAGGTTTAGGTTTTACCCAATATAGGGCCAGGTGTTCCCCCCAGTAAATCCAGGCTGTCCTGGTGGTTCAGAAGAGAGCTTGAGAAACAAGTAGAAAAGCTTCCAAATGCTACTTTTGACCTACCCATTATTTGCTATACTACCAGCTACCTAAATTCTACTACTTTGTTGAGATTTGCACACATAAAAACTGAACAAATAAGCTCTGTTACCTGCCAGTTAACCCTAATCTAAGAAAAAATCCAGACAATTTACAGGGTTTTTTGTGACTTTAGCATGTATTTACTGGAAAGAGTGTACGCACTCTCATCAAGATGGTAAAGACATCAGCTGGCTATTCCAGTTCTTCAATCTGAAGTCCTGAATATCCCTGTCTCAGATCATTGTGCACTTGACACCTGAGCATGGCCTTATAGATTGTGCTAAGTTATCTTAAAACCTTTCTGGTCTTCAAAATTAACTCTGCATTTTAATACAAAAATATTGCCTAAGTGTTCAGTATGTTTCTAGATGGTAATTTCTGGTGCTGTGTTTTTCTTCCACTCTTACCCTTTCTCTACCTACATCTATCATATATTCATGGTTTTTCAGTCATTATTATTTCAATGCAATCTATGTAAAGAAACCAGAATGAACCCTTGGTGTGTTTAAAATTCACAATGATGCCTCCCGAGTTGAACATGCTCCACGTCTAACACTGCAAGGTATAGCAGCTCAACTGATACTGTGGGAGATTGCTTTTCTTAGCTGTAGTTTTTCACTTTAATTACTGCTGGATGTTATTTATGAATTTCTCAGTATTGAATCAGGTTGCTCTTGGATCATCACTTTGCACAAATGCCTTAGAAGCTTGCCAAACTAGCATGTAAAAGAGACCTCATTCAAAATAGTTTAGACAAGAAAAGAAGAACTCATGTGCTTTACGCTCTGAAGGGTGCTGAAGTCAATGGATAAACTCCAGTCTCATATAAGTGGAGCTTTCTGTTGTATCTTCTGTTTAGATTAACCCTGAATGGGCTTCCAAGAAAAGTCTGTGGGAATTGTGTGTTTGCGTTACCTTGCGATCAGGAATTTACAGAGAATCTGAGTGAAGAATCCAGCTGTACTGAGTGGTTCAACACAGTAACTTAAACTGGGTTTTCATGAAACCACGTTTATATTCCATATCCATATGATAAGACTGCATTAACATGCTAATGTCAGGTTTTCCCTACAGTTCAAAAACATGTAGGACAAAAATCAAGCTACTGCAGCCTATTTCTGAAAACGTTGTTAAAAATAGCTTTTAAGAGCATAATTCAATTCTGGTTGCAAATTACTCTGCTATAGTAATGCAGTCAGCTCTATTTTGTTCACAACAAATTCTACACTGTGATTTTACAGGAAGACTCAATAACTTTTTAACCCTGTAAAATAACCGCGATCATTCCCCCTTGAAGAACAGAAAGAAGGTTGATGGCCAATTCAGGCTACAGAACATAACAAAATATAATAAAATGGCTGGCAACTGCAGCATTCCAGAGGATTATTTTGTGTTATTTTATGTTGCATGGCCACAAACATGAACAATATTAATTACATGTATCACAACGGTGTTGCCTTAACACATGGTGGACGTTGAATCTCATACAGTAAAATCCATCCCTCCTGTAATAGCATAAAATGTAGTAAGGGTAGAGAGGAAGGGGCAAAAAGAGCCAGAGGCAAACTAACTTGAATCAGCTTGAGTTAACAGACTGGATGCTGACCTAAAAGCTCTGGACCTCATTCTTATTTTGTTCCTTTCTCTGAAAAATCCTGCATTTCTTATGCATACTCCTTGCTTGTCTTTATATGAGTTAACTCCCATGATTGTTTTCAGAATGAGGAAGGAACCTTTAACAACTACGAATTTATGCTTAACAGAAAGAAATCAGCACAAATAAAAGCCCATTGATTTCTGTCTAGCAGGTACCAAGTAGTAAAGCACTATTTGAAATAGGACTCTCCCTTGCACATTAGAAGTTTCTGGTGTAACATAAGCAAGAATTGACAACATAGCACACGCCTGCAAATTTCACATCACACGCAGCACTTGCTTGCGTTCTCTCAATGTACAAATACAGTTATCAGACAGATACCATTCTGAACTACCGATAAACTGGTGAAAACTGAGCACAAATATCAGGCAATCCAACTTGACACAAGCAAATGAGGAAAAGGAATCCTCCCAGAAAGCTAACTATATAAAGTTTATTAGTCACTTAGAAGCTAGAATTATTTTCAAATGTAACTTTGAGGGACTTAATGGGGAATTTAATGGGGAAGGAATCTTTCTGTTGAAGATTAAAGGCATGCACCGTTACATGTGGTGTTTTAGCAAGACAGCATATAAAACGTAAAATGAGAAGCTCTTCAAATGGAAGTATATAGACCAACATTTTATTGACTGACCTGCTAACAAATATTCTCTAGTGGATTTGCTCAACGTTCAATTACTTCACAATTCTCTTAAATTACTCTGCAAGTATTCTTTATTTGTATTTCTTCAAGTGACACTGTACCTCTATTCAGTGTTTTACTTGAAACTTGACAAAAAAAGCAGGATGCTTCTGGAAGTGATAGTTGTTTCTTTCTAAAGGTCAGAAGGCTTTCTCTCATCTAACTTGTCCTCTTCTTGTCTCCTACTTCTTCAGCAACCTAGTCCAGGCTTACACTTGTCATTGCCTGAGTAGCAAAGAAAATGAAGTATTTTTAGTCACCTGCTGTTTCTGAAAACTGCTGGCTGTTCAACATGTTTTTGCCCTTTGAGAGATCCCTCGTATAATGAGATACTGAAAGTATAATAAAGGAGGTCAAGCACATAAGTCCAGGTGCGTCACATAATTCTTTACCTGGAAAGACACATAAGCAGACAAATCTGGAAAAAGAGATGGAAGGCGGGAGTGGGGAGAATGCTTGACAAGCTTGAAATGAGGTAGAGGTTCTTCTGATGATATAAATACCTCTTCTGGTGAACTTATTTTATTCTAGAATAAACCATTCTTTACCACGCAGCCAGATTTGCAGTGACTGAAATGTGTGGCTAACTTTAGCATGAAAAGGTGAGAGGTCAAACGCCCCTTGTCTTTATGAATTGAACTAATTTCTTCACTATGTAGGAGAGGTGGAAGAAGCAGGTAACACTGTTTCCTCCTCTGAGGGAATAGGCCAGGTTGCTACTAGAAATAGAGCTGATAAGGTTTCTAAAAAAAGCAAAGATTTTACGCATCTGACTTCTATTAATTCTCACAAGACGGTGCATCTCTGGGAACTTGAGGCTCACAGCTTTTGTACCAATTTCTTTGTGGCAAACTGTCAGACTTCTCAGGAGAGCTCCTTTTCCTCCTCACTATGCTCAAGACAGTTGTGACATCTGCTTTTAACGACCTCCAGATTCTTCAAAGACATTTCTAAACTAGATTGTAAGAATTTTCCCTGTGGAAAGGAAAAATGAATGGCAGGTTCCGTGGGGAATCCAAAGAACCTAGTACAAATATTAAGATACACAGGAAATCAGCATCAAAACCACAAGGCATTCTCATTTTTGCCAACAAAGGAGACTTGGGAAAATAATTGAGAGGCTAATGCAGTACCTCAGATTAATGAGACTGAAATTTATAAACCAAAACTCTGTTACTTTTATGGACAGTCCCCACATCTAAACTGCTGCTCTCAGTATGCAGAGATGCAGTGAGGAATCAGTGAACCGCTTAGATAGACTGTACAAAGGTTTCAGCATTCAAAATCTTATGTCCATTTCTCAGTGTATACAGCTTAAAAGGTAGCCTAAAAAATGGGATTCTGTGTATATTTTTATAGATTTTACTGCCAAATAATCATTGAAAACCAGTCACTTCTCACAGCATTTGTGTCTTCAGATGTCACCACAGAGATCTTACTAAACAAGTCTGGAGGAAGGCAGAAAAGCAACATCTGTGGCAGCAAGTAAGCCAACTAAAAAAAGCTGCAAGCCCATTTTGCAAGTTCTAGTTGATACATTAAAAGCATTCAGATGCCCCCATCCAGCTCAGATTCCAAATGTCCTTGTATCAGATTCCAAATACAGACTTTAGGCTCCTCACACACATATACACGGAGACACATCCTCAAAGGAAAAATGAGTATCTATGCCAGAAGAGCTTGGAACATCTCTAGCACAATGACTTGTTCCACTGCTGTCCTACTCTTAAATAAGGCTGACAGGAAATAGTACAGCTTTCTGGAAAGGGCCACATATCCTTTTACTAGAAAATGCCAATATGCACACAAAGAGACTCAGAATAATGAGTTACCAAAGTGGACTCCTGGCTGCAGCACAGAGGGACATCAATGTCACCATTTCTGATAGCACACACCAAAGCCACCTACTCACCTTGTCATTCCCACACTGCATGTGTGCCAAAGCTTACTTTTTTAAAAAACAAAGGGCAGTGTTTCTCTCTGAATGAAACATTCCAGAGAGGNTTTTTAATAGAACAGCTATCACTGCCCCACTTCTTTCTTCCCTTTCCACACTCCATTTTGCAAATTAGCTAATGTTTCCACCATCTCTGCCTCATCTTTTTCCTTTTCAAGCTATTTCCTAAATGCTGTTTCTGAATCCCTTGCTGCTGCTTTGTACACAAGGATGAATCCCTGCAACTTGCATTGCTGGTGCTGTAACATCCTACAAGGTTACTTCCATTAGCTTTACCTGAAGTGCTCAGAAGAAGGAAGTGCATGCACACGATGTTTAAAGACACACAAATTACTATGTATGAAGACAAGGGAAGTCAGGGCAAAAGCAGAATGTAGGCACTATTGGAGAAATACCTGGACAGGGAAAGGGTCTCAAGTCATATTCCTCAATCCGATTTCACCTTGGCACATCCAAAACCTGTATCAGGATCTAGAGCTCAATTTTGCAAACCTTGCACAACTAACACAAGCCTTGCCTCCAGGTATTCTGTTTGCTGTTGTCCTGGAGTCACATGCCAGGTTAACCTGCCAAGCTAGGCAATAACAAGCGAGTCAAAACCACAGACAACTTCAAGCCACGTGACCTCAACTTTATCCTCCAGGTGGCATTTGGCCACAGAGGGGGTCTAACCTAGATTACTTGTCATCTTGTGACAGTTAAGATGGTCCAAGCTCACCATCGTATATAACATCGCCACCTTCAAAAGAGCAAATGAAGAAAGAAGATCTCTCTGCAAACATATTTTAAATCTGAGTGTGACTTTGGCACTGCATTGTATTTCCCAACACAATCTAGAAGTATCAGGAGTCTTGTGTAGAGTTTGCAGAACAAAAAGGGTATGTACTATATGTTTCCTACTATACCTCTTCTGATGGAATAAATATCAAATAGAAAAATCTGTCTAAACTTATTTTGAAAACTGCATGGCCAGCTTATGCAGTAGCTAGATCCGTGGCAAGGTTACAGTGTTACTCTCTAAGGAGAATACAATTAATATGCGTATATGTTTTGTTCAATTCAAGCACTGTGTAGTCTCCAAGTTCTGCTCTGAGAAGTATGGATCACTTCTCATTATCCTTCCTATTCCAAAACACAGTATTTATCACAGATGTGTACAATACAGCGGCATAGCTTAGGCCTGTTATATAGGTCAGTATCTGCAATGCACATGAGAACATAGTTTGCCACTGCAAAGGAGAGTGGCTGCAAAATCTATTTTGGATAATCCAATTTATATTTGAGGAAATCAATGTGTGGTCATTTCTAGAACTGTGAATATAAGGCAACTGCTGCATGCTTGTACATTTGATAAGTTTTATTATACTATATCCTTATATGAATGCCTATGCAGTGTAAATGCTTTAATATAAGATACTGAATGGTTTTTTTACACATTATTTTCTAAACAATGCTACATTTTACTGCATGTTTATTCATTTTTTTTGTTGGTACAAAGTGTGAGCAGGAAGAAACATGATTTTAATAACTTGCACAGCAGCTACTCAAATCCATTATAAAAACATGTTCTTATGTAAAGACTTAATTTGGCAAGAAATGTGCTTCCTTTAGACAATGGGCTTGGTTCACACAATACCTGTGTACTTAATATTTATTTATTAAAAAAAAAGTTATCCCTGAATCTGAAAATGGGGCCATTGACTCTGCAAACCACTATGTCAGTATGCTTTGGTACCTTTGAAAATGTAAATCTACATTTACTAGGAAAATATGACCTGTCCTGATGCAAGCTGGAAAAGAGTGCTGTAATTGAAAAAGCCCAATCCTGAGCAGCCATTGTGTTTGGTGCTGCAGGATGACAATGTAGCAGTCTTTTTTTTCTTTACACAATACTTTCTCATGACCTTAATACAATGAGTTCGTGTTACTTGATTGTGAACTGGGCCCACTGTTTACAGTATTACTATACATAACCAAAGTTCAATGTAATTAACAAAATTGATCAAATTCATTTCTTGGAAGTAAGAAAGAGACTGATTTTGCTGAGGTTTTGGAGACCCGGCTTGGTACAGAGTGTTGCTTCTGTACCGATGCATTTTAAAGATAAGGAAATCACTGGCTGAAAGACTGATGGCTAAGACAGCATTGTCAGTGGTAATATACTGCTGGAAACTAAGTTACCAATGATATAACAGAAATCAAGGTAGTAATGCATTAACTTAAAGATATGTAAATACTGATTTTAATGCTGCAGCATCATAGATATCATTTTTCACTGCTTTGATATCCAAGGATTCCTAGAACTACACAAATGTATTTTATCTGCTCCATTTTTTAGTTTCGGTACTTTCATTCAAAGCAAAGTAACTCCCATTTCTTTGTACTGCACTGAAATAAAGAATCTTGTTTCAGTACATAATGCCTTTCTTATTCTTTCTGGTCTGTCGGTGTTTGTTTCTGCGAGCACCAAATCCCAGACACTAGCCCCTAGTGTCCAGCTCCTCCTACCCTGACTCCCAGTCCTCTGTACACACACATGCCAAAGGCACACCACGCAGTACTGACAGACCACCTGGTGCCTCCGTAAAGGCCACTGTGGAGCCTGAGCAGCACTGGCACTGGTGCAACGTGATCCTCTTTTCTAGTAGACTCACATTAAGATTCTAGTTGGAATCTGGGAAAGGNCTGAAATAAAGAATCTTGTTTCAGTACATAATGCCTTTCTTATTCTTTCTGGTCTGTCGGTGTTTGTTTCTGCGAGCACCAAATCCCAGACACTAGCCCCTAGTGTCCAGCTCCTCCTACCCTGACTCCCAGTCCTCTGTACACACACATGCCAAAGGCACACCACGCAGTACTGACAGACCACCTGGTGCCTCCGTAAAGGCCACTGTGGAGCCTGAGCAGCACTGGCACTGGTGCAACGTGATCCTCTTTTCTAGTAGACTCACATTAAGATTCTAGTTGGAATCTGGGAAAGGAGGCCCTACCCTGCATTTCCCATTTCTCAGGAGACTGCCAGAGTCGTTGTGATTTTCTGTTGCCAGGACTGCTGTCACATTCTGTTAAGACTACGGGAGTCCTAACCAAATGAACATAAATTCTCCTCTGATTTGCATCTAAAAAGCTTTGAACCAGGTCTAATTCTAAATACTTTGCTCTGTGGAGACTCATGTTCCAAGTAGTTTGGAAATGAGAACATTCAGGAGCAGATAGTATTCAAACAAAAAGGTAAAGACTGACAGGAGAGGGGAGGAAGCTGGATTTCCCGAGATAAGCACTGGCCTCGGTAGCATGTGCTTTTGTAAGAGCTGTTTTATGTTGCACCAGGAAGGCAGCTTGTCTTGGGGTGATTTTATGATAATACTGTATTTCCCTATCATCTGCTTTATGCCCAGAAATGGGTCCCATAGCTTTAAGCTGGGTCCAGGAGAGGGGGGGAGAGAAGCCAGGTGAATTCTTCAGCACAGTTTGTGTTCAAGGACTCACACACTGCCCCACGTTCTCACCGCTGCAGAGCCGAGGGAGCACCTTCCTGCTTTTAGCTAACTTGTTACCTGAGGCAAGAAATTTTCCCATACCAGCATATCGAAATCCTCTGGAACTTCTTCTTCTGGAACGGTTCAGCCTAGCTGCGATCCGAGAACCAGATCACCGGACCCCATGGACCGGCAGGGAGGCTGCGGGGACATCGCATCCTGGCCTCAGACCTCAGGAGGGGCCAAGCCAGCTACAGAGGGAACTCTAAACCCACCAGCTTCCTCTGCAGAGAAGAAGTTTAATATTTTAACAGTTATTCATTTTACCTGTGCCCTTCTGGCACTTTGTTTGTTAAATAAATAGTTTTTTTCACTTTCCTCCGAGAAATTCCTTTCATGTCGGTGGGGGAGGGAGTGCTGAAACTGCCTTCTGTGGAGGAGATGTTCCTTCCAGGGCGTTTCCCCCTAAACTTGTCTCAAACTGAGACTCAGCTTTTGACTGCACAGGTCCCAGAGGGGGGAGCAATAGCTGCTGCACTGTGACCCACAGTGTTTCAAATACAACACCTCAACACATTTCAGGTACAGCGGCAGTGATGAGATCAGAACAAGAAAGAATCAATTCCCATGAAAAGAAGCCTTACCTTAATTCCCAGACTACTTATGTCCCCATTTTTTTCTGACAGTATCAGAGTACCTCACTTTCACATTTTTCATGCTTTTTGCAAGACAATTATTCTACTTGATTATTATTTTAGTGCCCATTTTCACAAAAAATGAAGTATACACTTAACAAAAACGTGCATTTAAGAACTCAATATTCTTTTCATATATGCAGATTCACAACAATCGTATGAAGCAGGAAACAAAATATTAGTCCTGTTTACAGACAATTAGCTTCTTTGCTTACTGTGCACTGTATCACTACAATTAGTTTGCAAAATACACGAAATTTAAATTCAGCTGCTGACATCTATTTTCACGTTAAATTTCCTTTCAAAATATGCTGAACAGTAACAAAAACATCTCTATATTATCAACCCTGTGTTCAGCACAAATCCCTGGGAAGAAAATGAACTGTACCCCGGCCACAACCAGCACAATCACACCCTTTAAAGTAGCTGAAGTGCATAACACACTAATAGTGTGCTGAGACAGACTGTCCTTGGTTAAATAACTCCTGAACAGCCTATATGTGTTGGCCCAACACAAAACTCCAGCCCACTTAGAGAATTCTGCTAAATGTAGCCCGGGTTTTGAACTGTATTATAGACAGGAGAAAAATATTCAGAACAGGTATTTGGCTCATTGCAAGAAATTTTCCAAATCACTTCATTCCTGCTGTCCCACAACCAATGGGGAAACAGTGCCATCAAAATGATGCACATGAAGTCGGAAATTAGAGGGCAAAGAAATAATTGAACAGCAGTAACCCACTTTTCAGGCTCCTGTGTCTCAATTTTTTCCTCTGAACGAAGTCCTATTTTGAGACAGAGAAGGGATGGCTTTCTTCAACAATTGCAAAGCCTTCTGCAGCCTGCAGTTTGAAACTCATTCAAGATGCTAGATAACACAAAGATGAAAACACAAATCATGGCTCAGTACCAAAGAGTCATGTTCCAGTCTCTACCCTGTACCCTTTTTATGGATATAGCCACTATTGAACCAGTATGGCAGTAAGCCCTTAGGTAGATTTTACTGCTGGTGTAACATAATACTCCCAAAGACTATGTTCAGCCTGCCAACAGCAAGATGCTAACACATCTCCAAGGGATTTCTAAGCTCCCAGAAAGGTCATGTCTTCTATAGCAGAACCAGCTCAGTGAGCTCCATTTTAAAAGCTTATAAATGCTTAAAGCATCTCAATTCATGTAGAACTATCATAGCAGTACAGTCCAAGAGTATCTGCAGGGCCAAGCTTAAAAGGTAAGGACCTGGTCGTACAAACCCATTTCTAATGAAAGGTGCCATTTACATCAATGGGATAATCTCAGGAAGAACCAAAGGATCAGCACATTCATTTCTGTTCATATTGATACAGAATTTAGAGAGTTGCAAATACTGAAAACCTCAGGGATGGCCCTTTCAAAATGGACCCTGGTTATATTAGCAACACAGCAAGTACTTTACAGATAACCAAAGCTGCAAAGTCTAGATCCAGTGATTTTCAGTCCAAGAATACTCTCCTGAATCCCTTCAATTTTTTTTTAAAAAGTCTTCTGATCTACAAGCAGAGAAAATGGAGATGGGTAAGGGTGTGGCATCAGCTTAATTAAAAAAAAAAAAACCAAATATATATACATATATATATATAGGCAATGAAAATAGCATTCCAAGCTGTGGCTACCATACCGGAAAGTCTGGTCCTCAGCTTTAAGTATAAAACTCTCAGCAGAGTAATCCTTCAAAAATATCATGTTCTCAATCACCTGACTTGGAGAGAAAAGTTGTTCTAACTCAATATGATGGATTCACCCGTATCATGAGACACCCAAAATAGACAGAGTGCTGCAGCCTGACCTCTTTAGGTCTGTACTTCAGTGCTCGCAAGGAAATCGTGCAAAAGAGTCCAAGTCTGTACCCCATCACTGACCTGTACCCTGACCTAAGTGTACAGCAAAAGTCAGTTTTCACACTGAAGGGTGAAATTTATCTCGAGGCCTCACAATTTTGGCTGTTACAATGCCTTGTCAGAATTAATGCCTCCACAATGGTTTATATATGTGTGATAGAGGGAGCTACTTGACATGCATCCTTCTTTATGGTGACTTGATAAAAGTCACTCACACAAGTGAAAATTGTGCGGGTTACAGGGCAACAAGCATATTACACTAGTGAATAAGTAATCCAAGAAAATAAGCTGAATTCTACACTGCACTATAGGTGCAAAGGGGATGGCAAGGTAACAAACAGGAAAGTGGAAAAAATAACAACATCCGAGGAAAAGGTTGAAAAACACATCTAGGTATTTGCTCTGCCATGAGGTTTCAGTCCCAGCATGCTTGGAGTCCCAAGCCGTCTCCTATCCTGAAAGCTCTTTAACTAATACATTTTATGGAATGAGCCAAGTAAGAAACAGGCAACAACAGACAACTACTTTTCTATTTTGAGTATAACCTTATGTGCAATACAACGAAAGCTAGAGACTTAACATTTTGAAAAGGATGGAACACTTTGAAGATTTTGGCTTATCTACCTTTAAGCAGGCAAATGAAGAGTTCTGAACAGCTGCTAAAAAGTATGCTTTACAGGAAGATATTTTCAAATGATCTGTTTTTCCTGTGAACCTAAGGTGAAAAATACATTAGAATAATCTAAAAATAAAAGAACAAGGAACAAAATGGTAAGATTATGATCTTTAGTACTTAAAGTCTGTATTGTCAGGAATGCACATTGCTGCCTTTGGCACACTGTGGCCAGACACATCACATTAATAATAAATGCCAGGACTAGAAGTTCAAACAAATTGGAACTTATTCCATTGCCATTTCTATAAGGAGGAAACAGAAAACTAATTTGTCACAAGTTTTATTCATATACCGTGTAAAACTGCTTACTTGCAATTCCACCAAGTTTTGTTAGTGTGTTTTGCATTTTCTTAGGTTAATAACGTGGGAGGGGGTTTACTATCATTATGGCTTCTGGAATGTGTACAGGAATTGAACATGAATTATATTAACAGCAAAGAAATTAATGAGAGAATTGGGAGCTCCAATCTGGAAGTGAGAAGTATTAATTTAAGATACTACCCAAGTGATCCCTTTTGGTCTTCTGCCCACCTGATACTGTGCACCTGTTGTACACAAAAGTCTCCTTCAGAATAAAGCAGATTCTGTAACAAAGCCAAGACTTGAAGGAAGCACACAGATTAATCCTGACGTAAGTTAGCATTCCCACAGGACCCATACAAGTTTACAAGCAACAAAGGAAATTCTCTGCAAGGACCAGAAAGGTGTCACTTGCTAGAGTCAGGCATCACAGTTCAGTTTTGGATGGGTGCTCGAGAGTCCCCAGGTATGGTGGCAAAGGGCCCCATGAGATCCGGGTGCAACCTGGCCAGCGCCCATTAGATCTGTCTGTGGTGTTAAATGCTCAGAGCCCCATCAGACACATTTCCTTCCCTAGAGGCAGAGGCCAGAAAATGCAGTCAGTAATGGCCCATTCCAGAGGCAGAACCTCGTCCTCCCACAGCAAAGGTGTCTGGTAACAATTTGAAACAATTTATATACTCCACATAAACTTAATATCCCTCTCTTCATCTCAATTAGTGATATTTTTCCTCAAAACTGCATACAGGCTTCCGGACTTCATAGCAATGTGTCCATAATTAGGCCTGTCTGATCTCACAGCTAGAAATTTACAGCAAAAGAAACCATTTTAATATTTTAGCCCAGCTCTGAGGTCAAGCCAAAGATCTTCGGAGCACCTGTTGATCAAGATCAAGTCCCAGTTGCCCAAATGACCTAAACAATAACTTGCACAGTAACTGCAAGCCCCAGTGAGACTGTATACCATCCTGCTGGGTTAGGAACTGTTTGCCCTTAAGTGTAACACTTGAGAGATTACCAAAGATCAGTTCTCTCATAGCTCAAAGGAACAACAGCTCACATCAGCAATTTCTATATTGGTCTGCCATCACTAGAGTACTCAGTGACAAAGGCCTGAATAAATTCACAGCACATCCTTTAATTTATTTATCTGGGCCAGTTCTGGGCTACAGTAGGTCGTAAAAAGCATGAGATCAGATCCCAGACAAAAATAACTACATCTCATAGTACCAGTCATTAAAGGTCTGACTGTAGCTAAATGGATGAAAATAGAGAGCAGGCTTTCACTGCTCATTAATCTCTCTCAAGAATACTTCAAGAAACTGTCTCTTCTTTCAAATAATAAAAATAAATGCTTGTACACTGTGAAAAAGGAATGATAAAATGGTACCATCAGAAAAATATGCAACTTGTGTTGTAGCAGAAGTGCGTGTAAGAATTCCCAAGATGTCATGGTTGGTACAAGCAGCTCTCTCTGGCACACTGAAGTATTCAGGTACCCCCAGACGGCACAAAGATATTCTTACACATTTTACTTTGCCCTGGAACTAGATAAAGTGTTTCATCTCATTTCAGTGACGTCTTAGGTTTTAACTTTTATATTTTTCAAATTCTGTATTCCTAGTGTGTAACTCTGAAGTGTCCTATAGCCTGTGAGCTGCTGTTCTCTCACGCTAAGATAGACATGACAAAGCCTCTCCAGGCTTGCTGTCCAAGGACATCCAGACTGTCCTAGGCCCAAAATGTGTAAACCAGCATCTTGAGAAGGGGGGCAAGCTGAGGTGAAATTACATCATTAGCTAAATTTTAATTGGTGAATTTATGCTGATATGCAAATGGACCAAACCAATAAAGGTGTGAAGAACTTGTGACTTGTTGTCCATCTTGAGTGTAGCCTTTGGCCTGCCCAGGGTGTACCTCTGAAGGCCTTTCTAATAAATATCCACCTTTATTCCCTTACTCCTGTCCAGTGTCTGTTTCTAGGTTAGCCTCTTTAGGCATCATCTGTCTTTCCTCATCTTGCCATAGCAGGGGGTACCAATTTTCTGCCAGGTGTCCTAGACTTAGACACAGCTAGTAAAGCTCTTTTTCTCAAAATTGCTGGTGTTCCCAGGTGAGCAAACCTACAGGTAACCAGAATTACTTCATACCTACAGCATCATGGGTGATGAGCAGAAAATGTACAAAGCCAATAAATCCGTGAAGCATAAATCACCCAATGTACCATGAAGCTTTAAACAGGCCTTTTCCTCAGCTCCGTGGCAGAGAAGAATGACCTCCCTTCTCATCAGAGCTTCAATTCAAATCCTATGAGATCTGCTAAGACACTTCAAGTTACCACAGACACATTGTCCTGCTCCAATGCTTCCCCTCCCTGAAACAACAATGGAAAATTATGGACAATTTGATGAAAAGAAACCTGCCAATTTGAGAAGGATTATGTCACAATTAAGCCTGGCATCACATATTTTCATATTGCTTTGTTTTATACAAGGTCCAAGCTTGAGCAAAGAAAAACATCAATTTGTCAGCATTGTACAGTACTTTTCAGCTCACATCTCAGTACATCTCCTATACTTAATGCTGCCTGCCTTAATGCTGGCTAGGGCCAGCATCAAAATTATCAATGTTAGTAAGTGCTGTTCCTCAGCATTTTAAAACTGTTAGCTCCTGAGACAAAGAGAAGTAGCAATAAAGAAACAAAGGCGTGTTCTGACTCAAGATGTTTTCTGATCACAATTACTATATAAGGGTACCAGGCACGATGTGCCTACAAAAGATAAAAGTCTGGAAGTCAGTCCATGTAGCATCATTCTCCTAAGCCTTTGTCTCCATGAAAGGGTGTTACCATTTCATTTGACTTCAAACCCATTTAAAAGCCAAAAAAATCTGTAGAAGAGGGGCCATGCACACCAAGTCACAGCCCCTGCTGGCGTCTCACCATGTGTGTGGGTGCTGAAAGGGAGGCAGGTGAGTCTAGTGCCTTCTCAGGTATTTCCTGTCAAAAAATGCAGGTATTCTGAGTAGTTCTCAAGCCAAATGAAAAAATAGTCTGGTCCCACCTTTCTGCAGGCCCTTTTCTTCTGCCAAGCTGCTGAAAAATGGCCTTCACAGCAGAAGTGTTGCACGGAAAAGGAATGATTCTCATAGCATGGTTATTTGCCATGCAGAAGAGCAGCTTGTGCAATCCACTGGCCTGGGTATACATCACTGCAACAAAAAAATCCATGCTGTGGAAAAGCTTGGTATCTGAAATGTAAAGAAAGGAGAAAACTAAGTAAAGCTGAGCTTCCAAATGGCAGCAGTGCTTTCTGCTTGATGTCTTGAGGGTAATTGTCACATGGCTCCCGCGCTCCCTTCAGTGCCCAACGAGGGAACAGAGAGCAAGGCACAGTCACTTTGCTTCTCATACCTGGGTGTCTCACAGTCTGGAGCTGCATCCAGTCCTCTTGTGTCCTCTTGGAGAGGGACAGAGCACTGTCATTTCTTTGTGGGACAGGTTCCTTTGTTTCTGGCAAAGATATATTCATATTCCATTTCTCTGGGAAAGAACAAAGACAGTTTCTCTGCAGGGTTTTAATTTTAGATCTTTTCAGTCCCCAGACTTGCTCAGGCTATTGCTCTGGGCAACAAACTAGTCTATTGAAAAGAATGTAATGAAAAGCTGGCATTGGTGAGGCCTGTTACAACAAGCAGGAGGCTCTGGAGGAATTTAACAAAGGTGAACAAAGCACAGGAAAAACACTGGAAGGGAAAAATCCTTTGCTGGCCAAGCTGATACCATATGTCATTTGCCCTTATAAACCTATGGCCTGTGCAGACCTGATGCCACAGGGGATAACATCATAGTAAGTCTGGAAGGCAATTCAATAGGTTATCTAGGGCATTCTTCTTCTCCTTTGTAGGATTAAAAGTCCCTTTATTTCACATGTGCAAGGTCAGCACTCACTACCCCTTCTTTTACCACAGCAGTTGACTAAATTAATCCCTGCTTATTCACACCCCTCAGTCTTGATTGAGATAATCTGAAAGATTTAACAGAAACTGGAGTGAATTTGTTTCATTAAGTAATTGCAGAAAGTTCAAACCCAGTTTGCAAACCCCTTTAATGATGTTTATCACCTTCTTATTTCTGTCTGTGTTTACTTGTTTTGCTTATCATTTAAATGCACTGAGTGCCTTGCCTCTAGGTGAAGTTCAAGTCTGCACAGAGCATGCCTCAAACCAAAGAATGAGGCTACAAAAATGATGAATCCTCCCACATTGCTACTAACTAGGTGCAAGTTTTCTGTCCCATTCACTGCAGCTCTCTGGGGAGTCTGAGTCAGAGGATAAGGGTCTCAGTGAGAGCTCTGCCCTATGCAAGAATCTACACAAAGCTAGATCCCTCTTTGCTATCCAAAGAGGGAAGCCCAGAAGCCCTGAATGTTTTTCTTTCATGTATATGCTTTGTCCTGCCTTGAAAATAGCTAAGTGTTAGGGTATTTGTTAGGGTTAGGGTTATGGCACCTAACTTCAGATGGTGCCATTTTTAAATTTCAGAGCAAATCACTCCAACTGACTCAGCAGACTCATATTTCATCCTCCTCAAGCATCTGAAATGGTTTTTCTATCTGGGATGTATGCATGTCCTACAAGGGGCAAAACAAAGGCTCCTACAATATGCGATTTTGGGTTGGAGTTAACACATTAAAAAGAAGAAAGCTGTTCACAAGATACAAGAGATTTCCCTCGGCAGTAGATCTTTTCACTTAACCTTTTTGGTTTTACACAGTGCTTCTGTTCACACAGATGCAGGGAGACCCACAGATGGTCACGGTGCTGCTGTGATACAGACCAGAGCCAGAAGAAAAATCAGCTCTCAGAGTGTTCACTGCAAACCTGTGCGGTGGTATGTGTAACTCTCCGCAAATGACCCTTAAGAGTCATGGAAATTAGTTCAATTTGGCATGAATCAGAGAAGCTGCTAAGTGATGGCCTCTAGAATGGGCCTGTTAGGAAAGAGAAATGCTGAGCTGTTGTATTTTTTTAGCGTTCATAAAGTGGGACAGCTGCTGTTTAACAGTTGACTGCAGGAAATAAATGCCAAGAGTAATAGATACTGCAGGTAAAGAAGGCTACCTGCCATTTATCTGAGCAATGTGCATATCAGACCTGAACCACAATCAAAGGTTGGTATTTTTTGTAAACTATCTCTTAGTGACAGGTATCAGGTATGGCTGTTACTAGGAAGGTAGCAAATGCATCATATTAAAATGCTCAAAAGTTCTCATGGAGAATTTCCAGCCAGGCAGGTGCAGTACTACTAAGGAAGCACACTGTGTGCCATTTCAGATCCAATATAATCACCATGGCTGGACTCTCTGGAGAGAGAGTCCTTAAAGCTTATGTGACAGGCAGCTCAAAATCCCTTACCACATGTCCCAGGGCCACAGGAACCTTCTGCTGCAGATGGACAAACACTGCACCTCACTGCTTTCATTGCAAGTCAAGTCTGTGTGCTACTGGGGATTGCTTCCTTTACCTTCCTGGCAAATAACAAACAGAAAGCTGATTTATCACATATCAGCTCAGAAGTCCTACTAGAGCTGAGAGGCAGGAGCTGTGATTTAAATCCTTGCAGGCAAGGGCAAGAACGAGAGCCAGATCTCTGCTGCTTATGCCCTGAACGTCAGGGTCCTGAATTACAGTGTGAGGGAAGAGGCAGCATCACCCTCCCAGCAGCTGCTAACAGAAGCAGCAGGAGCACTGCTCTGCATGAAGCCGTGTGCACATGGTGTGATCTGAGCATCCTTTCTACATCAGACCTCTGAGGGGGAAAAGTACCTAGTTTGAGATGTTTGTAGGTGTGCAGTAATGACTAAGCCATTCCTCCCTAACAGACTCAGGCAGCTGAGCCAACAGGTTACCTAAAACTGTGCCACCTCAGTAAAAAAAAAAAAAAAAAGAACTAAAAATATAAAAATACAACAACATCTGCACTCAGGGGAATTTCTTCTAAGTTTGTTGTTGTCATCAAACAAAATATATATGAAGAAACCTCTCACAGGAACATCTTGGGAAAGTTCCCAGCTCCTCACCTGTCCTCATGTTACATGGCAGTTCTGTGTCAGGATAGGATTTGAACTCAGACAAGTCTGGCACCA
Source organism: Pachycephala philippinensis (assembly GCA_013397055.1). NCBI lineage: Eukaryota > Metazoa > Chordata > Aves > Passeriformes > Pachycephala > Pachycephala philippinensis. The sequence goes on along the minus strand of VWZT01011413.1, from coordinate 754,181 downwards.
GCATCTTATACTTCTAATCAAGTAAGTGATCTCAACTCAACCAGCAAATGCATATCACAAACAAACATGCCTTCTGAACCCTACCTTTGGGAATTGTGGTGAGTAGGAAATCCTACTTGCTTGTCAGAACATCAATTGCATGGACAAGTCTATCCTATCACTGTCTATCCACTGCAGGAATGAGGCAGGAAAGACAAATGCACTGTTCAATGTGCCCTGGCCCTACAAGTGACACAGCAGTGAACCCAGAAAGTATCAACTGCTCTATCATGATACCACATCTTTGGTTTTCACCCCAGAGAGAAAAGCTTACAGCAGTACTAGCCAGTCTGAGCGTAGCACAGGATGTACATACACTGCCATAGTCCTTGGCAACATACAAGGCAGTAAGGAATGAAAAATCTCTAAAACCTGCTTCTATTAAACCATAGATAGGAGCTAACTGCAAATGTAATCTCATTCAGTCTGTGCTGACATGGCTGTGAGGCAGCACTTCTAGCTCTGTCGGACCTGTACCCCAAGTTCATTTGCACTGCCTCTTTTCCTAGAGCAAGGCCCAGAAGACGGCATTATCTTACAAAGAAACATTACCCTGGTGCCAGCAGCCTTCCCCTCTGCTCTACAGCTTCAGAGGGGAAATCTCTTTGCTTGGGCATATCCCTAGGTTCTTCTTGCTCCCGTTGTTTTGCCAAGCCTAGCATCAAGTTGCAACATTTCAGCTGGATGTAAATACAGAGGAACAAAGCCAGAAAGAGATAGGAAAGCTTTATGTGACTTTCACCTTCATTCTTTTAGCTCTGTTTCAAAAGCCCTCACCTCCTTGCACTCTTTGAGGCCAGAATAATCTTGATGTCAGCCCTGGCACTGTATACAATAGGCTGATAATAACTGTTGTCTCTCTAGATATTCTGTAGTGTCTTTTCTGAGAGCCAGACACCAAGCAAGAGTAAACTCAGTCCGAAGTACCTCCAAATTCAGATGCCATTGAGACATAAAAGGTTTAAGCATGGACATGTAAATGAAGTTGTCTGTAGTTCAGTGAGAAATAATCCAGAATGTCAAATTGAAGCAGTGGAGTTTTCCAGACCTGCTAAATAATAAGAGCTGAGGGTGCAGGTACAGCAGCCCCTCAGAACTGTTGCAACTGCTAGCACTTGGTACTCAGTTCATCCTCATCTGCCCTTCCCTCCTTTTTACCAATTCCCTGCTGATCCAGCTCTTGTCTTCAGGCTTCTGCAGGGCTGGCTTTGTTCTTAAGATTAGAAATCATTTCATGCAGATGGAGCAAAGCGCTGCTGTGATTCAAGCTACAGAGGTTCCAACAGCAGTCCTTAGCTCAGTCCATGCTCTTGCCTGCTACTGAGTTGTGCCCAGCTGAACTGTTGTGCCCAAGCACAAGAAGCTGGACTTACAACTATGAAAACCTGGTGATAACTCCAGCAGTAGTTCATGGTGATACACAGATGCAAGGGTCTGCCACTGTGAGATACAATTCCGTCATCTTTATTACACAGCTGGTGACCATGAAGGATCTAGCTCCCTAGGGACTGCAAAGTCAACGAGGAAGAGGCATCAGCAAAGGACCGGAATAAGCGGAATCATTTAAAAAGGAAGATATTTTAGTGTAATCCATCTGCTCAGCTGTGGAAGACGCATAGAAGCAATGAGATCAGGTTAATTCTGGCTCACTAGATGGAGCTTCCTCAGCATCTGCTTTGCTTAGTACCCTGCTAGGTTGCTGTAAAGCCCCAAAAACTTGCTCAATGAGGCTCTTAAAAGGGCTTACAGCTTTTTATGTACTCTGAGTTAAATGCATGGGAGAGATACTGATAAGATCTTCTCAAGAGGTCAAAACAGCAAAAAAATTTACTGGCAGCTTTAGAAAATCAGAGAACTTCAGCAAAAGGTTTAGAGCAGCATTCAATCAACGCAAAATATTTCACAAAGTATTAATTCAGTCCATTCGACTTAGCAAACTACAAGCCTGTCTGATTTTAAATTACTGAAAACTCCAAGAAGAAGGAATCAGAAGAAGAAAGAGAAAGACAGAAAAGATATAGAAAGGAACAAGTATAGCTACCACTCCTGGTTCCAGCAGCGTTCAGCTCATAGAACTTCCAAGAGGAGTTGGGGCCAAGAGAAGCTTGCCTCATGTCTCGGTTTAAGTGCCTTTTGGCTTTCCTGGGCCATTCCCCCAGGTGGGACTTGCTGTTATCTGGCAGCTCTGGGGCTAGATTGGAGCTCCAGAGGCAGGTGTGGAGCATTGCCTCCGGGGTGCCAGGGATTGGCAGCCACCAGAGCAAGGCCCAGCCTGCCCCTGCCCCTCACACAAATGTTTCAAGACAGCAATCTCCTCCAGTCTCTCACAGTTGCACGCCCAGCTGAATTAATGCATCAAGTTCAGGTGCTTATCTGATACATATTAAAACCTTCTAAGCACCAGTGTAATTGTAAAATGCTAAACAATCGTAAGAACATGGTTGAATTTAAAGTAGAAGGAAACATGAATTTTAAATTTGAATAATGAGAGAAATTAACAAATTAACTTTGAATTAACCGCTGCTTTTCCAATGGTTATATTCTCCTATGAACAGCCCACTTATCTTAGCACTACAGACTTGATTTTGTAGAAAGAAAACATACACACTTATATTACTTGCATGTCAGTCACACAACTCTACTGTGTTTTTTAGCCTTCCTAAATATTAAAAAACAATATTTTGCTTCCATAACTGAAGAGGTTCTACTACTTAAAAAAAGAAATGTGATAAAGATGAGTTCAGTGATAAAGATGAGTTCAGTGAGCCTCTGTTTAGGATCATGAAAATTAAACTTTCTGAGTCCTTTTATCTAGTAAAAATACATAAACTGAAAAATAAAATTATATTTCCTCCTCATCTAGGCTGTACCTTCTGCATTTATGATGCATACATCAAGATGTAATTACATAATTCCAGGACTCTAATCAAGAATAATGAGAAATAATTATATCAATTGTCAACAAGTTATTTGAATAAATGATTGCACATATAGGAGTGAGGACTTCTGTAGAAGCAGATTGTAAATCAAACTTCTGCTTTATCTGATCAGTGAGGTTGTTTTCTTTTTTCTCTTCTAGTTTTAGGGATTTTAACTACATCCAGCATTGCGATACGATAAATCTAGGACTGGTCTTCTGACCCAGAAATTTTCTTAGTATCTTAAAATACAGAAAGTCTCAGAAACCCGGAGACACAGCAATTAAACTGAATTTTTTTTTAAAAATGTAAGAGAATAAGTTTATTGTTTTGAGATAGAGCTGGCTCTTCTTGTGCAAGCTCTTTCACTGGGGTGTTTTGGGTACGTTTTTCATCTTCAGTGTCTGTGACATACTGTGTCACTGAAGTATTTCCTAACTGATCAGCAAGTTCCGAAATCAGTGTGAAAAAGACAGAGAGAGGGTTGGTACCAAAACCTTTCCTCCCCTCTCCAGGCTGTAAGCAGAACACCAGAGGCAGGGACTAGGCTAGAAGGACCCATTGCATGTGCATGACACATTTGTATCCAAAATAAGGAAACTTGAAATTTGAATTTTAGTAATTTTGGTGGGTTCTCTTAAGACACTTTGCTGTATCCATCTGTGGAGAAGATAGGGCAATGGTGAGCCCCAGTATAAAAACTAAATTGTGAGACTGCTTCAGATGGAAAAGATTTCTATCCATGAACTCTAAGTAATAGGGGAATCTGTGCTGCTTGTTTCCTAAGTCTGACTGCTTTGCAGTCAGTGAGTTTTAAGGTGGAAGAAGAAAAAAGGATTTCTTACAGGGTTTTGGGGGGTTTTTTCAAGTGTGTAAATAACGACATATTAAGATATGTGAATACAGTCAGGCTTTTTTGCAGTTGAATTGGGGGCCTTGAGATCCATGACACAAGTGGTTGTCTCTTAAACTCAAGGACTGACAAAATTACACAACCAAGGCCACTGCCGTACATTAAGATGTGAACTATAAGATACAGCTCAATACATTTATCATCAGTGTGGCTTGCTGCTATTTAGCATCCACAAAATGCTGGAATTGAGATTCTTTGGTTCTTCCAGTGCTGGTAAATAAGCTCGATCTACTGGCTGTTGTGCGTGACAAAGAGTTAGGACTGAACACATTATTCATTTTCAATCACATGATGATAAAGCTGAAAATACTGACATAAAAATTATTGGAAAAAAGAACTAGTTTAGGATTGTGAAGTTTTGTTTGAAGGTTTAAAATATTGTGCTGATTATCCTGTCCCCAAAATTCTGAGATAAATTGTAGCCAGGGAAATGCAATTGTTGCACTGTCTTTGCTGTACTTCACTCCAGGAATAGCTACATTTTACCGCAGAGGACACGATTCCTATCTGTGTGCAATGCTTGAAGGGGAGTCCCATCACCAGGGAGCTCTGTGATGACCAGGTCTCATACTGCTGTGAGTTCGTATGCACCCACTACACCATCAAAAAGAGCCATCAGGAAGAAAAGCTTGCAAATCCTTCATCTGCTTGAAGTTCAACTTATTGCTACACCATAGCTATATTTGATCATGTCTACTCTTTGGATTACTTAGCTTTAACATTTTATTTCCCATACAAAATTCAGCTCTCCTGAGGCTTCTTGGAAGATGGTAACCCTGACTGCAGAGGTACTATAGTTAGACTAGAGAATTCCTAGCAACTAGAGGAAAGAATTACAGCCCACGTGGAAGGTAGCTGAGGACCCTGTAAGGTGCCAAGTTTAGGTACAACAGGCCTGTGATGTTTCCATGAGACCATAGCAAAATTCTAACTCTTACTCAGCACTAGGAAAAAGCATAAAGGCTGGGGGAAGAAGGTCTGGCTTAAACATCTGAGGGTGAAATTATCTATACAAGGAGTGTGTGAAAAGAGCCAACAGAGGTAGTTAATGCTGCAGAGAAAAGATACAGGTTGCTGCTCTCTGTCTAAAAGATTTTGGAAATCAGAAGAGCTTTTACTTCAGATATAAGGGATCACACTAAGGCCATTCAGGCCCTGGGGCTAAAAGGCAACAAACTGCCACTGATAAATCTGAAATAGCTGAGATGTCAGGATCCAGTCTACATACATGCAAGGAATGTGCAGGAGTCTTGTGTGAGCTCTAGTGGACAAAGATCAAAGGATCCCAGAGAAAATCCTGCTCTGGGATGCTGCAGCAGATTGTCTGGTGGAAAACAGTATTTTTTCCCCTCTCACTTGCAACCTCTAGTGGCCAAAATGCACAAATCCAGGCAGAAACTACTTGCTGGAGTCAGCAAGGCTGCCTTTCACTGGATTTTGATGCATGTGCCATAAATGGAAAGGGGAATCCCACAGGAAAGGATCCGCACAAAAGTCTCAGAGCAGCTCCCTACACCCGAGCAGGATCCCTTAGTGAAATATGTCTCAGCAAATATGTTTTAAAAATCCTCCTTGCAGCACTATTGGAAAGTTTTCTGCCCCTGTCCCAGTGCTATGATTTTGCTGTTGTAGCTGCTCTTCGGCCATGGGAAGAAAGACCCCAACAACAACAATATCAGCAACAAAATAAACAGGATAGAGATTCATATTTGATATACGGTATGTCATTATTGCATCTCCATCTAAACTTCCAGTTTTTGCTATCCTGTAGTCTTTTTCCAACTAGCATAATTTTATAAGGGGATTTAATATGTTTCCATTGCACAAATCACATACTAACAGAGAGCTTGTTTCCTGTGTTTTTGTCTTGCTCTTGTCACTGATCTGCAGGATCACCCCTGCAGCAATGACAAAAAATGCGCACATGGAACTCCATAAAGTATTTTTTCAGCTGGTTTAGCAGCTGGATACAAGCAGGAGGAGCCAAACACAACATAACCTGCCAGCTTTCCCAGGCCCATTCACGGCTGCTGGAAAAAGCACTCAAAGGCCAAGCAGGAGTTCTGCAAAATGCTGGGTGCCCACTAGTGGGAGAGAGGAGCTCGCAGTATGCATAATTCCCCCTTTTTTTTTTTTTTCCATTCAGGCACTTCTTTTTTTTTTTTAAACTTTTGTTCTTTCTCATTTCCAATTGCATATAATCATAATCCAAACCCCATAAATACTATTAATACCAAAACCTGCGACACAAGAAGGAAAGCTGGTGATTTCTGGTTATGAAATGAGTTCATGGACACAGGTAAGAGTGGACCACAATAGCTTCTAGCACAGCTCTTTTATAACCTGAGATGCTGTTGGAACTCAGCAATTATTATTCTGACCTTTAGAGTCATTGCAATGCCCTCACTCGGTGTTATGGCCCTGGCTGTAATGTGCTGCTCTTCGTCTTACAGCATGAAGGCTTTGCTGCATAATTTTCTTCTTTTTTATGCACAAAATCAGGTTCACTGTCTTAAGAATATAACCAGAGAGCAGATGGTGCTCAGTAACAAGGGATCTTTATGACAGCAGGGACGAGATCCCCTGGTGAGTGGCCACTACCAGTGAGCTGCTGGCCAGTGATTTTGCAGGGCAGGATGGTATCTGAAAGTTTAAGATCTCCCCTCTGCTCCTCCAGGCTTCTGCAACCCTGCTTGCCTCAAGATTCATTTTGTCTTTGAACTTCACCTTCTTTCTTTGCTTTTAAGGAAGGTCCTTTTGGCCTTCCTTTGCTTCACTGGGTATTTGCTCCCACAGTCCAGAGATACTGAATGATGTGTTTCCCTGCATAACTTCTAAAGGGGAATGGTCCCTAAGGTCCAGTGGGTCCAAGCTGGGACTGTCCATGCTCCCAGAACTCTTCTCAACTGGTATTGTATGAAAAAAGCCCTGCCCAGAAATGGAACTGCATGGGAAAAATCAGAAACCACATGGAGCTGTGTCCTGGGGGTTAAGGAATAGCCCCAAGCACATCACCATACCGTCAATGGATGAGAAAAGTTTTCCCCTTCCTTGTAAGGTCACAGGACTTTCAGCTGATTGGCGGGAGACTTGTTTTGCACCACAGTCTACTCCAGGGCTGAATGGCAGGCTCTGTCCTCAGCCCCAGTGATCACATCCTCAGAGGAAACACTGAGCTCCTAAGCACTTCCAAGCTGTTAATTCCTGAATCTTATTAACAAGAGCCAGCTCAAACATCTAAGAGCAGATCGCAGCAATGCCTCGCTCCTGTCTCCACCGGCAGCCAGCCCACGAGGCCTCTGTGGTGCTCCACGGTGTTCTGTATAAAACTCAAGCTGCAGGAGCAATGGACAACTTGGATAATCTCTCTCATTCCCTCCTCCCCCTTCACAAATGCCCTATTCTTGCCTAGAAAGCCTCATAATTTCTACAAGTACCTTCCCTCCAACAGCTTCTCTTCAGTCCTCTGTTCTGCACTGCAAATTGAATAAAAGGTAATGTTTTCCCAGCTGGAAATGGCCCCTTCTCTGCCCCTCTTATTGTCACGAGACCTCACAAATGTTTCACTGCTACCTCCAGGACTGGCCCCTTCTGTTGCTAATTAGGGAGCTAAGAGGTTCCCCCAGGCACTTCCCAGTGAAACCGAGCCCATTAAATGAATGGCAGGCAACATCTCTGGGGGTGGGGAGCTGCGTTACACAACAGCTGTTTGGAAACAGGCGGTTTGTTACGTGTGCTGGATTTAGAGACGTGGCATCATTAAAAACATAAAAAACAAAGGCAACTTTCAAGTCCAAACCAGTGTATTGAGGTCAGTGATACCCCAGGGATAATCTCAGGGATATCGGTGATGGGAGGCAGGCAGCAGGCACCGGGAGCTCGGGCTCAGAGCCGGGGTGTGCCAAACGTGATGGTCCAACGTGATGGTCCCTGCGTGTGCAGCCGGCCACGCACTGAAAGCCGGGGGCACAGCTCCTTTCCGTGCTCTGGGATACAGGTCCTGCCACGCTGCACACAAGGACTGCTAATCCTGGAGCCCCCTTGGGCTTGGACACGTTGTTGGCATTTTGGTTAAGTGTGGTGGAGGTTTGTGGACTTGTGCACCAGCTAACGTGGGTGCACAGCAGCCTGGACACAAGGAATTTCTCATATAGAAGGAAACTCCATACAACCAGTAGAGAAACAAGTTTAAACCCCGGTCAGTTTTGTCATTTTTATTGTCTTACAGTCTTTGGAGTGCACTATGTATCTCCTGCAACCATTGCTCCAAGCCATGTAAAATTACCATCTTGCAAAGAAAGCAAAAATCTTTAAAAACACAATGCAACTGGTCAAATGCACTCGAGGGAAGGGCTAGTCCTAAGATCTGTGCGACAATATAGATATAAATGTCTTATGGAAAAGAATATCCTGGGTGATTTTTCATTATTGTAGCGACACAAGTATTGGTGGCAGAAAAAAAGGCCGTGTCTTCAACAAAGGGTTGCTGATTAATCAGTATGAGTAGGGGGTCTATACTCAGTAACTTAAAAGCAATTATCCCATTTGGCTGAGGCAAAAAGAAGTGGCAGAGAGTGATTTCTATCCTTCTCAATAGGAATTACTGCTTACTGAGGATTCTTTAATAGTAACTATTATCGCAGGCCAGATCCTGAATTCCTTTTCTCCATCCTCATATCTTGGCAAACTCCTGGTGTTGCTTTTGGTGAGCATCAGTGAGATTTGTGGGATGTGAGGGATAGGTGCATTGCAGGAGAGAGAGAGGTTCTCTGTCCTGTTGCTCTGCCATAGCTCTGCACAGGCAGCTCCCCAAGGAGCTACTTACTTTGTAAAGTAGCCTTTACAAAGAAGGGCTTCAGAGAGGAAAGGAGAAGCCCAGATTTAAGCACGGTTTTGCAGAGATACCAGCTGAGCATTAGGCACCCGCAGGGCTCCCACAATTCGTTTGGGAGGCAGCCAAGGGGCTGCTGCAGTGTGAACTCCCCTTTGCAGGCCTGAGGAAATGCACAAGAGGAGATGTGTGTTTGGAGAAGTTGGTCTCATGATCTGTTCAATGGAAATTTTGGAGACTTTTCTGCTCCGATTCTGTGCATTATTTCCTCCCCTTTTCGGAACTGCACTAGCTATGTGGAAATGCTTCTGTGGCCTCTTTTCTGAGTAATTATTTATTCTCTCTATGGTAGCTCTGCTGTCCGTTATTAATTGTTATGCCTACATTGTATAACAACAACAACAACAACAGTAATATGAAGAAACTCTTCAGGTCCAGAGGCATTAAGAAAATGAAGACTGAATCAGCTGAACTTCTAACATAAGGATATGATTTTCCTTTTTCATTAAAAACAGCTAGTCTGGAAAACCAGGCATGTTTGTGTATAATGTAATAACAGCACTGCAGACATCTCACCTAAAGAAAATAGCGCTATGGACCCTGAGCCCTATACAAGGACCCACAAATATAGCTGGGAAAATAGGTAGGGATTGTTTTTTAATATATCTGTCTGAATACAGTAAACAAGACTCTATCAACAAGTCTGTAAGTATATTTTTTTCCCTTCATCTTTTCAGCATTCTTGCAAAGACTTAGCTAAGCCAAATCCCAGCACACGTAACTGACTGGCCCTTCCCAAAAGGTACAAGGATAAAGCCCTTTGCAAGTGGCTCTTAAGAAAACTTGGCAACAACAGCTTGCAGGATGAATCCTTGCCAAAGATTAATAATCAGTTCCACAAGCAGCGGAACTAATGAAGCCTCATTTTCTACATGTATTGGCAAAATGCAGCTACTATTTGCAAACACAAAGACTTTGTATTTTGCAAGTACAAACAGAAAAACTTTCTAACTGAGTTGTTCTAAGACTTTGTTCTCTCTAGGTGTGTTTATAAAATTCCCCCTGCACCTTCCAAAACAATCAGTTTTCATGAAACATGTAGAAACACCTTTCAGAACTATCTCTGAAATCTCTGCTTACTGAAGTTGTTGAAATTGGCAAACAGATCAAGACATTACTAGGAGGACACACAAAGTGATTGTACAAGCATTGGTTCTGTGGGCAGCAGAGAACTCAAGTGAGGTTGTGGAAGAAAATATAGAAGAAAGCATCCATTTCTTAGCATTGTGGGATTGATGGGATTTGCAAGGCAACTCCCATGATCAGGGCTGAGACACAGTAGACAAAAATGATCCAGTTCCTTTGGTTTCAATGGCAAAATCTTCAGTGCCAGTAGGGAGATTAGAACTTACTTTTGTGCCATATCCAAAGGATGAAGTGTTCAGTGAGGTGGCCGAATCCATGCAAGATAAGAACGACTGGCAAAACCTTCCATAGGCCCTAGTAAATGCCACTCCTTTTAAACCAAGTGAGGGTTTTGGCATTTGTATTCAGTGGGAATGAACCAAAAATTAGATAACTGGGACAAAGTGATGGCAGATGGAACTCTCTGTGTGCCAGTACAACCTAAGGGAAGCTGGAAAAATGTATTTCAGTTACCTAATATTTAAATGAAAAAATTCGAGGTTAGAGCTGATCTGCAGGAAAAGCTCTGGGCACCTCTGTGGAGAACAGTGCAGTGTGGGGAGAGGAAGCTCAGTGCAGAGCAAAAGAAAACCAAAATAAATTGTCATCTATTAAAAAGGTCAGGAATGTATATACTACCACAGTAATCTCTAAACAAATCAGCTGTGTATCTCTGCCTTGAAATCAGTGATAAGTATGATCACTTCCATAACAAAGGGGCATAGAGGAATAGAAAAGGCTGGAAAAAAAATGGAACCATAATCAATGAGACAGTGGAGGCTGTGATGGGCGAAGGGAATGAGTGAGCGCTATGGTTTTGCTTTGTGAAGAGCTGAGTCAGGGGAGAGACAGCACAAAGAATTTCTAATCAGACCTTTAGCAAAGTCTTGTCACCTTCTGGCACCTTCCATGAGTTTATGTGAATTATAATCTAGGAATTACACAACACCTGGTGTAATAAAGGAAATCAGATTTTATGATGCACAGAGTAAGAGAAAAAGAATTGCTGGAAAGTGTGACCAAGACAAGTAGCTGTAGTGATAAAATTAGTATTAATAAAGCTGGTGATGGTGAAAGTCTCTCAGTTCTTGTGCCTCTGGTCTTAGGATTCCCTTTCCGCTTTGTGTAGCTCACCAAAGCTGAGTTTATTGCTGCTGCTCTTTAAGCACAGCAACATCCATGTTAGGAAATACACTTAAGATGCAGAGAATTGGATCTGAGTATCAACAGCCAGAAAAAGCCAGTGTGGTCCTGGTTTCTGTTGCAAAGGCACCACTTGAGAGCACGGAGTTATCCTTTCCACAGATCCCGTGCCGTTACAAATCTGCCCTGAAATATCCAAGGCTTTTTTAAGGCAGCATTTCCTCTCTGGAGTAACCACCTGAGGGCAACATCACACATGCAATGGGACACGCAGGGCTGCTATGTCTGAAACATTGCACTCGATGGAATATTGCACTTGTTCCAAGGAATCCCATTTACCAGAAAAATAATGACAAACGAGAAGCAGATCAAAGAACAGCAACAATAATGATTAGGAGGCTGGAGATACTACGCAGAAAAACATTACAAAAGCTAAATCTAGTTTGCTTAAGGGATGTTTGATTAGGAGCAGAATCCTGGCCTCCAAATATTTGAAGAGTGACGAGAAATTATTCAGCATAATAAAGCAGGAGAGAACTATGAGTAATTGGTGGAAATGAAACAAGGAAAATGTAGTGTAGTTTTCCTGTTGTATTTTTCCTTCATGTGAGATACTGGGCTGTGAATGGGAGGTATTAATATTCTGCTCCTCTAATGAAAGATCAAGGCTCTGTTAGGGTAAGCCTAGTATGGGCCAGGAACACAAATTCTTGGTCAAGAAGAGCAGCTCAGAGCATACTTGACAGCCATGAGGTGACTAGTGGGTAAAGCCAGCCTATGACATATTTGGGAGGGGCTGGTTCTAGAGCAACACTGATTTCACACCAGGGCTATTTTCTACTTCCCATGCCTTTCAAAGGAAGCAGGTGTTTGAGCCCTTGCTTGGAGGCAGCCCATGTGACACATCATCATTTGCTCTGATTCTGGAGAATTATTTTTCTGGTGGGGAGGGAAGGTGAGACATCTTGCTCTGTGCAAACATTGAGTTTGTGCCTGGAACAAGATGTGCGGAAGAGAGCCCTGAATTTAGAGCATTGATGTCAAGTGCCACCAACATGTGCAGACAGGTGTGGAGAGGGGACACAGAAGTTCTTCCTGCCCTGCAGTCCAGGTTTGGCTTCCTCACTGCATGGATTTGTCTACTGTAGCAGAACTTTGGCAAAGCCTCAAGGCAGTGGGTGATGAGATGTTTGCTGTGCTGATGAACCAGTAGTGACCTGTGGGCTGGGAGGGCTGTGCTGCAGTGGCCCAAAGGGTCTGAGAGCTGGGCATCAGGCAGTATGGACACAACTTCCCACTTCTTACAGCCCACAGGATGGCCATGATGGAAGTGGTGCAGCCCGGTCCCTCCTCAGGGGCAGGCAGCTCTCCCCAACTGCCTGGCAGGCTAGGAGAGAGGAGCAAGAAGTCTTACAGTAAGGGCCTGAATAGGATAGGACAGGGCAACCTAGCAGAGCTGTGGCCCTGCAGACCCTGGTGCTGCCTGAGCCTCTTCAAAGAGCAGATTGAGCAAGCTGAGAATTCACACAGTTGGCAGGATCACACCATGCTGATGCTGAAGGCAAAGCAAAGCTGCAGAGCTACAGCTGTAGCACTCAAGGATAGGTTGGTGTCCATCCTCTGCTCAGGAAGGGAAGAGCTTACACTGTTCCTGGGGGGCTTTGAGGGCCCCTGTCGGCACAACACAATCAGATGCTGCTAAGATGAAGGCATGGCCTGACATTTGGTAGGAGCTGCCCACCTGCCTGGGTTAAAGGTGCTCAACAAAGCAAGTGCTACAAACCAGAACAGTACAGGGGTGGCATCTCCTGTCTGCTTGTCTGAGCCCAGTCTGCATGCCTCCCATATCCAGCTCCCTTGTGGCACTGAGTGGGTGTTTTTGTGCAGTGCTCATAACTCTTGGAGTTATGAGCACTCACCAACTCAGTTCTCCTCCTCCATTCACCTCTCAGTATATTCCCTGGCGGTGAGGTCTGAGGCTGGTATAGCTGAGAGGCATCTCTTTCCAACTCTTCCCTCTGCCAGTTGTCAGTCATCCACCTGGCACTCAAATTCAAAATCCCCATATCATGCTCTTCCCTTTCTTCCCTTTCTGTCCATCCATCAGCCTCCTTTAGCTACTGATGGGATCACACCAGCCCTTGGAATATGCCAGCATGAAAATCAGAGAGCTGAGCTCCCTTCATGGATTTGGGATTCATTATCTTAAAAAGTATAGAGATTTAAAAGCTTCAGGGTGATCTGGGGCCACTGGAGTGCCCTGGAAAACCTGTCCAATGTGCAGAATGGCACATTACACCAGGACTTTGTTAAGGGATTCACAAGATGTTCCTTTTAAAAATGCAGTTGGAGAAGGGAATGGTGCACTGGCAGACTCATCTAAGTCCAAGTAGTCAGGATGTCAACAGCAGTCAAGCTGCAGCAGTGTGGTATAACAAGCTTGCTCAAGCCCCTGACTGGACTTGACTGGCCTCCCTGGATGTCTGTCTTGCTGTTACTTCATCCCTGTTAGAGTTTATATGCAGTTGCTATGTTGCAATTAAATACTGATGCTGGGCTAGGCATGCCCTGTGTGTGACAGAGCCTGAATATTTGGGAAGCAAAGCAAGCTTAAGTAACTAAACTGACTCCAAACAGAAAGCAATAAAAGACAACAATCCCTCCTTCCCTTCTTAGATCCCCTATTTAAGAAAGGAAATCCTAATTCTTCTAGCAGTACCATTATGAGCCTGAACTGTATCAATGATGACAACTCTTAAGAGATAAAAAAAAGAGGGAAAATCTATTGTCTCCTCTCAGAGAGATTATTTGCAAACATGGCTAACCAGACATCTTTCCTACAGTCTGCAGCAATATATTTTTCCCTGAGATTGAGAAGTCAACACTCAAATACATCAGCCTGTATCTCAGATCCTGGAGGCACTAATGCACCGTCTCCAGTACAGCATTATCCCCACAGTCCACTGTTTTCAGTTTTCTGTTAAAGATTAATAATCAAAGAACAAACAGCTTTTGTTTTGACTCTAATACCGTTTCAAGCCTGTATCTCTGTTTAAGCAAAAGCAAACTAAGTGAGGGTTCATTTGTTCTGAGAACCACTGATTCCCAGGAAAGAGAACGAATTTCTCTTTATGTCTTTTGGATAGTTGGTGTGGGCAGCTCTGTGACCAAAAGGCTTTCATGCCTCCATGGCTCAGGAGCCAGGACCCAGAGCAAGTAAGCCCATATGACATGTCCCCAACCTGCATAGTTAGAAGAAATAGCTAGGAAAAAAAAGCAAAGTGATTTTCCAACAGAGAGCACTAACCCATGGCCTTTCTGGTAAATTAAAGCCCCATCTGTTCTTTATCAGCATCCTCTGCAGGTTCCCAAACTGGCTATCTCTCAGTGGCAGATGAGAAGCGGAAAGGAACAACCAGTACTGAAGTGCTCATTGCTCTGTGTTTGTTTCTCCTACCCTTACGTTCTACTCTTGCAAAGCAACATACAAAGGGTGCCTGGCATCCAAGTACCTGATTGTGCAGTGACATGAAGAGGGAGATACAAGCTGTTCTGTTACTGAAGACACAGCAGAGGTTTTCCTAGCTGGAGGGGAAGTAACAGCTAAGAGACTGTTTTGTTTTTCCTGGCAGTTCCTTCCTGGCTTTGTAGGGTCCTTGCCCATAGGCTGTTTTCCTGGGAGAAGCAATCAGAGAGGTTCACTTGATGTCATCATATCCTGTTTTCTCCTGTTTTCACTGGCTTCTGGAAAATGAAGCTGTCACGAGTGAGAAAGAAAAATCAAAGGGTTGAGCCCTTGAACAGCCACCCATGGAACAGCAACAGCTTCCACAGCTATATGTGCTCCCCAGCCGCCACAACCCATCCTGCTGCGCAGACCCCAAGGGAGGAGGTGTGAGGAAGTCTAGCATCCTCCCCCCAGCACAGAGATGGGGACAGGAAAAGGTGCCCAAATATCCACTGGTGCATCACCAACAGGTCACAGCCACCGCTGGTTCCTGCCTCTTGGATGTGTGAGCATGTCTTGTGGTTCAACCTCACGTGCGTGAGAAACCTTGTGGGTGGAGATAAAGACAATTTAATAGGGAAAGCAAAAGCCACACCCACAAGCAAAGTGAAACAAAGAATTCATTCACTGCTTCCCACAGGCAGGCAGGTGCTCAGCCATCCCCAGGGAAGCAGAGCTCCATCGTGCATAATGGGGCCTTGGGAACACAGCAACTCCGAATCCCCACTTCCTCCTTCTTCCCCCAGCTTTATATACTGAGCACGATGCTGTGTGGTGTGGAATATCCCTTTGGTCAGTCAGGGTCAGCTGTCCTGGCTGTGTCCCCTTCCAACATCTTGTGCCCCCCCAGCCCCCTTGCTGGTGGGGGGGATGAGGAACAGGAACGACCCTGATGCTGTGCAAGCCCTCAACAATAAAGAAAACATCCCACTGTTATCAACACCGTTTCCATCACAAATCCAAAACATAGCCCCATACCAGTTACTATGAAGAAAATTAACTCTATCTCAGCCAAAACCAGCACAGCAGGGCAAGCAGCTCAGCTTTCTAGGTCTTTTCTTGCTCCCTTTCCCCTTCTGACTTCAATAGGAGAACACATCCACCCAAGCAGAGACGTGCTGGCCAGAGTGATGTTGGTTTGGAAAATTTGGAAGCCAGCAGCTCCCTCTGCTTAGGGCCTCATGCTTTATTCATCCTCCCTTGCTCTGAGTTTTGGGAATATAGATCCAGTCAGCTTTGCCTTAGAGCTGGACATGGAGAAGGGTCATTTCACAATCCTTTGGAACTGCTCTAGGTTCACTACCCTCCAATATCTGTCCCATTGTGTATTTCTGACATCCCTTTTCCATCTGAACTGCTTTTCCATATGCGATACTGCCATCACTACTGCTCCTGACTGCAGTGTGCTGTCATGCAGAAGCTGGTGCCTCACTAGTTCAGCTAAGTTCAGTGCTGTCTATGTTCCTCTTGCTGGTGATTTCCTGGATGACAAACATTTGTAAGGATCCCAGCCCTCATGTTTCAAAAGGCTCAGAGTTGGAAGGCAATTAATATTATCCTTCTATGCTTCCCACCCTGGAGGAGTTGCAGGCACACCATCAAACACCAAGGCAGAAGGAAGTTATCTGGAATTTCATACATTGCCTGTAGAGAAAAGTGCCTCCCCTCCTAAAATCTGTCTAAACCCTTTGTTTCACAAGGAGCCGCCTTTGGATGCTGCTTTGTGAGTTCCTTCAGCAGGGGGTTAAATGGAGAAATATGCCACAGAGCATCTGTGACCACTTTTCTCATCAAGAAACCACCTTTAGCTCCCTTACGAGGGTCCCAGTAAACTTCCTGAAGCAATGGCGGATGCTGAGAAAGCACAAGGCCTTTGTGAAAGACTGTTAGTACATGTCCTAGGTTACAATGTAAGATGTAACCAAAAGCATGTATTCTATTATCATCTTCACAAGCTGTTGAAGCAGGTAGGGCACTGTTTGTTATCTCCTACCATGACTCATCCCTGATAACTCCCTCCGGGACCTATCTCTGTTTTATGGGCAATCAAGGACCCACCACAGGAGTCATAGAATTACATCAGCCCATTGTGAGATGCTCCGCCCAGGGGGGAGGAGCCAAGCATTCCCACCTGGATATAATCTGGGGTTTGGAACAGCACAAACAGCCCTTACCTACTGGATTCCCAGAGGACAAGAGCTACCATTGGACCTTCAAGTGAAAAACCAGACCTTTCTACAGGATCACTGCTTGAACAGAACCACTTCATCTGGACTGCTACCACCACCCTGCCTGACAGGGTGTCAGGTTATATCCTGACTCTGTCAGCGTTCTTGTACTCTTGCATTTCTTTTTAATTTTCCTTTTAAATTATAATTCTGACTTGCGATGTCCCACTGGTTTGCATTCAAACTAGTACAGTACATTATTCCCCTTTCCATTTCTCCTAAAGCAACTGAGTGTTTTTAGTGGCATCTGCATGAGGTGAAAAGCATCGGTGGCTCTGGGCAAGTGGACCTTGCAGGTGCAGACACTGTCCTTGCAGACATTGCATAACAGGGTGTGGACGAAAGGAAGCCCTGGACACTGTCCTGACTTGCACCCCTTGTAATCAAAACAACTGGAGGCAGTGACATGAAGGGGAACCAACTTTCATGGTTCAGCCTCTTCCCGATGGGGTCTGGTGAGCCCTGGGAATCCTGCCAAGTCCAGAAGGGCAGGAGGAGCTGGGCCATCAGAAACATGCTGGAATCTGTAGCCTGCACCACCTCCTAACATATCCCAGCCTCGGAGTTCCGGCAGCACTGCCTGCCTGAGGAACCACCATCCAGGACGGTGGCTGGGGATGTGCCAGAGCATGCAACTTATTACGCACAAAAGCACTACACCAAACCATAAAGGAACAAGAGATTAAAGGGGAACAGATGTTGGCTGATCTTGTCCACCCTGCTCCTGGGAGGCAGCCCAGTGCAGCTGCTGCCTGCCCCAGGCTCTGCTAGACCAGGGTAGCAGGGCTGGGATCCTTGCAGTCTTGCACTGCTCCTCAGATGACAGTCCTGAGTGTGGCCCTGCTGGTACCCTTTTCTGGTGTGGCAGCTTGTTTCATACCATTTTTGTGAAAAATCATTTAAATGAACCCCCATGATCACTGTGGGATGCTGGGCCCCACTGAGGCGAACTGTTAAATCCATAATGGGAAAGGAAATCTGAACCTCTGGGTCATTAGTCCCACACCACGTTAAAGCAGCCATGATACAAAGCTCGGCATTAGAAAAGCCAGAAAAGGCTACTGATACTGCCTGGCTGTATGCACAGTTCAGCTGCCAAAACTCTTATGCACTTAGTGCATAAACTACATTATTCCCCATTTTTGTATCATTTTTTCCTGTCTTCCTTTCATTGTCTATAGCTTTTCTTTCAATATGTGATCTATCGCTGCCTCCCTAATTCTGCACTCTGCTGTTTCCATTCAGTGGTGAACTTGGCAGTGCTGGGTTAACAGCTGGTCTCAGTGACCTTAGAGGTCTTATCCAACCTAAATGATTCTATAATTCTATATAATGTCTGGACTTCCTGTCCTCATGTCCTCCTTGTTCACCCTCTCTCATTTCCTAAATCCTCTGGGAAATGTTGCCACCAACACTGACGTCTCTGAGGGATTTTTTGAAGGTGTCTCAGCCAAATCTGGAGAACTTATTGTGCCATCCTGTCACTTAAACTGTACAAAAAGACTGAGTTCTCAGTCATTTAAATTTCTTCCCTATGGTCCTGATGGAGAAGGATGAAAAAAAACTAACCTAGAAGAATCACAAACTGAACAGCTTATCCTTTTCAGAATATTCTCCCCCAGTGTCTCTAAGCCTTTTCTACTGTTTACTAATCCCTCCCTTCTGCCAGTCCCCACCACTGGGAGCTATTGTCCACCTAATGCAGAGCAGACCATGCCAGTAAGCTCCGGCCAAATTCAAACCATTAGTTGTAATGTGTCTACCACTAAAGTATCTGCAAATAGCTGTGAAATCCCAGAGAATTAAGCTTGAACACTAAACGCCAGAAACTGGCCTCTTGATTTTTATTTGCATATAATGGCTCGCTCCAACACATCTGATAACTGAGGAACTGCAGCTGGAGCTGTGCACCAGAGCTCAGTGCCTTCCAGCCTGTAACGGCACCTTCCCCGCAAGTGTGTCCTGTGTCCTGCCTTCCCCATCCCCATCAGAAACAGGAGAGGGCTCAACCTTGCACCTCTTGGACTGTCACTTCCCCCCCAATATTGCGCTCACAGGGCTCTGCCGAAAGCCCAGTGACACAGCTACAGCTCTGAGGTGGCACCGTGCCTTTCCCACAAGACCACCTTAGCAGCTCACTGTGTACCCCTGCTCACAGCTGTGCCTTCCCCAGCACCCAACACCACCAACAGCACCTTTCCTGTGTCTCTCCTGATACAGCATCAGAAGGTACCTGATCCTTGCAAAAAAGAACATCTTTCTCAGCAGGTGTCCTGAGCCCCCCAGGAAGTGTTTGCTGTTCTCTGTTTGCAGATCTCTTCCCATTTATCAGGCCAGCCTGGTCACTCATCACCTCCTGATGTTAATGCTGGAAGATAGGGCCACTGAGTGCAAGAGTGGCAAAGCTGTCATGCTCCAGCTGGGCAGAAGTGGAGCCTCACTCAGTAAATATTGACACGTCCGCAAGCAAACAGAAAGCAGCTTTCAGCAAGCAGCTCTCTGGCTCCCTGAGCTGATGCTGGACCAGAGACGCTTGATGCTTTGTGCTTATGAGCTGCTGTTTACAGAGGGCAGGATACAGGAATGGATCTCCAGCAGCTGTGATGACAGTGGCAAATTGATGGACTCACAGGAGCCACCAGCTGCATGCCCGCTGCCGACCTGCAACACAACAAGTGGCTGCAACCACTTCAGCTTCTGGAAAAACAAGCTGTCTTTTCCATCCTTCAGCAACTTCCAGGCAAGCTTTCTTCAAGAGGATATTCAAGACAGTCTTCATTAAAAAATAGGTAGCTCAAAACAGATTTTTGTTCCAAGTCTTTAGTTCCCCTGCTTTTCTGTCCTAAAACACTGCCCTTAGTATTCAGATGATTACAGCTCCTGTAAGTTGTCAGATTTAGGTGAGTCACAGGTGCAAGTGAGTATAATCTGAGTCCTTCTCATGGATCTATGGAATTGAGTAGCCGGTCATTTGCAGCATTAGCTCTTACCCCTTACAGAAACTACAATTTAACCTACGTGCTAAACTGGGAGTTTTATGCTCCCATTCAGACTATTGCCTAGTAGCTATATGACCACATTCCCTGCAGAGGTGGAGCAGAGTCCTTATTTAAAGAAGAGATGGGATTGCAAGCAAAGGCTAATGATGGATTGGGTTCACTTCCTGGCCCACCCTCTCGATGACTTTGAGCAAGTTATTTGATCTCTTAATGCTCTAGTTCCCATACATGAAAAGGAAGTGATAATGCTTTCTCTCTCCAGCTGTTTTTTTTTTTTTTTAATCTTCTTAGACTGAAAGCAATTTTGCTTTTCTTTCTGTGCTTCTGTGTTTCCTGTTTGTTTGTATTCCTAGAACAATTAGATTCTCATACACAGCACAAGTTCCCCAGTACTGCAGTAAATGCAAATAATTATCTGTTCTCATTTGGAGTCTGTGGGCACCACGAACAGCCAATAAACAAAGGGATGACGCAGATCCTTAACTGACGCAGTATGGACCTTAGATAGAGGACTAAGGAGCGGAACAGTAAGTTCAGAAGTAGATTCCAGGAGTCACCATGCGTTTAGTTCCTTTCACCTTTTCTGAATGTGCAAGCTAATTCTTTACACTACTTTTCCACTCCCTGGTTTGTTCCTACTACCTGCTGCTTGCCTGCAGAGTAAAGACAACAGCTAATCCCCAGCGCCTTTCCCCTGCATGAAATAAACACTCTAAGTAACATGCGTGCTTTGGGCAGAGGGCAGATCTCTGCTACGGAGCACATCTCCTCTCTTCTTCCTCCTGTTTTTTACCTCTAAATCAAGCTGACAATTTCTTAGAGCAGGGATGTTGTCTATGTGAGGCACCAAGCACAGTGTGTCCATAGCATTACAGGCGTACACTTGACAGGCCATTGGTGTGGGCTGCACTAGTCAGAGTTTTTTGTTTACTAATTACCTAAATAAGTCAGTCACCCAGAGTTTTCTGACAGACAGCTCCTTTGCTGAACCAGGTGTTGGGTGATGAGAGGTACCAAAAGCGTGGAAGATGTGGGTGGAAACGACAGCCTAGGGACAGTGGAAGGGAGACCAAGGATTTGGATGGTGCGAGACTAAATGTCTCACTGCTACAACAGCTACAGCCCAAGCTCCAAGCGGGGCCAGAGAGCACTAACGTGCTGCTTCAACAGCACCGCTCTTCTGGTCCAAACCTCAGCTTAGACAAAGAAACTGTTTGATAGCAAATAATTTCAGCTGTCCCTCTCCTTTGGTCACCCCTGCTCTGTGGGGCCTCTGCAGAGCCCTAATAAGGAAACCCACAGCTCCAGGCTGGGGTCAGTTCTTTTGCCAAGATCACTGGAGATCACAGCAAAGCCAGTGCCAAAACTTCTGTGTGCCTCCAGGCCTGGCAAGCCCACCAGTACAAATGAATTGCAGGGAATGAACATTACGAGGCACATTTCTGGAGAACCATGGGAGGGACAAAGAGAGAAGAGAGAAACACAGCAAAGGATGAACAGAAAAAGAAAGGGATATAGCAGACACAAAATGGATCTACAGGTTAATAGAAGGGCAGACTGGTGACACCTTTTGTCAAATATTCCTTGAAGGATGGTTTGCACAATTACAGCCAGAGGCAACATTAACTGCTGGCACTGAAACATTGCTGGCAAGCTGCATTCCTCTTCTAAAAGCCACCCATCCCTACCACTGCAAAAGTATCAGTGGAACTGTCAGTATATATGATGCAGAAAATTATTCCTGCAAACTACTTCCATTATATACAGGTAGAGAAACTACACTGTATGTCACCTATGCATTGAAGACAAAATGCACAGTCCTGTTATTTGGTCGCTGCTCTCTCCCCTCGACACTGTAAAAAGTGGGACTGGACTGCACTTTTGCCTGCAGTGGCCTGAAGAAGATAAGCAGTAAATAATTTATATGGAGGCTTTTTCTGGCACAGACAGATGTGTATAGACACAGAAGGGAAACACTGCTTGTTGAGAGGTCAGCAGATACTGATTATGAGCAGGGGAATGTTCTCACAGGAAACACTGAAGACTGTGCAGAAGTAAACATACCTCCAGTGTGGAGTGGGGTGGTGATCCAGCTGAGTCCTTCTCTGGGGACTAGCTTCCCAGGGATGATGCACAAGGCCCTTGGGGTATTTACACAGCCTGTTTTCTAAAGACCAGCTGCCACTCAGCACAGTTTATCTTCTTTTCCTGGTTATTCAATCTGTGTTTTCTTTGCTCCTTCTGGCTGCCTCTTCCTCCAGTTCCTGGAACTGTGAGCAGCTGAGGCCTCAGTAGCACCTGTGTGTGCGCCAGGCACAGCAGCTGCTGCATCCCCGGATGCTGAGTGCAGTCTGTCCACCACACGCATTTCCACACCAGTGGGCAACAGGCTACTTGCAGATTCTTCCCATGCAGATTTGTTTCTAGCTCAGAAACTTCGTGTTCTCCTGGAGTGTGAAAACTCTTAGCTCCTGGTATGTTTGCATTTTGTGTTTCTTTCAATGAGGAGGGCTCTCTGAAAAGACCCATCCTGTTGTTGCTACCAAAATTAGGAGAGGAGAGACATTTCCAGCTTGTGACAAGCCTGGCTGAACTCTGGTAGAGGCACAGAGAATGTAACAAGTGAGGATCTCACTGGATTCCCTGCATTTGGGTCCCTCAAATTCTCCAAACTCCAAGAACCTTTCAACAGAAAGCATTTGAAGCAGACACAGTTCTGGTGCTCCTACAGAGGGTCAAAGCCCCTCTTCTGCTGGCAAAGGCTTGTGTGTCCATGTCTGATAGATCTCCCTGCAGGGACACAAATGTCTGAGCTAATTTGTTGCAGTCTCCACTTTGGGCTGGAGGAGCCCTGACTTGCACAGCATTTCCAAACACACAAAGATTAAGGAGCAGGCCAAGTTGAACGGCTGGCATCCCTTCAACATACTTCTTAGCTAGATTTTTGCTTATTTCTTTCAACAAGGTTCAGAGGGATGCACTCTGTGAAACAAAGAGGGCACTGTGTACCAAGCTTAGAAAATCAGTTCAGTGAAATTCCCATTTGCTCCTTGCCTGCTCACAGGCCTGCTGTCTCCACTACCTCCACTATTTTTTTGATCCAACAACTGTAACAATAAAAGACATCAACAAATTATCCATGGAAGACAATTCACATCTGTTTCTGAATACAACACCTGAGAGAGAGAGATATTTTTTCATCCACTCCAGGTCTTCTCTAGTCATAACCTTGCAAAGAAAAAATCCTTATAAAATATGATTTTAAAAGGAACTTTAAAAAGCACTAACTAAACAAACAAAAGCTTCCCTTGCCACCTTCAGGTTCTATTAGCATTAAATTTTCTGCTTAAAAACAGTGGAGGGGAAGAGAAATAATGATGTTACTTACTATTCATGAGTTGTTCAGAGTACCCAAGGAGGTGACGTTTAAACTAAACAAAAAGAGATTTCTTGCATGCTGCCTTCTCCCAAACCAATTCCTATAGAGTAGGAATGACTGCTTAATATTTTTACCACTGAGGGAGCAGGGGACTGTGCTGGTGGGTGCAAAGCCTGTGAATACTTACCAGGTAGGATTTCTACAGCATACGAGGGAGCTCATCATCGGCCAAGGTTACTTCTGGCTTAAGCAATCAGTTCAATGGACTTTAGCATTGTTATATAATTGTAACCAGAAGTCCTCTGGGAGTTTGAACCATGCTGTTGTGCTCTCACAAGTAATTTGTGAAGAATCTCTCCCCTTAGGAGTCTGCTTTAGTCAGTAATGTGAGACAGCTGTGAGTTTTCTTTGGGCGAGAGGAACTCCCAATGGCCAGAGCCCAGGCCATGCTCTAATCATGTCCCATGATGTTATCTTACAGCTTCTCTTCAGAATGGGTAGACACCTCAATACCACTCTTAACTTTCTCATCAGGCTCATATTGTAGGTTTGTAATTTTTTTCTGCATATGAAACATTGACCACAGCTGCTTTACTGCTGTTTCTGCAACTGCAGTTCCATTGACTTCTCATTTGCACCCCCCAGATGAGATCCTGATCCAGCAAAATCAATGAAAGCTTTGACACTGACTTCTGCTGGATCTAGGCTTCAACCAACAGCCTCTGGCTGTTGTTAAACCTGTATTTTAACCTATTCTTGATTTCAGGTTTTTTCACAGCACTATTCTTCCAACCACTCAGCAATGGACACATCTAACAGCCTACCTGAGCTCCTATTTCTCTTTACATCGAGTAGGTGATGTTTAGAAAAACGCTGCAGCATCCACTTTCACTCAGCCAACTTCATACAGCTGTGGCCCATGATTTCTGAGATAAATGATCTCAAGCTGAAAGGATGTGATTCTGGGTTAACAGGGCCAAAAATAAAGCTGTAGTCAAATGAAAAGGAAACTTTAGGTTGTTTTGTGTTTTGAAATTGATTAAGCATTTATGAACAGAGACCCACTGAAGTCCTAGAATTAGGCAGATTGGTCAGTATTGACCCTAACAGCCCTCTCCCAAAACAATTACACCTTAGCTCATCCCTGCTGGTAATGGTAGCTCTAAAACAAACAGTACTTGAGGCCACCTCGTGGTGGTTATCTGGGAAAGGCAATTTGGTTCAAAAGCACTGCTACAGTCCAACTCTGCATGTCTTACGTGCTCAGAAGTTGGCAACAACCCATCCCACAGTGATTCTACCGTGCCAGGTCAAGCTTTGCAATGTGTTGTTGTTAGTCTGAGGTGACAGGTATGAGATTCTGAGGCAGTCTAAGCCAGAAGTCCACCACACCACCCACCTTCCTGCCCTCAATCCATTTTCTTTCCAATGGAAAGCCGGAAGCATGGCGGGGAGAGAGAGGAGAGGGCAGACAGTTCCACACCCCGGCCGCATCCTGACAAACAAGCAGCATGTGACTGCAGTGCACATCTGGGCCTCCAAGCTGGAAAACAGCCCCAGGCCTCACAGTTCAGATGCACCTCTATGCCTCACAAGTTGTTTTAAGCAGGAAATTGCCCTGTGGCTGGCGATGAACCCCAAATAACTGGCTGTGAGAGACTCACACCATCTTTCACGGGCACACTGCTGTGCTGCTGCGCTGACAAACTCACGGGGGGGACTTGAGCATGTGGTTTCTCTTATTGTCATAAGGAAACTTCCTTGGCTCAGATCTGCAGTGACCTCCAGACCTTGCTGGACAAGGTCACTCTGCTGCAGGAAATTCTGAGGTAGAGGCTGGTGGAAGCAAAGGCAAATGTAAGAGTTACTGCAGGAAAGCAAGCTGGTATTTATTACTGTGACACCAATTGTATTCCCATATAGACTAAAGGCCAGACTGGGAGGAGGATTAATTCTGCAAGGTGCCAAACAACCCAGAGTGACCCTCCACCCTTGCAACTGTAAGCTGAGCTCAGGTAAAGGAAAACCTCTAAAGCTGCAGCATTTACTTGTTCACTTTTTTTTTTTCCCTATATATTGTTTAAAGATCAAGAACCGGAAAAGAGATGAAACTGAGAAAGACTGGAGTCTGAAAAGAATGTGGCTTAGGCCTACAAATTATGGTTTTATACAGTTGATCAGATTTTGGGAGTGATGCAGACAATGGTAAACAAGACAAGAAGGAGAGGGGTAGGAAATAAATTTCAGAGGATTAGGACTCTGGATCTGGTTATTAAGAAGAGTCTTCATGCACACCCATGAAGCCATAGACTGCATTCTCTCTTTAGATCAAACAGAAGCCTCTATGCAGACAAGAAGGAAAAAATACTCCTACCAGAGCTCTGTCAATAAAGTCATGTCAATAAAGGTTCGGTTGCTAAAACCATTTCCCAATGCAGAGGACAAAATACATTTTACAGGGTGGTCTATTTCTTCTTTCAGTGACAACCCTATCCTCTCAGTTACAAATGATTACTTAGCTTTGCAATAATAGCTATGTTGGAGGCACACATCCATTTATTATTTGGAATTTTTCACATATAAGTCCCTTATGAATGGGAAATGTGTGTTTAAGATTACTAAATGAATAGAGACAAATTCTGCCCTTTGAAAATTTGAGGTAAAGTATCCGCCCTAATACAGATTTACACTTGTAGTTAAATCAGAGTACATGAGAACGAACTTCGACCTCATGATATTCAGCACAGTGGTGGGAATGTAACACAAGAAAGGGTTACTTTCTAACTGCTTGTACGATTTAAGGCAGATAAATAAATAATAATAAGGCTTTGCTTCTGAAAGGAGATATTCAGTCTACCCAAAGCACCATCCAAGTCATTAAAGGATTCCCAGGTGCCAGCATTTGGAAAGGGTATTATCTATGCAAACAGTTTAGGCAGAGGTCTCTGCTGCACTCTCTCCTGGGTCATCTCAGATTTCCTCAATCTCTGCCCAGAGCTGAGTTGAGGCAGGAAAGAAAAGCTGGAAATTTCAGCAGAGCAACATTTTCCCCTGAATTAGACAGAACATATTTTTCAGTCTTGCAGTAAAAATGAAGAAACCCCTCCTTTGTTAGTGCAGCTGCAAGGCTGGCTGGGTGAGGGCCACACACTGCATGTGGAGGGACAGACTCTGCAGCAGATGCTGTGCAGAGAACCCTCTTTTCCTCTCCTTTCTAGATATAATTTACCTGGCTCCACCCTATTACTGGGAATAGAAACCACATACAAATGTCAGCACCATGCAGCTGGGTTTTTAAAACAAAGTAATTCAGCAGCAGGTGGAAGAGTGAATCCACACAAAGGCAAAAGGCTTGCTGAGGAGATGGTGGAGCTTTGCTGGCAAGAGTCAGTGCCCCAAAGATGGGGACGGAAACACCTCTATGGATGTTTGGGGCTTGGAGGGCACAGACAGTTGTCTGGAGCCGCACACCCCACCTGAGTTGGTCTCTGGCTCCTGCACATTTTTAAAGGTTAAAAGACCTAAGCAAGTGCCTTAGACTGAGTAGAAATTTCATATTGGGAAGTATTTTCCGAGGAAAAAAAAAACTGTTGAAAATAGCAGTCATTATAAAAGTGACACTGAGAAAAGGCCAGTGGTCTCTGACTATCTGGCAAAGAGAGACATGCAGATGTCTCCAACAGGAATAAGCTCTGCCTAGATAAAAACTAAACTTACTACAAGAAGAATATTTTCTGGAAACCTCATCTTTAATTAATGAGATCTGCCCCGTCAATTGTTCTGATCCCAGAGCTCCCCTGGATGCACTTCTTTACTTCTGCTCTGGGCTTTCTGGTGGTAGGCCAGAAACACCCATCCCATCATCAGCTTGCCACATGCATCAGGCATCACCCCCATCTTTGTTGCTCCTTTGCTTAAACACTTTAGGGAGATTCTGCCTGGAGCCACCTGAAAGCTTCAGACTTGTTGAGCTTTCTTCCAAGGACAAGTTGATTAAACCTTGTTACACCAAGACTGTGATTACTGCTGGCTGCTGACTCATTCCTCTCTGTGATGTGTAGTCTTGGTCACGACTCTGAAAAGCCTAAGTCATTCAGGTCCCTGCATTATAAGACATGCTCTGCTACCATTTTGCTGTAGCAACTGCAGCTTGTAGAGATAAGGATGAGTGTCAGTCCTAAAAATTGAATTTATGAAGACCAGGGACTGTTGGCAGCAACTTGCTTCCAGGGAATCACCAAAACAATTTAGCAATCTTTCATGCACTGCCTATCGTTGTAGGATGTCTGAAAAACCCTGTATTAGTTACTTGTGAATACATTAAATCCTAGTGCTGAGACACTAAAATGATGGGCTGAATAACACCCATACCAATGTGGATAACACCTATACCACTGCATTAAATCCTCCTGAAGCCTAACCTCAGCCAGAACTACACTGACACAGCAATTTCTCACTGTGCTGTTTAGTCTTTCCCAAGGTTCCTCCACAGCAGCTTCCTCCTCAAGCTGTCAGCAGTCTGACTGGCAGCACGGTGTGTGCAAAGTCACAGTGCTGCATCTCACCCCTCCAGGTACCTGAAAAACAACCAAGACAGACATGTGTGTTCAGCTGTCAGCTAGAAGTATCACAGCACCTTGAGCGATGCCCGGGCAGGATGATGTAATCACATTGGTATTTCTTACCCCAGTAAACTCTACCTGCCCCCTGTGCCAAGAGCAGTCAGCATGATAGATGCTATTAGGGGAGTGATGAAAAGCATGAAACAAACCTTAAAGACATAAAAAACTTAATGTCACAAAATGACAAAGCTCTTTGGCTCTTCTGCCTGTCTTTTCCTGAGTAAGGCAGGATAACCACTTTTTTTGGGCATATTGCCTGCCCAGGATTATGCCAAAGAGAATCCCCAGGAAAAGCTTGTGACAGTCATCCTGCAGATTTTCTCTGTTTCTCAGCACAGCTGTTCCCATCCTGACCTACTAGCCCGATTTCTTGCTGAGTTGTTACTGAGAGTGCCACTGCAGGCATTCCAGAGGTGGAGGAGTCCAGCTCGTGGCACACACTGCACTTTCACCCCCTGTGTCTCCCCATGACTGCACACAGCTAGCTCAGGTCTCACTGACGGAGAAAATGGCACTGGTCCTGGACAAGCCAAACAGACCCACATCCTTTTCCTCTGAACAGTGTGCAGTCAAGGTATTTCCAGAGTTTTTCCATATTTAGTACAATCTCCAAGACAGAGGAAAGTGTCTGTACTATATCAGGTTGGGACACTCCTGATCCTTTCTGTTGCTGTTAAACTGTTACTTGGCTCTAGTTCCTTACTTTTTATGCTCAGCATAGCTCAAGGCTTCACTGTGCAGGTCTTGAAGTTTGTTCAGCTGTTTGTCATCCACAGTCTCCTCCCCTTCTGACAAGCAGCCATCTATCTTTCCTTCCTTACTGAGAAAACCCCTGTACTTTCCTCTCTTGCTTACTATCTTTTACTATCCTTAGCAGTAATGACTTACATGCAGGAGAATGATTCAAAGCTGCCATGTTTATGAAGTCAGAGACAGTCTGAACTTTTGAGATGATTTGAAGGAAAATCAGATTTTCTACTCGACACACCTGGGAGGAATAACCCCTACACATTTTTTGCAGCATCAGAACCAACTGCAGATTTGTCCCCACCACATAAAAAAGTGGGTGATGGATACCAGTATAACTTGTGATCAGTGTCAGCCCAATGGATGCCCAGGACAGTGCAATAGTTGTTCTGCAGGAGTATTTTAAGGACAGCCTTCTTAATTTGTACCAGCAGAAACTGAAGTGACATGGAATGATAGCTATTTTTCTTTCTTTGGAGATGAGGTATATTAAAGAACATGTAGGAAGATGAGCTCACTTCACTACATCACTAAAAGTGTTTTCAAATGTTTCATGAAGATGTGCAAGCATCCAGGAGCCACTGTGCACACAGCAGCAACTCACATGTATTTCAAGTTGCACAGTTCTGTTAGCTTCACTACCTTGCCTGAGACGAGCGGAAGGGAGCCCGAGACTGATTTCTCCCCCAAAAGGATGCCAACTCTAAAGGGTGGAGCTGGGAGAAGCTGAAGCTGTTTGAGCACACAGCTCTGTGTGTGTTCTGTGCAAAGGCAGGAGAGCTCAGTCCTCTGATGGAAGCTGCTGGACTGTGGCACCTTCCCTTGCTGAAGCAGGTGTCTCAGAAATGCCACCTAGCCAGCTGCCAGCTGAATGATGCCTGGTGCCTCTCTTCCCTCCTGTCTGGCCCACTGCTGAGCAGCTCCTTGTTTGAGCCTGGGATGGCAAGAGATGGGAGAAACTGCTTTCGAACTGTTTAATAACAGTGATGGTAACCTTTGACCTTACTGAATAGCAGCGCTTTTGACCTTTCATTTGTTAAATAATGCAACCACTTACTTCCCGATCCTTATCAGTGTTTAGTAATTGGGGTCAAGACAAAGGGGAGCAGAGTTACCGACCAGACTTTACTGAACCAGGAAGAATTTCCTTAAGCTATAGATATCCTTTTTGACAATCTTCAGTCAGGACAGGCAAAGACTAGAGACTAGGTGGCTTAGAAGATCCATAACAGGCTAAAGAGCCTCTCAGCTGTTAGCATCTGCTTTGAATCCAGCTGTGGTTGACAGTGTCAGAAATTCATTATGATCTTGGGTTGCCTCTCTGACTCATGCGAAATGATTTTGGCTTGCAGTTCTGCTGTTTACTGATCTATTGTAGCCCTAACACAAAATATTAACACACACTTCCAGAGAAGTCAGTGATTAAATTAATCTACAAAGCCTGAAAATTCCTATTCCATTGAGCAAATCAGGCACAGGTAGGTGGCATCGTGGACAAAAAGTCTGCGGTCACTCCTGTGTGTTCTGCATGATTTGTGTCAAAGAGAGGTGGTTAATCTTCAGGAATCTGAGTTGCCTTTTGTGCAGGGTAAGTAAAGCTAATGGGTCAGACTGTGTGCTGTACAGCCCATTAAACATCTCACTTGACAAAAAATCAGGTGATAACTGTTACAGGCAGCGGTCCCAGGATCAGTGTTTTCCTTACAAGTGAACAGGAAACGGATGAAAAAGAAAGAATTTATGACTTTACAATGGATTTAAATGTAAGTGCATGTACACATTTATTTATATAACGCACACATATAAAAGCTTAAACTTCCTGAAGACGTCAAACAGAAATTCTATTTGTCTAAGCAGCTGCACAATGTCATTACTTATTTATTGTATTTTGTGTTAAGCCAGACAGCAAGATTTTTAGGGCAGGAGCTGTTTCCTGGATGTCTGTGATTCAGCAAAATGAGCTGCCAAAGAGCAATCCAAATGCTGTAATTTATAAATAAACCATTTATTTATAGAGGTACATGAGCTAGATAAGATCACAGAATCATGGAATGTTAAGGGGTTGGAATGGCTTAAAGATCATCTAGCCCCAACCCCCCCTGCCATGGGCAGGGACACCTCACACTAGAGCAGGTTGCCCAAGGCCTTACCAAACCTGGCTTTGAACATTGCCAGGGTTGGGGCATCCACAACCTCCCCGGGCAACCTGTTCCAGTGTCTCACCATGCTCACAGTAAAGAAATTCTTCCTAATAGCTAACCTAAATTTCCTCTCTTTCAGCTTGCAGCCATCACTCCTTGTCCTATCGCTATGGTTCTGGATGAAGAGTCCCTCTCTGGCTTCCCTGTTGATAGCGGGAGGTTGCTATGAGCTCTCCATAAAACTTTCTCCAAGCTGGAGTCCCAAATTTCTCAGCCTGTTTTTGTAGGGGAGGTGCTTCAGTCCTCTTTATCAATTTCATGGCCCTCCTCAGGATCTGTAAGAGTGACATTGTAAGCACTGAGCTTCCGAAGGGGTTGTCCATGTAAGAGATAAAGAAAATTGAGCCCTTTGTGGTATCCCGGTGAAGGTGCAATGCAATTGTATGCCCTCCTGCTTTTTGGACATGGCTTTGGGTTTAGGCCTCTTGAAACTGAGGAACACAAGCCCAGGCAGGCAGACAGACAGACAGACACCCATAACCGCATCCTTACTGTGCTGCTGCGCGGCAACGTCTCCGTGTCCCGGGCGGGGTTAGCTGAGCACGGCACGGCCGGAGCGGCCTGCCCGCCCCCCACTGCCGCGGCGGAAGCGCGGGGAGCCCCGCAGCCTCCCGGCCGTGACCCGGGCCGGGCCGCGGTCTCCGGGCGACGGGGACGCGGAGCGGGATGGAGGCGCTCTCGCTGCCCGCGGCGCTGCCGCTGGTGGCCGGTGGCGGTGCGGGGCTCAGCCCGGAGCGGCGGGGGGGGGGGGGCGGGGCCCCCCCCCCGCCGGCCGGCGGGG